>CM067378.1:67884518-68484518 GCA_034510155.1 Eucriotettix oculatus
GACTTAATAAATTTATTTTTATTTTACAATCGGACCGACATAGGTTCGGCCTACATTTAAAAGTGGTTACACTGGAACTGATATGTGGACATGAGTCTCCGTATATATAGGGCTTGCCGCCTCTGTACTCTGGTCGGTACAGTTTAGTGGACAGGCCAAGCAAATAGATAGATAGAGGAGACGAGAGACAACCAGATAATGGAAGCAAACTTTCCATCACTGGTTCGGCGATAAATATCGAGGCGAGGAAATTACATTATAAAATATAATTTCATAACTCCTCCCCCCTTAAGACGAACCCAGTTGTGGAATGTTTGCATACCTTACATTTACATTACTATTTTAGGTATGCATGATTACAATTTATCAGATATATTACATGATAAAAATAATTCATAGGATATTTGAGGGTTCTGTGCTTGGGTTTACCGTTATCTTACATTATTTCACATTTTTACAATTTCTGAGTACAAATTATTACAATTGTTATAAACTTAAAATATACTATATATAGGATTTATTCATGGTATATTTGAGGGTTCAATACTTGGGATTTCTGTTTTCTTATATGTTTTTACAAATTTTATAATTCTTTCTTTGAGTATAATACAAGTTATTACAATAATTATACATGATATAAAAATATATTGGATGTAATTGTGTGTGGTTGGTGTGATTACCTTATTACTAAAGTAGTCCTGTACAGGAGTCGTTTGATATATTTATTTTGGTTTCATTTCGAACTCGTGATAATGCATCAGCGTTATTATTTGTTCTTCCTGGCTTAAATTTAATGGTATAATTAAATTCTTCCAGTTTTTCTCTCCAACGGCTAAGTTTAGAGTTGGGGTCTTTTAGATTGAATAGCCAAACAAGTGGTTGGTGGTCACTTTTTATATCGAAGGTGGTACCGTATAGGTAGGGTCTGAAGTAGTGTGTGGCCCATACGACAGCGAGTAATTCTTTCTCGGTCGTGCTGTAGTTAATTTCGTGAGCGTTTAGAGTTCGGGAGGCATAACCGATAGGGTGTTCTTGTCCATCAATTACCTGGCTAAGGACGGCACCTAAAGCATAGTTACTAGCATCGGTGGTCAAGGTGAAGGGCTTTGTGAAATCAGGATATCTGAGAATGGGATCATTAGTGAGTAGTAGTTTGCAATTTTCGAAGCATTCGATGTACTCGGGTTTATTATACTCGATTTTTGCTCCCTTTTTTAGGCAGTTCGTGAATATTTTTGTGATTTTAGCGAAATTATCGATGAACCTGCGGTAATAGCTTAATAGACCAAGGAAACTTTTAATCTCTCTAGGGGTTTTAGGTAAAGGATAGTTTTTTATGGCTTGGATTTTATCCGGATTAGGTTTGATACCTTCCTCGGATACGATGTGTCCTAAGTAGGCCACTTCTCTTCTGAAGAATTCACTTTTGTCTAATTGAATTTTTAAGTTGTGTTCTTTGAGTATTTTCAGAATTTTTATTACGTTTTCTGTGTGTTCCTGTAGGCTTGTTCCGAGAATTATGATGTCGTCAAGATAAACGAGGCATATTTTATTTACGTAGTCTTTTAGTATAGAGTTCATTAATCTCTGGAAGGTTGCCGGAGCGTTTTTTAAACCGAAAGGCATGCGGGTGAACTCGTAGTGTCCTTGGTTAGATGAAAAAGCTGTTTTTTCTATATCCTTTTCTTCAACCGGGATTTGGTGAAATCCGGAAGCTAAGTCCAGGGTCGTGAAATAAATAGATTTTCCCAATTTGTCCAGAATTTCAGTTATATTCGGGATTGGAAATTTGTCGTCAATAGTTCGTGCGTTTAATTTTCTATAATCTACCACGAGCCGGGTTTTCTTTTTGCCAGAGGCGTCGACTTTCTTTGGTACGACCCATATAGGCGACGACCAGGGGGAATAACTTTCCCTGATAACGTTATTTTTTAGTAAATCCTGTACGTGTTTGTCTACTTCTTTGCTGTAACATTCGGGTATTCTGTAATTCCTTGTAAAAATCGGAGTGTCATCTGTAAGTTTAATGTTATGTTTGATTGTGTGAGTGTGTGTTAAGGCTTCGTCTTTTTTGGGGAAGACGTCCTTATAGGCTTTAACGATTTTCGCGAGTTCACGCCTTTCCGGTTCATTCAAATGTTCTGTCCTAACTTCTGGAGGTATCTGGCATGTGACGTGAGTTTTGGTCGCTTTTCTAGTTTCCTGTTTTAAGGTGTTTCGGAGCAATTGTCCTTGACGTCTCTGTTTCTTATTATTAAACAGATCTTGTCTTGTTGCTTTAGTGTATTGCGAGCTCATTTCGAAAGGTGTTTGTTTGTGCTCGGTATTTTGGTTTGGGTCTGTGTATGTTATCCCGTTTATGTGGCTTGTAGAGGCACTGTGAATCGTATCGTTATCTGATTCGACATTCGGCTGTAAACTAATCTCGTCCGAGTTTAGGTGTACTTCTAGGCTAGGTGACTTTTGTTTGTTGCAATTTGCTCGGTTGCTCTGATCTGTACATTTTAAAGTTTTTAGTTTATAGGTCCTGTTGTTGCAATGCGCAAATCCTTTTCCTAAATCTAAGCTCATTTTTAGTTCTTTTAGGGCTGAATTGCCCAGTAAAAGATTGAATCTTTCGTGGAATGGATAAATGTAACACTTAATATTATGCCCGTTAATTTTTATAATTACAAATTCAGTTCCTTTACTCTTGCCGTTTGCAGTGGAGAAGGAAAATATTTCTTTGAATTTACGTATAGATTTCAAGTGGCTATTAACAAATTCAGGGGTTATTAGATTTATAGATGAGCCGGTGTCAGGTAGTATCATGTAGTCCGAAATTTGTATGTATGGTAAGTGTGAGTTGTGTTGAATGTTTAAGTTTTCGTACTTGTATTTGTGGTTGGGTCTAAAAAATGAGGGTTTTCTTCGTCTGATTCGTACATCGATTCCTTCTCTAAATCTTTAGTCGATGTTTCGGGAGTTATCCAATTTGGATTAGGAGATATGTCGAAAACATCATCGAATTTGTCTGAGACATCTTCTTCCTGATAGTTTATTTCCATGGGGATCCTATTGGGTTCTCTAAAATAATCGTTGTTTTTGTGTGTGTTCCTAGTCGATGTCGACATAGGAGTGGGTTTCATGTTTCGTGCATTTCTTACTTGCATTTGTGGTGCGAACATCTTGTATCGCGTATTATTTTCGGGATGTGGTACTTTATAGGGGATGCGAGTATCTGTTAGATTTTTTATATGAATGTTTTCATGCATAGGGTAATGCGTGTTCTTTAAATAATGGAAATCGTTTTTGATTAGATGGTCGATTTCTGATAGAGTATTTGGGTTTCTAGTTGCTAAGTTATTGCGTAGAGGATCCCTGAGTGATGTAATTGTAAAAAGAACTACAAGTTTTTCGTTCTCAGCGTAAATTAAACTTGCGTTCGGATTCTCTAGTGAAAGCTTTTGTTTATATTCGGAGAATAATTCCGATATTTCATTCACAAATTCTAGGGGGTTCCTATTACTAATTCTCTTATTCATTATTTCTAAAAATATACTGCGTGAGTTCTGATTACTCGAAAATTTTTCGATTAGGAAAGCCTTTAATTCGTTCCAGTTAACGAAATCCCTTTCCTGGATTATTTCGGCTGCTTTTCCTGCTAACTTGCCCTGAATGTTCAGGAAAGCTATATCTTTTAATGTTTGTGAGACTGCCGGTATCATGGCGTTCACTAACATATTTATTTTCTCGACACGTTTGACGAAGAAAGCTAACCGCTTCGGGTTGCCGTCAAAGGTCGGGATGTTATCTGTAAAGTTTCTAATATCTGAAACTGTGGCCATCTTTGCAGTAGAAGATTCTAATTCTAGATTAGCCAACTTATTTATTAAAGTATCAATTTTTGCCTCTAGTTCTAATGAACCGTTATTTATTTTAATTTTAAATAAAGCAGAAAGGTTCAGAGTAACGTTTTAGTTCTCGTTACAGACGAGAGAGAGAGAGACAAAATACCAACACAATTAGCTTTACACGACGCGAATTCGGCTATTAGTTCTTTTCACACTCTTTTTTTTTATATTTTACTCACGATACGACGGTCAGGATGATGGTCGCTGTTTTCATCTGGTTTGCGCCCGTTGTTCCTGGTCTGCGTGAGGGCGTGTAGTGAAGATAATTGAAGTCCGACGGTGAGAATTTTGGTTCCTTGATGTGTGGGCGGCTGTTGTTGCTACAGTCGCCGTGAAGTGTAGGCGGATGTACGCTGCTACAGGATTCTCGTTGTCGTGAAGTGCTGGTGGTTGTACAGCGTTACGGTTGCCGCGATGAGTAGGCGGTTGTACGCTGCTACAGGATTCTCGTTGTCGTGAAGTGCTGGTGGTTGTACGACGCAATCAGGTTGCGAAGGAGTCCAGTTGGTCCTTTGTAAAATTTTAAGATTCGGACGCGGTATTAAATGATAAAAATCAACCGATCACGATATCGCTGGAAGTGGCTTCTCTTTGTTTCAGAAGTCTCCTAATCGTGACGTTAACCAATTGTGTCCTACCGACTGCGCCAATTAAGTCAAGTCAGGAAGTCTTGGACTTAATAAATTTATTTTTATTTTACAATCGGACCGACATAGGTTCGGCCTACATTTAAAAGTGGTTACACTGGAACTGATATGTGGACATGAGTCTCCGTATATATAGGGCTTGCCGCCTCTGTACTCTGGTCGGTACAGTTTAGTGGACAGGCCAAGCAAATAGATAGATAGAGGAGACGAGAGACAACCAGATAATGGAAGCAAACTTTCCATCACTGGTTCGGCGATAAATATCGAGGCGAGGAAATTACATTATAAAATATAATTTCATAACTAGCTCTTGGGCTTCTGACCGGATAAGAGCAGGCATTGGCCACGACGTTTTAACGACATTCACTGTTATTGTTATGTATTCTGTCACTTGATAATAAATACAGTGAACGTTATCAAAAAGTCGTGGCCAATGCCTGCTCTCACCCAGTCGGAAGCCGAAGAGTTCCTAATGCAACAAATGCACCAGGTAAACCTGCAATCTTTTAAATTCTTCTTTGGAGTTAATGTTTTACTTTGTTTCACATGACTATACATTCTATCTGACTATAATTTGTGAGATTAATAAAAATAGAGTAATAATATTTTTAGCTGATTTTTTAATGGTAAATTTTATTTCATGCAGGCTGAAGTGACAAAACATGGAGGAATAATGGCATCCTTGTATAGTTCAAAACCTGTTGACAATACAATGACTCTAGAATTATCACTTGAAATCAACAAAAAGTTGCAGGCAGTTTTGGAGGAAACATTACTAAAAAATATTACCCTCAAAGTAAGTAGTTCTTTTTAAGTATTTACCTTTAGTAGCTGGTCTCGGGGTCTCTCTGGAGAGATGATACGAACTAACTTATTAACTGATTTTTAAGGTTTTCATATGCTAGGGCAATGTCAGTTTTGAGGGGTGTATGTTCTGGGGTCACATTGATAAAGTGTAACAAGCTGCTGATTGATCCAATTGGAACAGTTGGACAGCTGCCTCGTTAGCTGGTTGAGGCATGGAGAAGTGAATGTATGTATGTATTTATTTCATCTACAAATGCCCAGTGGCAGATACGTAGGACTTAAAATGAGTTCACAATAATTAATAATCTGGTTGTTAGGACCATATTTAACCAAAAATAATTAATGTAATTATATTACTTCAATATCATAAATACATCTAAGATAAATTTTGAAAAAGGAATAATATTGTTTTTACCTGAAAAAAAACACTGGAAATATATCTGAAAACAGGGAATCTATTTTACTATTTCACTTTAGTATATTGTTTGAAATTTCAGGGCTCTGATCACTTCATTGTATTACACTACACTAAATTATATTCACTACAGAGTTTAGATTAATTCTAAATTTTTGGATCACCCTCGTGTATCTTGTCAACTTAAAAAGAAAACTAAATGGTATGCTGCCTTAATTTATAAAACTTGAATATTTTTCAAAGGAATTAAATTTTAATTTGAATAATTATGTTATTGTTGATGTGGTATTCAGTCCTAAGACTGGTCTGATGCAACCCTCTATAACAACCTATCTTGTGCAAGCCTTTTCATTTCCTCTTAACTAGTGCAGCCTCTAATGCTAATTTTACAAGACTCTCGAGCCTTAAAACATGGCCTATTAATTTATCCCTTCTCTTGGTCAACGTCCTCCATATTGTTCGCTTTTCCCCTATTCTGTTTAGAACTTCCTTGTTAGTTACTCTATCCACCATCTGATTTTCAGCATTTGCGTATAGCACCATATTTCAAAGATTTCTATTCTTTTCCTTTTATATGCAACGAAAATATGTATAAAAATATATATGCGTCATAAAATGACATTGTCTGGTTAATTAAAACAATTAATAAGGACAGGAAAGAGAGACAGAAAGTTTCACTGGAAATGTCTTCCTAAGTTTATGATGAAGGGGGCGGTTACTCCGAAAATTTAATAACTTCAAACACTACATGGTGCCTGCCATCTGTGAACCTCAGGTAAGTCCCACAACTTTCTATCTTTTTCCTGTCATTATTAATTTTTTGAATTAACCTAACAATGTTATTTCCAGATGCACATATATATATTAATAATTTAAATTATTGTCTATTCACAAAGTAATAATTTTGTTTTAGCAGTTTTCCTTGTTTTGACACCAGTCACAATGTATTATATGATGTAAATCTTTGTGTTTATATTGATATCATTAATATATTTAATGGATCTACACTAACCAAGAAATAAATTGTCAACTCACTTGTGTTCTTTAGATTTAATAATAACTTTGTAATGAATCATATGTAAAGTTTGAGAAAAATATCAATGTGAAACACCAATATTTTCAGACAGCATAAAATATAAAATGCCTATGTTAAAAGTAATTAATTACAAAGAAAGTATCCAAATTACAGTAAAAAAAGAAAGAAGATAAATAGCACTCAACAACTCTGCTATCCTTGTTGCTTTTGGCAGGTTATTGAAAAGATGAGCCAGAAAAATGACAAAACAAATAAGGATTTCAGAAACGTGTTGTGTTTATTTTATCCCTTATTTTTGTCTGTAGTGTACACATATTAAGATTTATGATATAACTTTTATTTTATTTTTAGGAAAATCTTGACACGTTAGGATGTGAAGTTGCCCGGTTGACAAAAAACAGAAATTTGTGAGATATATTTCTAATTAGTAACTATGCCATATTATATATGTGAATGTATATATTGAATCAGTTAGTTATGTATATTATTCACTAAAATATTTATTTTGAATAATTATTTTGTACTGCCAAATATGTATTTAAAGGCTCAGCACAGTTTTATGTGCAAGTTAATCAAACAATTTAATTTAATGAATGAAAAATATTATTTGTACTTAATCTTGTCTAAATATGTACTAAATGATTTCTGAATGTTGATTATTACTGTCTAAAATGAGTGTGATTCTAATTTGAACTGTTTAATTAATATTTTCTGTTGAATAATATAATTATGAGCAGAAAAATTGTATATTGGAATGAATACCGTATTACAAGTCTATGGAAGTACTTTTACTGGAATCTGTGATTAAGAATATTTTATGGTGACCCAAATTTTTCTTAGACAAATTAATTTGTGCTTCTACTATAGAACCTAACCAGTTAAAATGGATAAAATATACCTTGTGCATCAGATTATTCTAATATATCTTAAAGAAACATTACGGAAAACTTGGAACATATGTATTGATATTTGTTACTTAACATTTTAAGGTATGGTATCTGAAAGTTGATGTAATAAATTTATCTAAAGGGTTTATTAATGTTGGAATATTATAAATAATAAATGTAATATATGTCTTCCTATGATATCTAATTTTAGTTGTGTATGGTATTACAAATTTTGATACATTTTAAATATACAAGAAGTAATAATTGTATTATTTAGCTAGATAAAATATTAAGGCTGTGGTATTTTCATAATGTGAATAGAAATGTATCTTAAAGGATCTTAGTGCATCACACAAACTAGTCTTCTTTATTGGTACAAATTAATATATTATTTCAAGATATAAGTTTTGTAGTTTTTGTTAAAATATAAACAAATAAAATGTGCTTCAAACAATTGTAATACCCAATATGGCATTATTAATATTGCTGTTATTACTAATCTTCTAGATATAAATCTTAGTACTAAGAAACGTACTAAGATTCACTGAAAAAAATATTAATATTGATTGGCATAAATGCTAAAAGGAGTAAGCAATACTAGTTCAAATGAAATATGTTACTCCATTTACATATGTATTAGAAATTTATTTTGAGGCAGATAATAGGAATCAGCGACCCTCCATGCTAACCTATCCTTACATTTCCACATAACCACCACATCTTTTCTAATCTTAAAATATTCCATCCTTAATCCCTCTTCTGTTCTTACCCCACACACATTTCAAGACCTTCACATCTGAAAATGTGGCCTATTAATCTATCCCCTCTTGGTCAACGTCCTCCATCTTGTTCACTTTTCCCCTATTCTGTTTAGAACTTCCTTGTTAGTTACACCTATCCACCCATATTTTCAGCATTCTCCTATAGCACCTTCTATTCTTTTCCTTCCCGCAACTCTAATTGTCCACGTTTCACACCCATATAACACCACACTCCATACAAACATTTTTAGCAACGATTTCCTAATATTCACACTTATGTTGCACGTAAGTAAAATTCCCCACTCCTGTGAAACCCTTCCTTGCCACGGCTATCCTACTCTTAATGTCTACTATACTTCTACCATCCCTAGTTATTATGCTGCTGAAGTAGCATAATTCCGTAACTTACTTCAAAATATCCCTTCCCAATCTAACACCCTTTTTTTAATTAAGTCAACAGAAGAAATTCAAAGTTCAAATTACCGATTAATGACTGGCGATTTTCGCGATAAAGACAATGCGGTGTAATGGAAATTGCCGCAACAGTAAATGCGAAATAAAATTCTGAGAAAGCCGAATATTATAGTTAAAGTTTTTATAAATACTGAAAATGGCACATAACCCCACACAAAGAAATCGCATACGTGGAGGGTGTGTCATTAATTGCTGATTACCACCTCCACCACGAACCACCCATCGGTTTTCCAATCTCCTGTTTTAGAATTGACGAACATCATGATGGAGGTGGGGTGGAACACCATTCTGTTGGAAGAGGAAGTCCGTGATGTTCTCCAGTTGTGGCATGAACCAATTTTCCAGCGTGTCCAGATACTCGTGTCCTGTAACGGTTTTTTCGTAGAAGAAAACGGGTCCGTAAAGCTTTAAACCGTGAGACTGCACAAAACACATTAACTTTCGGCGAATGTGCTGGACGATGGCGTGAGGATTCTCTAGCCCCAGATTCCCACATTTCTGTCTTTTCACTGCACCATAAACAAAAAAAGTTGCTTCATCACTGAAGACAAGTTTCGCACAAAAATCATCGTCTTCAAAGAGCTGTTGCATACGCGCCGAAAATTCAAAGCGTCTGGCTTTGTCATCGGGAGTCAAGGCTTGCAGCAATTGCAAGCGGTAAGGCTTCTGGTTTAGCCGTTTCCGTAAGATTTTCCAAACGAGCAGCTGTGGTATGTTCAGCTCTCTGCTTGCCCTCACCGTCGACTTCATCAGGCTACGCGTGAAACTTGCCAGCACACGGTAAGGCCGACCCGTTGATTTCCCCATACAGAGGCGCATCCCATCGCCAAATGGAGTTAGTAGTTTGTGGATCTTTGTTGAACTTCTTCCTGAAGCGTCGTTGCATTGCTATGACAGACCGATGTTGAATGCATTTCAAACTCGACACATGCTTTCTCGGCGCCTGTCATCTTGTTTCACTGCCGCGCTCTCGTGGTATAAATCTGAAGTGCGGCTTCTACATGACTGTTGAGTTTCGTGACTGTTACTGAATGGAACTACAGTGAATTTATGAAATCGATTCAATCATTTGTAATAACCCTGTATTGTTAATTATTAATACTAATAAAAGTTATGTGCATTGTTTTTGTGAAGAAAGAATGAAATGATCTTGAAAGGATAAGTGGAAACTATAGATTAGCTTTTAACGATACGTGGACCAGTAGTGAGTGTTCAGAAGGGATTTCTGTGTCAATATTCTGGACAATTGAATAAGACAAAATTATATTAACTTTTGGTTACAAAATTTTATTCACATTAATTAATATGGTCTCCCCATGATAATTTACTCGCAGAAAAACTGAAAGATATTTTAAAAAATTTTAAGCAAAATTATTTTGCACTTAATTGTTCATAATTAAATGCTTCACATCTGAATTAAAGATAAAGAATTTTTGACTTAACTAGTTCAGTTTAAATCGGTAGAGCGGATTTGATTCAAAGAGCTAGATGTGCTCGTATCAAATTCACAGGACGAGGTGCTTCCGGTTAGTGACTTACAATGATTCAAATTGCAACTCGCTCTTTCAAAGATCTAGTTTCGCGCGCAAATGGGATCGGACGTTTGTTCTGTGATTCCCTCACTGGTTCAAAAAACTACTTGCGCGCGCATCGCACATGACCGGAACACAGTGACTTATCGACACCGAAAATATTGTTTAAGGACTAGATGAAATTGAATTAACAAAATGAGATTACCCGTTAATTCAATAATTATGTAACCATACTGATAAGAAAGCATATTTACTTCTTTATTAATATAATTGTTTCCGTTTGAGTAACGGCAGTGTGAATTGGAAAAGGCACAAATTAAATAAAACATCTGAAGGAAGCAACAAAGTTTGCAGAAACGTTGTGTAGTATTTAATTTTGTTTGTTTTTGACTTATTATTTTTTTTACATGTTAGCCTGATAGAGATTGCTATATGCGTTAAATATCGCTACGCAGAACATACCGATACGTCCACTTTTATTTATTATATTATTATAATTAACTGCCTAATATCGCATATCCTCTGAGAACGTCGTACTTTGCATCATCTTCTATCGATATTCATAAAAATTATTTGTTTAAAAATGCAGAAGATGCTTAGTGAGATTCGACGTACAGAGAAAGTGAACACCGCAACTGTTTTCTTTATTAATGAACGTAGACTTTCCCTATGAATAATTCGGACTAAATCTTAACGCTAAACCAACCGGGTCAGGCTTTTAAAAATACATAATGTTTCTGCGGCCATTTTCTGCCCCCGTCTTCAGGCTATTCATATAGCTATATTTTTAAAAGCCTGACCCGGTTGGTTAACTGTGAAGATTTCATCCGAGTTTTCCTAAAAATTTGGAAAATTCTGTACGGTTTTGCTTATGTTATAACTGGACCAAAATACTCGTAGGATATCATTTCTCTCTGAAGTCGTAAAATTCTTGTCTTTTCATAGGATTATGTTTCTTGGGTTGCGACACTTTATTCTGCAAATTCCTGTTGGATTTATGAATCATTAAAAGGTTTGTATATCTTTCATTAGTCTATTTCCGTCTTCTAGACTGTTTTAACGTAAATATGTTTTTAACAATTTAAAGTAGACACTCGTAAAATAATTATTCAAACCAACTTCAAGACATACAAAAAGTCAAATCTGGGTCCAAAAATTTCACATTTAACCTGTTTTTAATTAACCGTTTTCAGTAGATAGCCTGGCTAATGTTTGGGGTCTTGGTAAAAAGGAATCATTGACTGTAAAATAAAACTTCGACGGAAGCGTATATCGAATTTTAATTAGGCCTATGTTCCTTTGATTGGTAAAATGCAAAAATATTTAGTTCTGATGCTAAATAAGTTGGCTATTTATAAGTGCAATCTTCTAAAATTTCTGATTGTAGTATTTTCGCCCGTTCTATCTTTGGAAGAGTTGCAACCGTTTGACTTTGGATGCAACATATTACTTTGCAAAGCCTGTGGTTTTATTAAAATTTAAAGTTTTGTGTCTGTTTCATCAGGTCATATATTTAAATGAAATATTATAACGTGATTTACACTAAGTGATATGCTCAGTATATCTAATAATGTTAATTGCTTCACTTTTGAGAAATTGGGTAATTGACCCTGTATGTAGGCTGATGTTACATCGTTTTACCATTTATTTCACAGAAATAATTATTTGTAGCATATTAAGTCGTTGATATTTTACTTCTTTTTTATATAAGTTAGCTATAAATGCTAAAAAAATCAAAAGTATGTGTATAGGGAATACATGTGGAAACTGTTATATAATTGTAGGTAATGATGTAACAGTATGGGTTGGTAGTTTTAAGTACTTATCGTATTATTAGCTGTGAATTAAAATTTAATAAATATGGAGAGTATATTGAAAAGAAATTGGCAAAAAGATATAGGAGTCGTTTGAAGAAAAGAAATGTTTTGTCCCTTAAAGATACGAAAAAACTGTCTTTATGTCGATTTCCAGGTGAATCTTCTTGGGCTTCCACCCGGATCAGGTTTGTGTTTTGCCACGACGTTTCGATGGTAAAGATCTCTTCCATCTTTAATGAATTGATGAATCAAGTATAAATGTATGGAAGAGATCTTTACCATCGAAACGTCGTGGCAAAATACAAACCTGACCCGGGTGGAAGCCCAACAACTATTTACTCTGTCTTTATGTCAATTGTAATCCCTCATGTGCGTTTTTGTGATTCTTTGCTATTTTGTGTAAGTGGAAGTACTATTGAAAAATTAAAAGTGTTATGGAATAGAGGATTTAAGGCTATTTTAAATGAGAGCAAGTATTGTATGATTAAGGATTATGCTAAATAAATTAGAATTTTTAAGTGTTAAGGACCAAATTCTGTTTGATGCTTTAGTTTTTATTCATAAAAAAGTTAAGGTACAGTTACCAGACTATCTCAACATTTTGATAGAAACATATTCAGAGGTACAAAAGTCACAACACCAGGGGTAGGGAAAGTTTTTATATGGGCCACTTAAATTCAAAAAGTACAAAAAATTCGATTTTTAATGAAGGTTTTATGCAATGAGTTACCAGTAGCAGTTAAGGACACCAAAAGTATAAATGTATTTAAAAATAGTTTAATGTTAGAGTTTAAAAAGTCTGATTAAATGCAAAATGTATTTGTAGTTAGAATAAGTTTTGTATTATGTATAATTGAGAATATGTAATTAACTTTAAGCTGATTTGAATAAATAAATAGGTAAATAGTAGTATAACCAAAAATACGACGTCAAATCGTGTTGAACTTAATTTGATCAAAAACAAAGTACAAGTGTTTTCCGTAGAAAGAATTTGACACCAAATGGCAAGTACTGAGGACATTCCTTCAATGGATTGATACTTATTATCAGTTATGTAAACATCTATATCTAGAAATGTCAATGGATAAGTGAAAAGCTCTGGTTGTATTTTCCGTTGCATAAAATGCAGTGGTTAATCAGACGAAAAAGTTAGATAGTTCACTTAGTGATTTCACTATCCAGGTGGCTTACGTGACGTGGTTAATCTGTACTGTGTAGATGCGTCGCTGTGAAGGGACTTCCCCGCTGCTACGGAAGATAAACACGGCAACCCAGCATTCTGCCAGTCTTGTACCGATGCAAGGGAACACTGGCCTATAAAATGTCACAACCTTCTGAGGTGAGTGAATTGGTTTATTTGAATTCAAATCACAATGTGATGAACTTGAAGAACAGTGCCAGACTCCACTAAAGTTCATTTTTTGTTCTCGGGAACACGTAATGGAAAGACCCTTTCAATATTGTTCTATGTTTTTACGAATATTGAAATATGACCGAATATTTTAAGCACAAATTAAAATAATTATGAAACCTACATATCTCCAAATATCCTGACTCTTTATTAGATGAACAATGTTTATTTATAATTTTAAATTGAATAGAAAAAATTGTTTATATATATACCAACGAATTAGGTTGATAAAAAAGGATGAGAGTACATTTATAATTTTAGTATAAAAACGTATAGAGCACAAAACACTCCAGAGACAAGTAAGCTACATCGTTGATTCTTTAATTTTTAATAGATGTCATATATTTCGATTGTCAATCCTAATTTTCGCTTTGATTTAACAACTGGCATAAACGGACAGCACTATATTAGTCTAATAATTTAATAAGCTGTATTTTCATTTAACGACAATAATTTTAATTGTTAAGATTTCAAGGTTTTTGATTCACCAAATATACTGTCAAATTCGACAGTAGTTCTTCAAGCAACATGAATGATGGAAACTTGAGTTTTATTTGGACTTTTTCAACAGTTCACTTTAAACTTTATAAGTTATGTTCACCTCAAGGACGATATATTTAAGAATTAAATTATTTTAGTGTATAATTAAATTATTTGGGGATTATTTTATAAAATGTGTTACGACAGATGACTTGGTGTTCCTGGGATGAGAGTTGGATCTCTTTACGGATCTATCGTAAATGTTTTTTTAATGAAAATACTAGGTATTAAAGGCGAATTTCAATAAGTGCTAATGATAAAGAAAATGAAGTAATTATGAATAAAATTGTAGAGATTTTCGATGCATCAAAAGCGTAATACGCTTATTGGACTATTTGAGGAATCAAGAAATTACAGTAGATTCGTGACTATCATCTTCTTCAAGGATGTAGAGTAGGAAATTTTTTAACTAAGGAATCTTAAACTGTAATTTGTAATAATATTAAACTTTTACTGTTCAATTATTGTTGTACTGTGTTGTATGGGATATGTAATAAATGTATGCACAGACCTAACAAGTTGAAAAGTAGGACATTAAGAATAAAAGGTATAGTCTCACATTCATGTTAAGAGAAATAAATTGGCTTTGTTTCAAGGATTTTATAAAGTTTCATACCTTGTTATTTTTGTATCAATGTATCAATAATTTTATAATAATATATTTTATAATTATTTAGCTCATATGTATGATAGGAACCCATACAATGATAGAAGTAAAGTTGAATTATATGCAACTAGGGCCAGGCTAGATTTAAAATAAAACAGTATATTTATTAAAGGCAAAAAAGAATTTAACCAGTTACCAATAGAAAGACTATTAATAAATTTAAGAATAGTTTACTTAAATGCCCAAGTTCATGTAATGTAAAAATTGAATACTGTAGTACAAAGTAGCATTTCTTTGCTAAATATATTTGTTATTATTTTTATTCAAACATTTGGTGTTAATACGAACAAGCGGTTGGCATTTGTGTTTAACATATTGTGGTAGTTTATTACGCGTTGAATTATTGTTTTTTCTTTTAAATAACGTTTTAGAATGCACAATTGTGATGACTCAGAGTATAATAAATATACTGTAGTTCAATTTACAGTGAAAGTGAAACTTGGTACAGTCCATTAAAACTGCCCGCAGCCTGTTATTTTCCAAGAGTTTCGTCACTAATGGAATCGTGACCTCTTCAGTCTTCCATTTTCTGGTTGAATTGTATGGATGTTACGGGATTGATGCGATAATGGGGTTGTTATGACCAGACCTTTTCTTTCAAAGGAGCATTATTTAGAGATTCTGTAAAATTGCTGAGATAAAATTAGATCTTACAACTCTGGAATCAGCACGATTAAGAATATAATCCCATCAACTCATAACTTGACGAAGAATCCAGATGAACTTGCAGAAAGGGAACAAGTTTAGTACTATTCTAATCTTCCCACAGTTTCAATATTTATAAACCACAGCGAATAATTTAAATAGGAACCAAAGTTCGTCAATCTTGGACGAATAATTGGTACGTACGAAGACAATTTAATATTGTAGAGTATGAAAATATATTAAAATAAAAAATATACATTTTTATATTTATATTTATTAAATTTAATTAAGCACATGAAAATATTTTTTGGATTAATGAATTATATTTCGTAATCAATAAATCTGTGTCTGGTTTCATATATTCAGATCTTGTAAACAATTGAAACTGAAACTAACTAAATAAATTCTACAGAAATACTAATTGCAATGTGTAACTCCAAAATCTTGTCGCTAAATAATAAATATTATTTTTCTTGTTTCACATATTCTTTGACTTAAAACTACATTTCCTTTTAACGCTGGTAAAATTAAGATAGAAAGAACTACCCACGATTCTCTCAGCACAAACATCATTCCTTTCTTATTCATTATAATTCAAATAAACTCAACCAATAGCCAGCGTCTTCCTATCTGACAAAAGCAGCCATAAAATGATTTCTTATCAGTATAGTGCCAATCTTTTACGAGTGCCCCAAAACCTTAAAGGGATGTGTCAATAGATACAAATAAAAATTGCTTGATTTCATTGTTTCGCTAGTTCTGTATTAAGTGAATCGGATGTGTCATATACATTTATTATATATTGAGATATAAAAATGTAATTATGAATAGAAAAATTTTAACAGATAAACTGTTATAGTATAACAGATTATTAATAATACACGAGTAATAAAAAGTAAATGTATATATATATATGTTTATAAATATAACAATTATGAATTATAAATATGTGATAAAACTAATTACGGAGAATTATAAGTCTTGAAATCCTAAGGAAAATTGACGAATTCTAATACATAAATAATGTATCATTATCTTGTGAAAAGATAAAATTAAGCAGTAAAATAATGTTAAAATCAAATTAAACATTACTGATTTCTAGAGATATTTAATACAAATATTAAAGGCCTGGTAAGTATTATTAATAAAGGAATACAATTTAATCGTCATGTTGTTCGATTTCTATGTTTACAAGATTTGAATTAAATTTATTGTGTGAATCTATACAATTTTATATATTAACATAGCATTATTTATACATAAATTATCAGCAATTGTAGAATCTTAAAGATGTATATTTACCACAGAACGGACAATTTATAATTTGATTCGTCTTGCTCAACTCTAGTTTTCAGGCCCCATTTGTCGGCTATAAGTATATAGGGAATGTAGATATAAAATAAGATTAATATATGAAATTATACAGATTAAATTCAGCAATTATACTAAATATTAATCCACAAAGCGATACCAAGGATATCATAAACATCTTTGATCGACAACTTTCTTCTTAAAATCTTTGTCATTTTTATTTAGTATTTGGATTTTTGTCACGTCTTAACCCGATGAGGTCTACAAAATGTTGAACTTTTGTAATTTTTTATTCTTATTGTCTGTGTTTGGTTGCCAATTTATATCAAATTTTGCATAGACAGGACGTTTCGCCCATTCATTAGGACCACGTCAGATATAATTAAGACACCTTTAAAATATAAATCATACATTGAATTATGTGCAATTATCGTATCACCATTCATGAGTAAAAGAACAATGTATAATTTACAGACATATCTCTGGGCTATACACCAACGAGATCTAAATTGATCTAATCAAAGATAACATACTTGAAGAGATCTAATGTAATAACGAGAACATCGTGTTTCTCTGTGAAGAATTTTTCATTCCTGTATTGAATATTTTATTCTGACTTATTTGGTAATTAACATTTTTATTACAGTCAGTAAAATAATATTCGTTAAATAATTAACCAAATTTTTTTGCCGGTTACATAAACGAATGTCGGAATTGAATTCGTTTGTGAATAATCTGATACTAGTATGACGGTCATATAAAAAATAGAATTTTATCAGTCGTAGGTATATAATTTGTGTATAATCTATAACTCATTCCACTGCATTGAAACGCAGCTGTATTCGCGTATGAAATAAACAAGAAATTGAGGGTAGATTTTAGAAGAGAATCTTTTATCGTCAAAAGACTTATTGTATATAATCGGTAAGGTTGTATAAGAATTTTAAGTGTTTTTATTCAGTACTCGTGAAGTTTGCGCTGCTCTGGGTTTCAAATATAAGCGAATTAATGTGCTGAAATTGTTCAATGAGAAATAGTGACAGTAAAATAGGTTCCAAATGATTCTATAATTGAGATTAGCTTTTTTTCGTCAGAGTATTTCGTACTTCCGTTCTAGTGGGCCAAGGTCTTTGCTCAGCGAAGGCACGTGCAGCCCTCTCGCGGAGACGACTTCAACCAGAGATAGCTCGTACGGTGTAAACAAGGAGACTAGTTGGGTGCGTTACGCCCTTTATTCGCCCAGTGAATCGGAGCTTTAGTTCTCCTTTTATTTTTGCAGCTCGGAAAAGCGATGGACGAAGCAAGCTCTCTGCTGTCAGGAGCTCGCGGTCTGCGGTTCACAGCCCGACGCGTGCAGCTGGCCCATAGGGTTCGCACGTTGCTCAGGGTGAGTCCACGCCTAACTCTGTGCTGGTTGACGGTGTGCACTGCGACATCTTTGCACCCGCTATTTATGACCATGCAAATTGAAAAAATTAATTTACTTGTAAATATGATGCTGCATTTTGTTTTATGCTTTCCAACTTAATCTTTTAACCGTCCTGAACGTTTCAGTGTGATTTTCCTGACTCTGTGACAGAATCCTGCTTGAAATAGCCTATGATACTTTTTAGAGACAGCGTATTATTTCATCATCGGACTATCTTTCGTTTCGTGAAATCCACTCGAATAATGAAGTGTTAACGTGAAGCTATTTTATTTGAAAACTATTTTTAAACACGAATATTGCTACAAATTTCATAAAATATTAGACAAATGTGTCC
Organism: Eucriotettix oculatus; assembly: GCA_034510155.1. Classification (NCBI taxonomy): domain Eukaryota; kingdom Metazoa; phylum Arthropoda; class Insecta; order Orthoptera; family Tetrigidae; genus Eucriotettix; species Eucriotettix oculatus. The sequence goes on from CM067378.1 coordinate 67,903,125, forward strand.
AATTTTTTTATGTTTCAAATTCTATTTGAAGCAGATTAATCACGACTGTTAAAATAGCGATACAAATAAGGAGACTCCAAAGGACAATGATTAATAAACAATTCAGATTATTGTGTCAATGTACTTGAATGATTGAATCCTTTAAATTCCAAGCCCGCCATATGCCAACAATTTACAGGAACTACGGGCCAATAATGAACGTGCAAAATTTGCTCTTAGCAGTTAGTCATTGATGCGTAATTACCTACTGACTTACCAGAAGCTTGGTAGTTCCGTTGAATGCCTGCAGTCAGAGTTCTGTGAATTGAAAAACAGTCAAAGAACTCGCGAACTTGCCTTTTAAGTATCTGGTGCGCCTCATTATGGAGTATGTATCAGAGTGCTGGGACCTGTACTGAAAATTTTTTATTGAAACATTGGAAAAAGTTCAAAGGCTATGAGTCAAGTATGTCAATTTTTTTTACTTTGTACACTGACTGAAGTGTACAAGAATTACAAATCATTAATTGATGTACTGGCAAACCCTATATTTATTAGTAAAGGGAACCACGGTTACGAAATTAAACAAAGGAAGAAACTGACAGAAGTTCTCATTTTTTTACCAAGTTATTGTAGATTGGAATGGAGGAACATTCCAAGATATTTCCAACTAGCTATGCCCGCGACTTCGTTCGCGCGGAAATAGCTCTTTTTATTTTACCCTAAAAATTAAAGTACGGTATCATTTAATTGTGATCGCTTCATGGCAAACCTTTTAATTCACAGTTGGTTTTTTAACAGGACCCGCTTTCACACGTTTGCAACAACAAATGAAGTGACAATGCTCGCTGTCATGTTGTCAAAATTACATTTATAATAGCACAATAAGTGGAACCCTTGGCTACCTTGCTCTACCTTCCGCATCCCCCCTTTTCAATTCCCTTCCTATGCTATTAAAGGGGAGTTGCCTGTTTCTGGATCACCCTCATGTAGCCTGTTAACCAAAAAAAAAAAAAGGATCCTTAAACCAATATAAGGGCGCTGCGGGAGTTTTCTCGCAGGCGCTTCAACCCAGAGTGACTGCGGGGCTCACCTGATTATGTCGGGGATGCCTCGCACTCTCTCTGGGTACTTTTTATCAAAGTTCTCATATGCCGAGACACCTTCACCTATTTTAGGAGGTATATGTACTGGGGTCAAAGACCTTGGGCATATGGCAAGAGTTGTCTGCTGATCCCATTGGATCAGTCGGCCAACTGCCTCCTGAAACTGGTGGAGACACGGAGAAGGGAATGCTGCGTCCCCACAGCAGACTCGTCTCCCGTCATTCGGAAGGGTGTGAGAATAGTACCCAATGCCCGACCTACCTGATGCAGGTTTTCTAGGGTTTTCCCTGCATCTCTTTAGGTGAAACACCGGGTAGGATCCTTAAACCATAGCCCGGGGGCCCTATTCAACCCTTGGCTACCTTGCTCTACCTTCCGCTTCCCCCCTTTTCAATTCCCTTCCTATGCTATTAAAGGGGAGTTGCCTGTTTCAGGATCACCCTCACGTAGCCTGTTAACCAAAAAAAAAAGGATCCTTAAACCAAAGCCCGGGGGCCCTAGTTAACCCTTGGCTACCTTGCTCTACCTACCGCATCCCCCCTTTTCAATTCCCTTCCTATGCTATTAAAGGGGAGTTGCCTGTTTTAGGATCACCCTCATGTAGCCTGTTAACCAAATAAAAATGAATGGTATAGAAAAGCCTAATAGGTCTTATAACACGCAATTGGTTTTCAAGCCGCCTTTTGCGCGGCAATTCAATGGTTTTATAAATTAATGCATTAATATTTTCTGGCCTCTGCAAGATATCCAAATGAAACACAAACGAAAATTTAAGTCAGAACTCCTGTTTCAATCCATGGTATTCTCATTTAAATCCGTTGAGCCGTTTCGGAATATAAACAGATCAAGATTATAGGCAATCCGCATTCACTTCAACGCTCGTAAACGACGAATTAATATTCATGTTCATATTATATTAATATCATTATAGAAGTGAAATATTGACGAATATTTAAGTTTTTAAACCCTCAAATGTTAATTGAAATCAGTTGAGCCGTTTCGGAACCTATTCAAGACAAACATACGTACAGACAGACACTTCAATTTTATTTATTGATATAGATCACAGGTCCACTTCAGCAGTGAAAGGATAACAGAAGAACTTGCTGCATATTTGTATTTGTAAATATGTACCAATTTCTTTTAAGTATATCTGCAGTAAATAAATTTCTATCGAATATCAGGGTCTGAGTTATTCTTCGTAAGGACCTAAGCCATTGGGGATTTGAAGCCAAATATCCTACGTTGGCGATAAACATGTTTTTCGGATAACTAAAGAGTTTAAGTAAAATACAACGCTTAGACCTGTGATGGTCACGAGGACGCAACTACGATTGAAGCTGTAGCTATTGTAATTTATACGTAATACCCAGATAACGAGGTAACTTCATCATGTCTGCATCTCCGCCTGTTCCATATTTTTGCCGGCGGACTTCTCTGCTCTCACAACTAACGTCTTCGAATGATTCCACAACCGCTCCCTCTGTTCAAATTTTCCATATAACCAATCTCTTGTTCTCCCATTATGTTCTTCTCGAGACGGTAACAATGGAGTAAGTTCTTCAGACCAGTTTTAAATCTCTGCGAATCATTGCCACACTTTCACAAAGGCAGCTGCTTTCATGGGGATCCAATTCGTATTTAATTCAAATTAAGTTCGATTTTTATAGACGCTTGACTTCCCTCCTCTTTGTGGGCCACGAATTTACAAGAACCCTCCGATATTACCAAACCATATAATAGTTGCTTGAGTACTCAATGTAACTATCTGAATAGTTAACCACTCGCTCAGCATGCAAAATATCTGCTTACATTTTACTTTTGTTCAAATTTACATATTTAACCTTTAATGTTTACCAGTTGACGGTTTACATGAAACAATCGCTGTAATATGACTGCGTTTAATAAAGAACTTCCAGTTTGCTACTGCTTCACCTTGCATGCCCGAATATTAAAACGCTGACGTACGCTGTGAAACAAGCATTCATAAAATGTAAACGACCTGAAGGTTGTCTTTTGAAAATACCGTACGTTTCACACTGTTTCTGAGCCGTAAGGAGTGAACTAGTTGACGGATTTGCGAACAACGGAGAGTAATTATTCTTTAATCATTTCCATGATAGGGTCATTCCATCCCAAGTGGCCTTCTTTCGACATTATTCACAAAGGTTTGGTTATAACTTAGCATGGATAAAGATTCATACACGTATAGAACTTCAGCAAAATTTAAGATGATAATATGCAAAACAATTGCAAAAGTATAGACTTCCGTTGGGAAGCCTGTCCAATCGCGGTCGCTACGAACCAATGAAACCCCATTGTTGAGTCTTCATTGTCGTAAAACTGAAGCAACTACGAACCTCCAGTTTTTTATTCCACCAGAACTTTTTGTGCAGAATAAGAAACACGCCATTTTTCCGTAGGTAACTTCTCATTATGTTCCAAAAATTGAACGATAATCTCAGACAAAATATAAAGTGGAAAATTTGGCCGATTTTCAAACACACCATTTCAACCAATGAGGAAATAAAATCGCCACTTGGCGTATATATCAATGATACCTAACTTATATTTTACGTAAGTTCAAAGATGGTACCAAATACAAAATGGTCACAAATGACCTGCAGCATTTCCCAGGCTATGCAACAGAAGACTGTAGTGCAATTGTATTGCACATTACCATTAAAATTTGGCAGATATTTATTACATACATCTTCATCTATGCTAAATATCAGTCATTTCTGATATGGTCGAGCGTGGACCACTTAGGATGGAATGACCCATGCCGATGAAATGATACAATATGAATATACACAAAATATTAAAGTATTTCTCCCTCCGATCTGGAAGTGCGTAATGATGAATCGGACGATGTCATTAAGGTATCATCGTACTCACTCATCTCGACGAAAAGAGAGGGCTAATAAATAATATAAATCACGCAAAGGAAAGAAAAGGAAGTTAATGGTGAAAAATGGAAACAGCAAATCTGCTATTGTGTGATGATAAAACTACTAAATCAGCGGAAAGGGAACATCTCAAACTAAAAAACGAAAACCATTGAAAGCAAATGAGTCCTGAGGATCGACGTGGGAAATTGAACTGCTTTTGCCGGTGCCTTCTGCTTCGCCTTGAGATGAAATGACGTCGACACGTGTAACATTGCTCAACCATTCTCAATAAACTCCTCTCACGACCACGGCAGTGTAGTAGGCCTATGATTTAGACTTGATGAGGTCCAAGATATTTGAAATATGTGTTACTTTATAAGTCCAGATATTTTATGTCATTGAAAAATAGGATTTTCGGATAACTAAAGCGTTGAACTGAAATAAAATTTATTAGTATATAGAGAAATAATAAACCTTACCACAAAATCTTTGGGAGAGGGGGAGGTCCTAAGCAATAACTTGTGTCGCTTATACACGAATCCAAACCTGAGTATAATGGCAGGAATTTAACTCAATTCTGCTCAAAATTTTAAAGTTCAATGTATCAGTAACAAACAAACAGTGAATTGTGAAGTGAATTTCGTTTCTCTCTAACACTGTCACGTCCAAAACACGCAGTCACACAGAAAACAACATTATTTTTAATACATGGTGAATCAACCCCACACAATTATTCAGGTTGTATCTAAGTATAATAAAAAATATCAGAATTGGTTCGTGATTATTTGAGAGTCTATTGATGAATGTACAGTGGATACGAGGGCTGTTTTTAAAGTAAGTATCCATATTTATTTTAAAAGTAAGAGAATATTATTTTTCAGATATTTTAATACCAACCATTACACTACGCCTCAGACTGCTTCTCCACATAGTCACCACCTTTATTAAGACACAACACGAAAAAGAGGAACCTACATATGAATAATATAAGTGTCAATATTAGGTAATTATTTCTAAAACTGTTCGTATGGAGTGTGGCGTTATATGGGAGTGAACGTGGAAGATAGGAGTTGCAGAAAGGAAAAGAATAGAAGCCTCTGAAGTGTGGTGCTATAGGAGAATGCTGAAAATTACAAACGAGGAAGTTCTAAACAGAATAGGGGAAGGGTGAACAATATGGAGGACGTTCACCAAGAGGAGGCATAGATTTATAGGCCACGTTTTAAGACATGAGGATCTTGTAAAATTAGCATTAGAGGAAAGTGTATGGGGTAAGAACAGAAAAGGAATGAAAATGATGGAATAGGCTAAGCAGATTAGGGAGGATGTGGGATGTGCTGGTTATGCCGAAATGTAAGGCCTTACGAGAAAATAGGTTAGCATGGAGGGTTGTATCAGACCACTCATAGGACTGAATACCACAACACACTCAACGGGAAACCAGTATTTATTATTACTATTATTATACTTAATTAGCTGCAATTGGGTATTTGCCCGGTGGCAAATATGATTTTGGGATATCTAAAGGGTTGAACTGAAATACAATTTAGTACTATATAGAGAAATAATATGCCTTCGTTTAAGAAAGATGCCGTCTGTGATTACAGACTGTCGGCCTCACCATAACATCACTCATTAATGCTTCCCCGTACATCTCACATAATTGCCGACGAATGTTTGCAGGGGTAACATGCCTTGCATTCAAGAAACTAATCTCTGATCTGACGTCAGAGTGGGCGGCTAGTTCAATACTTTTGATCGTTTTGGAAAGGAAAACCCAAAGAGGCGAAACTTTAGAGCTGCGTCTGTCTTACTAATGAACGGGAAATGTGTTCGCGCATGCTCAAAATCACATTCGCAGCGCTGCAGCGGCAATATTTTAAAATGCTACTTACTTTCATAACAGTCATCGTCGAAAACAATTAAATTACCAATAGAAGATAAAATCTAATCTTGAATTAAGTAGCTTGCTTTAAAGGCTGGAGAGCATAATCAATAGAAGAAATTAATATCTACATAATAGGGAAAACAATAAAATAAATTTGTTCATGTTTCTCTGAACTTGACCGAAGACTCGTTACGCCTTTTGTGCAAGCAGTACACTAAAGTTTATCAATTTTTCAGAGAGAATACTGTCACGGAGTAGTTACCTGATTCGGAAAAGTGAGTAAGGGATGTGACGATAGAAACAGATACTGATAAAATAAATCTCTATTCCCCTGTCAAGCAGTTCCTTCTCACTTACTCTTCATCTTCCAGGTTAATTAGTGCCGATGCTACCTGTTACTCTCGTTTAATATTCCCTGCCAATTACGTCGTAACTGTGTTCTGAATTCGCATTGTCTTGTTTCAAACGTACAGTTTAATGATAAATATTTCCAGGATGCCGAGATGGACGTGTTCCATTACGAAGACAGATGTGAGGCTCGCAGGGAGTTCATCCACTCTGCAAGAATGGCTGCAAGCGAGGTGAGTGAATCTTCTATTTACTTCCACCAACAGATCAAAAATCGAAGGAATCACAAAATATAATCATTTTCGAGATGTTTAGTATCCCATATTTTGCGGTTGACAAATATGTTATTTAATGCTATATTTTAATGCCAATTCAGAAACCATTTTAACAGTCTCCAGTTGAAAATTTTAAACTTTTATGTCATTTTCAATCTTATAGTTAATTATCCTAATCAATTCAACATAAAGCGTATTTCGTCGTAAAGACATTTAATTTAAATATGATTAATATTTTTGGTCAATGATTGTACAATGCCAATAGTAAAATAGCTGACATAAACTTCTAATAATCTTTAAAAGTAATATTACGACAAAAGGTTAATGTGGAATTGAATAAGATAAGTCAAATTAAACGGTACGATTAAAAATGACATACTGTTCGAAAGCTTTCAATAAATAACTTTCTACTGAACACTTCAGGTATCCTTATACAATTGGAGCAGTCCTCCTACAGTTTCAGCTGGACTTCAAGCGTACGTTTGATTTGTGCAATGTGAACAATCCTTACACATAATGCCATGAACAGCGTCATGTGTTTACCATTCATCCCGTTTAACAGGTAAAACGTTACACGTTATCCTGGTACGCTGTCACGTCATTTACGTGACTTTCCTCCCCGGTCAAGAACTTGACGAGTGATTTTTCTTTAAAGAAACTGCCTAATAACAAGGTTTATGAGTATCTGTCTATTTTTCAGTGCACGAAATTGATTAGAAAGGTTTTTTTTTGGTTTCTATTTTTATTCAAGTATCCATACAGGAATTGAATTTTGAAGTATATTTTCAACTCAATACGAACAGAAATTTGAAGCTTTAGCAAATTCAGCTCTGTATTGAAACGAGAGAAAGTCAGATTCTTCTTTTCTATTATTCATTATTTTCGCTTCTATTTCTTCTGAGATAGTTTCATTTTTACACTTGGCGATATTCCGGCAACGTATCGAAAGATTATAGTTTGTAAGTTTTTAGAGTCTACAGTCTGAATCACTATGCCTGGCCAAAATTGACGTACGTCATTTTAAATTATATGCTAGGACTCGAGTCACAATTTTCAAATTCGTGGAATGACTTCATACCAATTGCCGTTAAGAACTTTTAGTCTGAAATTTGAATACGTGTTATATTAAGGTTTACTGCTCCACCATAATAGTCGCCCAATTGCCACCTTTTATCGAGTTTGGGGGCAGCTGATGGCAACTAAATCTTGCCATGGGCCATCGCGGAAATAAGATTAATGCTCTGACGAGGCGAAACCCCACCTCCACTACCATCGACCATCTCTTATCGACAAATTTCCTGCTATCGATTCTTTAATTTTCCTTTCGCGCATTCGGGTATTGACTCTCACATTACAAGTTTTCTTATATCACAAATAGTTCTAATACCATAACCAATCTCATTTCTTGGGCTACCTATCGTAATACGATCCGACTTAGCGACATATCTCAGTTTATGAGTAAAATGTTGACCAGAGTAATTAATGTGTAAGATTTTTACTGCGAGGAATCAAGTCAGATAAAAATTGAAAACTCTTTTATATAACGTATTGTAGTGGTGTTCGTATAAATGAGTATTATTGATTAACAAATTATTAAAACTACAATATTATATACAAGAATTTAATTAATCAGTTTTTTTCTGTATTTATGGATTGTACGAGACACCATTTTAAAATTTAAAAGATTATCTCAAATTTCAAGGCGTGAAAAGTTGCAGTTTTACATCAACACAAGTATATATTTATTGAATTCCACATTATAATGTATTTAATCTATATAGATAAAAGGTAAGGTAAAGCAACCGGTTTCTGAGATATATGCGCAAAATTGCACAAACACACTGTGAGTTATGTCTTCTAAGGTTTCCCCATTACTGTTCCTACAACAGTCCTGAAAGTTTTTGTGTTTAGCTCTGTTCATCCCAATAATGATTTCTAAGGATCTTTTGAAGACTTGCGTTCCCGTCTTCCCCCTTTAATGCCAAAAAATACATAAAAAGTCCAAGTAGGAAGATTATACCATCACGTAGCCTGTCCAGCGAGCTAATTAAATTGCTGTTTTAGAGTTAAGAACTGTCTGGAAATTTGGCCCGGTTGATTATGAAAAGCGATTTTCATTTCGGAGAACAAGGTTAACCACAAAATGCGGAATAACTGTAAAAGCTCTCCCGGACTGCGCCGACAGGCTGAGGCAAAGGAGAAGCTAATAATACGCACACGCACGACCTTGGCCAGATTCGACCTACAGCCAGTACCATTTCCATTATCCACCTCCTTAATTACGAGTCGCTATCAGATTGCAAGCGGGAATATAAATTTTGCAAAATATGCAGACGTCTGAAAACACGTCAGTTAATCGACTCGGAAGGCAAAGTATCCACTTTTTGCACATATTGTACGATCAAGGATCCAGTTGATAGATATCGAATCTCTGACATTTTAGAACCATAATTGTTTCATAACACGAATCCTCAATATTAATGAATATAATTATTGAGAAATGTTTAGAGGAAATGGGAGGCTTGAGCGTGGATTATCGATAACATTAAGGAAAAGCCAGTGAAGGATGGGTTATAAAGATAAAAAACGAATATATTCCAATTTATATTTAAAAAAAATCTTATAGATATGCATTATCACAGTACAAGTAATCTTCAAATCTGACACGCTGACACATTTATCTGGAAATGTAATCATTTCTTCTCGGATGTTCTTTTTCAATTTCCTTCTTATAAATTACAGAGGAAAAGTCAGTGCGAGTCAAGTCAGGACTCCCGGGAACCGACTGATTATACCCTTTACATAGAAGGAGTATCCTCGCTAGAAATCTTGTTTACCACAGCCAGTAATTAGGTTTATATCTGTAGCACCTGACATTTTTCATTCAGTAAAAGTTTCATGGTTAAGCAGCTTGCTTTCGGGCATCGACCTCGGGGTTTCTGGCATTGTTAGCATCCAATCGCCTGCTCGGGGAAATGAACTTCCGAAGTCAATTAACTTCGACCACTCGTATGCAATGCCATGAATATCTACAATACTTTTTATGTAATCAATAGACTTGGAATGATTGATGCGAAGCGCACAGAACAAAAATGCAAAATATTAGAATATAGTACATAGGAGGATGGAACGCCAAACAGAATGTGAGCAGAAGACCAGTTTGGATTTAGGAAGAATGTAGGGACAACAGAAGCAATATTGACGCTGCGTCTAATTTTAGACGACAGAATAAAAAAAAAACAGACCTACGTTCATGGCATTAAAGATTTGGAAAATTTAAACTGGAGGACACTACTAAGGATTTTGAAGATGACAGGAATAAAATGTCGAATATAAAGAGTTGTCCATTACCTCTACAGAAGGCACTCTGCATTAACTAGAAATGAGGGGTAAGAAAAGAAAGCAGAAATCAAGAAAGGAGTTAGACAAGGATGCAGTCTGTCGCCCATGTTGTTTAACTGACATATAGAACATGCGATAAAGAAAGTTATAAAGGAATATGGAACAGGCATCATACTGCAAGGAAAAATAATATAAACCCTACAGTTTGCCGATGATATTGTAGTGTTAGGGGAGTCAGAAGAAGACAATAAATGGCATGAACGTGATCCTGGAGGAAGAGAACAACATGATAATTAATAGAGGGAAAAGCAAGGTTATGGAATGTAGTATGGCAATAACATAAAGTGTTAGATTGAGAAGGGATATTTTGAAGGAAGCTAAACAATTCTGCTATTTGGGAAGCGTAATAAATAGGGATTATAGAAGTGTGGTAGTTAAAAAGAGTAGGATAACACAGGAAGGCTTCCACAAAAGAGGAATTTACTTACTGGTAATATAAGTGTGAATATTAGGAAAACATTACTAAAAATGTTAGTTTGAAGTGTGCCGTTATATGGGTGCGAAAAGTGGACGGTATGAGTTTCAGAAAGAAGCTTTTGGAATGTGGTGCTATAGAAGAATGCTAACAATCAGATGGGAGGATAGTGTTACTAACTAGGAAGTTCTAAACAGAATAAGGACTTTGACCAAGAGAAGGGATAGTTTAATAGGTCACGTTTTGGGACAGGAGGGTCTTATAAAATTGTTATTAGAGGGAAGAATGTGAGGTAAGAACAGCAGAGGAACACCAAGGACGGAATACGCTAAGCATATTAGGGAGGATGTGTGATGTGGTTGTTGTTGTGATATTCAGTCCTAAGACTGGACTGATGCAACCCTCCATTCTAACCTATCTTGCGCAGGCCTTTTCATTTCCTCATAACGAGCATAATATACATCCTCTCTAATCTACTTAGCTTATTCGATCTTTATCGTCCCTCTTCTGTTCTTATCCCATTCACTTCCTTCTAATGCTAATATTACAAGACCACCAGGTCTAAAAACGTGGCAAATTAATTTATCCCTTCCTTTGATCAACGTCCCCAATAATTTTCTTTGTTCCCCTATTCTGCTTAGAACTTCCTCGTTAGTAATTCTATGCACCCATCTGATTTTCAGCATTCTTATATAGTACCACATTTTAAAAGGTTCTATTTTTTCCCTTTCAAGGTGTACATTTATTACATTATTTTATTATATAAAAGATAAATATACTTATAACAAATTTTTGTAACCAAATAGAAAGGCGATTCCAAAATTATAAACTAATTATCGTCTCCGATTCTAATATCAAATTCCTTTACTGAATAGAAGGAGTGGGCCTATGCAGAAATTAGGATCTAAATTAGACTTAAATTTACTCTTGGTGATCGGATTATGTTTAAATTCATATGCGGCAGGATCTGTGAAGATGGATATCCCAGAATAATGTTTCACATTTTTTTCTGTAGCTCTTTGCACACCAATCTATAACGGCCTACATTGCATACCAAAGTTTTTTTAGCACGACTGATTTCCTAATATTCACGCTTTAGTACCTGTAAGTACAATTAACTATTTTGCGAAACATTCTCTGCCTTTTGCTTATCCTATTACTTTTGTCTACTATACTTCTTACCATTCTTAGTTATTACGATTACCTCGTAGCAGAACTCGTTAACTTGCTTCAAAATATCCCTTCCCAATCTAACACCCTTTGTTATTCCACTGTTTCCCATACTACACTCCTTTATCATTTGGTAATTTACTCCTATTAATCCTCATATTGGACTCTTTCTCCAGGACTCTGTTCGTGACATTTATTCTTCTGACTCCTCTGATACTATAATATCGTCGGCAAAGCGTAAGGTTTTTATTTCTTTTCATTGCAGTATGATTCCTTTTCCGTATTTTAACATTATTCATAGCCTATTCTATATATAAGTTAAACAGCATGTGATTTGGTAGTTCTGTAGAGATGAAAATGCCTGCAAAGAATAGGGTAGCAAGGAGGATTGCATCAGACCAGCCTAAGGACTGAATGCGACAACTACGACGACATGCATTAATTGCATATTTACTACTCAAAAGCATAAGCATGATAGCCTGTAATATTATGCAATTATATTAGATTATTCTAAATAAATTATTATAATTAGCTATTAAATATTAAAGTTCGAGTTCTTTCCCGGTGAATAGGTTTTGGATTTCCTTGGTCGGCTGGCGTCCTGCCCATGTTCTGCGGTAAAATAGCTATGTTAAAAATTATGACTGCATACGGTCGAAGATCTCTCCAGATAACGAAGCTCGGCACTCACTCCTGCTCTTTAGAGAAGAACATTGCGACTCAGTGTTTGTCTAGAAGTTGCCACCTTCTTCCCTCGGAACGCATCCCTGAAATCGTTGAGTTTGGCTGTTTCTGCAGTCAGCAGGTGGAAACCATTAACTTAGCTGATGGAAGTCCAACGTCTTGTAACCACTCCCTTCACCATGTCCAGATAAATATTATAGTAGTTGGTCCGGTCTAACTCTTGACGTGGCGAGGTGATCTTTAAGTCGGCCTTTCCTGTGACGAGTTTTATGCCTCCAACTAATCTTGCGTTTTCGTATAACAATTAATTACGATATAAATCAATGGTAATTTATATTGGATATATCTTCAAATAAAATGCTCTTGACGATCACATTACGCTTATTATAGTATTTAATATCATAACATAAATATAATTCCTTTACATTACGCATTAGTAGCTCTCCCCCAGATTCTTCTCGCACGCCCTTCGCTCATCACCGATTAAAATCCAAATACCTCTTCTTCTTATTTTGCGCTAATACAATCTTAACGATACATTTCTCTTTGGAGACAAGTTGTGGAGTACTTACAAACACTTTCAACACTAATCTTGTGATCACTTAAATTTTCTTCCACAAATCTTAGTGAAAAATGATATACCTGAGTATTTCTTCTACTCACCCGCGACCGTCCAATTGCTACCCTGCATAAGATTGTGTATGTATTTTAAATTCCTCTTAACTTGGGTATAACGTGATGCTGTGGTTGGGTCCCTGAGCTTCAGATTACTCTTATTTCACAAAACTGGTTTGACAAATGCAAAACTCGTATACTACTTGTCGGAAAGAAAACTCTCCTTCGGCGAACAAAAAGATGATTAGTTAGTTTTTACGAAAGGAAAATACCACTCTGTTTCTGGTCTGAAGACTATTTTGATAATTTACGACAAATCTGAACACACGGAAGTGACACTCAGTGAGGTTAAATTGATTTTTCTCTTTTTAACATTTTCGCGTCATCAATTTACTGCGCTTAAAGCTTTATAAGGCATAATCATTAGCATTAGAATTAAAATATAATAAAGTTTAATAATACTAGTAAAGGTCCGATGAACAGAGTATAAGTATATAGTACCAAATTACATTTATACTAGACGCAAGCTGTAGCAAAAATTTTGTAACATTGTGATGATCAAATATCCAAATTGAGGTCAGCTATGAAATTCGCGCTAAAATATAAAAAATACTCGACTAATTAGTGAAATAAAGCAAATATATTCATATTATATAATATACTAATAAATGATGAGTTTGAGTTAAAGCGTTTGGTCAACTACGCACACCGATTTTTTATTTTTCATTTTATCTTTGAATCCATTTAAATTGCTTAGAAATGATCTAGATATTCTCCTTTATCTTAGACCTTTACAAAGCTGATAAAGCTTATTCAATGTTTTTCCTTGTTTGATTAATTATGAATTGGCCCTATTGACATCAAATGCTGCCAATTCTAGAGACATTTGGCAAGTTCTTACATCATAATCACACGCGCGTGTCCATTGAGAAATCGTTATAGCATTCCAACCTCCGTTTCCCAATCGAAAGATTTATTATCTTAGAGCTAAGGAAACTAGACATACAAGTAATTGCACAGCATCAAGCGCTGCTTACGTGTCTAGTAAAATAATGTACCAACCATTTATGCTATGTTCATATACAATTAGTCATATTGCTATTCTTATCCAGGAATAGTCCAAATTTCGTAGCAAGTATAAATACTATTAATTCTTGAAACCTGTTAGTAATAATTACACCTGTGAAATAAATATGAACATATGCAACAGTAAAATACATCATTTTAATCTTTGATCCCAGTTACTGTCAAGTTGGTTTCGTGTTTGTCAGAAAAGGCACATATCTTTACAAATTTCTGTAAATATTATTTTAAAATATTCTATTACACAGCGATAATTCATGGCGCCTGTTTTCTGTGAACTTTATCTTCTGGTCCGATTCCAAGTCTGCATCACTTAATTTTCTCTATCTTTATCGCAACTATATACTCTGCCTGTGAGAGTTTCTCGCAGGCATTTTCCCCTAGAGACTGCGGGACTCACCTGATTATGTCGGGATTGCCTCGTACTCTCTGTTTTTTTTATCAAAGTTCTCACATGCCGAGACACCTTCACCTATTTTGGGAGGTATATGTACTGAGGTCGAAGATCTTGGGCATATGGTAAGAGTTGTCCGTCGATCCCATTGGATCAGTCGGCCAACTGCCTCCTGAAACTGATGAAGACACGGAGAAGGGAATACTGCGACCCAACAGCAAACTCGTCTCCCGTCATTCAGAAGGGCGTGAGAATAGTACCCAATTCCCGACCTACCTGATGCAGGTTTTCTAGGGTTTTCCCTGCAACTCTTTAGGTGAAACACCGGGTAGGATCCTTAAACTATAGCCCAGGGCCCTACTCAACCCTTGGCTACCTTGCTCTACCTTCCTCATCCCCCCTTTTCAATTCCCTTCCTATGCTATTTAAGGGGGAGTTGCATGTTTCAGGATCACCCTCATGTAGCCTGTGAACCAAAAAAAATTCGTGTCAAGATGGGAATCTCATAACGTCTTGTGAACTATTAGTATCCCGACTCAAATATGGCTTGTTTACCTCCTCAGAAAGTTCATTTATGTAACTTATCTAGAGTTTTTCAACATCTAACTTCATTTATAGTTCAAAATAGCTCGTCCGAACAATTCAGCCCGCAAACAACAGTTAACATTTTCTGTCGCAGACCCTGGCAATACTCCTTCCTTGTGTATCTAAAAGTATTATTCTCCTTGATGGTTGGGAAAGCCGTTGCTTGATCCTGGTTAGTTTTCTGCTGCTCAATTTTGAGGTAAACCAGACTTTAAAATTATGCTTCATTTCAATATATATATATATATATATATATATATATATATATATATATATATATCAGGAGAGAGGTGAAGAGGCTGGCCGTCAACAGGACAAGGTGGATATGCTGGTGATTGATGATATCACTTGTGTATCCAAGGATTGAAAATTAATACATCTTGTGGGACAATTGAATTTATTATTTATACATAGCGTATCGTTTCTTCGTTGAAGATATAAAATATTGATCGAATGTATTTAACAATACAATAAATATATCCTTACTTATTGTATTGGTATAATTCCTACATTATAGCTACATGGACAACCTTTCGGCTCTTAATCCATTAAATTTATAAATCATGCAGATATGAAATCTCTCGCGGAGTCAATCAATTACCCTTTACTGAACAATAGAAATTTGTATTTTCGGGTACCTGTTGTTATATTATTTGGAATTGTGTTCTCCATGTTCATTCTAATTATATAATACTAAATATTGTTAAATAAATCTTTATTCAGAAATTATTATTATCCATTGAATGTGCAATACAAAGTAACATCAGTAAAATAAAATGCACTATTCTCTTTCTGGATCCCCTACTGTATACACATAAATTATATTTAAAAAGTTCTGATTGTGTAATACCAGAAAGGTCGTACAAACTGTACGACATCACACAAAATTTAGGAGAAACAAGTTAGCCCTGAACATTCTTACGAAGGTACATTTAATGGCGTCCTGTGGACAGTATCTTAATTTCAAGGTTTCGATCCGACAAGGCGTGGCTTCTTTTTTTTTGTAAAAGAAAAAACTTAATTGAAACGAAAGAACGGATTGGGTATAATTTTCCAATTTCTGGCTCAATTTCAAAAACTTAGAGTAGGTCCAAAAACATTAATCACGGAAAGTATTAAAATGTAAAAGTTATCAGCAATTGTATCATATATATATATATATATGTATATGCGTGTGTGTGACTGCGCGCATTTCTCTACTTCTGGCCTGTGATCCTCATTTCATAATCATAACAAAATGACCAGCAACAAGTATAGTCGTGGAGGATTACAGTTGCACAAAATAAATTTCACTATATTCTTCAATTGAAAACGGTCATTTTTTCCTAATAATTAAATTATTTTCGGATATGTGCATCTTTATTTGCACTCCTTTAAAGTTTACGTTACTTGGATCACTAAAATAACTGTACTTCTTTTCCTCCTACCAAAAAGTCTTCAAATTATTTATATGCATTTCACATCTCAGGTAAAAACTAGAGAAATTCACACACAAATATATATATATATATATATATATATGACTGCTGTTTCCAAGATAAGTTGGACTAGGTTTTATTTTGGACTTCTGAAACTACAACGGTCACAAGCATCTTGCGAACGCCACACGGAGTTCCTATTCCTTGACAGGAAGGAGGAATTCAGCTAATTAAACTGCAAGTAGCAGTAAGAGACAATAAGTATCTTTTACGCATAAATTCATTTTTATTTATTTGGTGTATGACATTTAAACGAACGCCACGTCTTCTTCTCTTTCTGTGTCGCAATATTATTAACAAAAAAAGAGGGTTCAGTTTCCAACTTGACACATGTTTTTATACAATATATGTGTTTTCTTTTTTATTATATAGATCTGTAGTTGTAAGAATTGCAGTTTTAATATCAAAATTATTATATTTACAAACGGAAATAAAGAGTAACGTTGCAGATTTTTATTATCCCATCTCCGTACATACCCCAACTAATGAATTCAATTGTAAGAGCTAACGGGATTAAATTCACTTCTCCACTTTCCGGGGTCTGCAGCAAGTTTCATCTAGGAGCTCAAAAAGATTTATTGCCTTAACTGGTACACAACGTTTATTTTCGCTTTAACCGTGCTGCTATAAATATAAATTTATAAAAAATTCTGACATTTACTACCGCCTGGTAACAAACTGTTTGAGGAAAAACTTTCCCAACGTAAATGGCTTTTGCAGCTTGATCGTTAGCTAATCGAATATGTATTTTTATCCTTACCGATGAATATGAACATAACTTCTTAAATTTGAGGCTAGACCATTTTGTAGTGAACACTACGAGCGAAAAAATGAGGATGCTAAAATGCTTTGTCGGTGCTTGAGTATGTATGTCCCAGCTATAGGCGTCCAAGCTGCTGGTCCTAATTTGACACACATGTTCCTCAGGGCCCGAAGCTGCCCATGGTTTTAAAATTTTTTAAATACACTGAAGTTATAGTTGTGAAAAGTGTGAAAAACATTTTACGTAAAAGTTTTCGTGTCTCATACACGCATCGAGATGTCATCAAGTGAATGTGTGTTGCCTTTTTCTTGATTTATAATGCTATACATTTTTTAAAATATATACATTTCGCTTCTTAATTAACCTATCGTTGGAAGTGGCTAACTTCATGAGAAATAATAAACTTCTTTGGATTGTCTATACGATGTATACGTAAATTAGTTCTATTTTTCGCGTCATTTAAATTTTAATATTTAGTAGTTACTCATTTCTAAAATAACTTCTAAATAAACTTCTTTGGATTGTCTATACGATGTATACGTAAATTAGTTCTATTTTTCGCGTCATTTAAATTTTAATATTTAGTAGTTACTCATTTCTAAAAGCAACTGATAGTGGCATTCATCACGTTAAATAACAACAGTACTGTATATACGTATGTGAAAAGGGTGAAAATGCCAACCAGGAAACATGAATTTTTTTCCACATTTTGAATGCCGTCATTCGGCAGTTACATTCCTGCTTTATTATTTACGTCCACCCCTAGCAACGCCGGGCACTTCAGCTGGTCCTGTATATTACCAAAAGTTTCACTAGGATGACCTAGCATTTAGTCATTGTGGTCAAACTAGAGTCATTAATAGTACATATTATTTAACGCAGCATATGATACTACAACCGTTTATTATTTGTTTTGAATTAAATAACAATAATGATTCAGTCTTGGGTGCCATTGAAGATTAAAGATTTTCATTTTTACTTTGTAATTATTCATTAAAAATGAAAATAATGTTTTTGTGTGGATTTGGAATCAATTTTCCTTCCTCAGCTAAACTTTCCATTTAAAATTTAATTAATTTTGGCATGAGACATGAGCAAACACAGCCCTCGTGTTTTCTTCGTGCACCAGAGTCTTTCTTTAATCGGAGAGAATGCCTGCTTTGTTGTTGCATCGAGATACGCCAATTTCCCCGTTGTCTGCATGATGGCGGGGATGCTCTTGGCGTATAGGTTCCAGAAAAATGTTATGATGCGGAGCTGCTACTTGCAGTTGGCTTTCATGCATACTTTTTAAAGCTGTATCAAGGAAACTTTCTTGACAGGTTTATCAATGCGACTGGCCGTTACAGCTACTACAGGCTATTAAGTGCAGATTACCGGTTTGCACAATTAGGTGGGTCATTTTAAATAACTCCTCCCCTCTTCTCCTAATCTGTTGTATCAGACTACTTTCCTCAATCTTTTTAATTTGTTAAAAAGAAATGTTACAGGCTTAATGAAGTAAATGATGAATTATTAATGCTCTAGTTTCAGAAATTTATTATAATACTTCATTATTTCCTCTAACTGTGTATATTATGTAAATTAAAAATCAATCGTTTTTTATCGGCGTTACTGTTAATGTTAAGTCATCAATAAAATGTTTGCTATCAAAAACCGCTCGTAAGGAATGCCTCTGTGGGAAGTGAGTAGCTAAAGCTGAATTGAGGAGGATAATGCTTGAAGTAATCTCGTGATACTATCGGGGTGTCCGGAGATTCCCGGGAATTCATTTACAATTTTCCAATCGACAGTAATCTCTTCATGAATTATTTAAGGGTCTCATAAGGGAAACCTTAGATCACCTTATAACTCATTATGTGTTTGTGCAATTGCGGGTATATAACTCAGACGTCGGCTGTCTTAACCATGCATCTTCTTCTTTCTACGGGATCCTCCATTTAAAATAGGGTTAGAATCTATTTGAATAAACCTTCTAGATTTAATGGAAGCAAACGGTTGATATTTATTTCGATGGCCCCAAAGTACTCTATATAGTAATAATATACATTAAGTAATATAATTGTTATTATGACAAACTGGCTTGAAGTGCAATCTCTGAAACTGGGTTACTGACGAATCCAAAGCCGAGCGTTTCCAAGGTTACCCGAGCGTTTCACAAAGAGACTATTACATACAGTGATAGTTTCGTAGCCCTAGAAACAAATTCGTCTTCTAATCTTATAATTACTTCTCTTAACCTTCCTTTAATTTGTACGACGTTCTCTTCTACATCCCCACCTTCCTTCCCTCCCCCGCCCCACACAAACACGCGTGCGAGCGCGCGTGTCAGAGAACACAACAATGTCTCTTTCAATTAATTAAGTGTTTGTTGAAATTCTGCGAATGAAATAACGAAATTGTTACTAAAAACAAAAGATATAATTCCTATTACTGTAAAATAGAATATAATATATAATGGTAACAGTTAAACATTATGACAATATATTAGTACACATGAGAATAATTTTAAATTAATGTATAATTCAGAATCAAATAATAAGCCGTAGTTTTAGGAACAGGCTACAGGAGAGTATACTTTAATAGCCTAGGAATAAATAGGAAGGGAGGATGCAGAAGGGCGAGCAAGGTAACCAAGGGTTATAGTTCATGATCGTACTCTGAATTGTGGGGTTTTGGTACTTGTCCTGCGGCCTTACGATTGGGACACAGCATTCCCCTCTCCATATAATGAGAAATAATAAATGTGAGATGAGAACTACTGTAATTTGCATTAATAAATCACATTAAAATGATAACTCACTTTGCTGTACGATTACCATCAAGTGTTATAGTTGATTGAAGTACATGCGTTAACTGGCCTTAATCATCACCTCTGAAGATAGCAAAAACATTGTATATAAATAATAATACAATACATTAATGTTGAATATTAAAATGATATAGGATTTTAGTATACGACAATATGGTTATGTGGCTTAACTATAGCCATTCTGTAAGTTTATAGTTTTATAAGATATTTTATTTAATTTAAGATTGTAGCAATGGTTTAAAACTTTGTGAAATTCGCCATGTTGTTGATGCTGCCATTATTAATTTTGAAATTTGCATCGGTGCACGTACGAAGCATGAAATATAAAGCCATAAACATTAGGGTTCTCACGGAGAATTGTGCGGTTGTTGGAAATTTTTGTCAATCACGTGATTTTCTAGACCTGGAATATCGACCAAGGTAGACGACATAATTAGAACTACTTCAACAACCATCGAGGATAGCAAATCATATTTCTTCGGTGAGGAAGGACAAATTAGATAATCGACGGTAGGTGAGATAGTTGCCCTGGAAACTGGTCAGCGAGGTATGATCCAGTGACACCAGGGGACTGGCTGCTGACTAAAAATTGGAACACGTAACTGCCAAGGCAGGGTTCACAAGAGATCTAGCGGCAACTGACATTCTTGTAGCAAATTAATCCATTTAAATAAATAACTTAAAGCGTGACGTTATATGGGTGCGAAACGTGGACAATAGAAGTTGCGGGAAAGAAAAGGATAGAAGCCTTTGAAATGTGGTGCTATTGGCGAATACTGAAAATCAGATGGGCGGATAGAGTCATTAAAGAGGAAGTTCTAAACAGAATAGGGGAAGAGCGAACAATATGGAGCACGTTAACAAGAGAAGGGATAGATTAATGGGCCACATTTTAAGACATGAGGGTCTTGTGAAATTAGCATTATCAGAAATGTGAGTCAATTGATGCAATACGCTAAGCATATTAGGGAAGATGTGGGCTGTGCTAGTTATGAGGCAATGAAAAGGCTTGCACAAGATAGGTTAGTATAGAGAGTTGCATCAGACCAGTCTTACGACTGAATACCACCACAACAAATTACTTTACTTTCTTTAGATTAAATCATAATTCATCGTTTGTAATATTAGAACTTGGTCACTAAGATAAAAGTATTAAATAATAAATATGTCAGAAAAAAATAGCAAAAATCTTTTCCCCCTTAACAATATTTAGTATCACTATATCAGTGGTTTCCCCATGAGTAATCCTCTTTCTTATTATTTTTTCCTGAAATTGTAATGAGAGATTTGGAACCCTTATGTATTTCATCTGTTGATTTCAAGCCAATAAGTTATTTCAATTTTGTTGATGACATTTTTTGTATTACCTCTAATATCAGTTAATTTTCTTAATACTTTAAAAGAAAGACAAGACTGGAAAAATGTCGACCGGACCAGGAACTCGAATCCCGGACCTCCGGTTTTCCAGGCGGGAATCTCTAACCACTGAGCTAATCCAAGTCGATGTCCAGGGACCAATTCAGCATCCCTCCATTTCCGTAAACCTACCAATTCACTAATCAGATTCTTCACACCCTAATTCTAGGAAACACGGGAAGAATGGATGTTGCGTAAAATGATCACAGTTTCTAGTCTAAGGAAGTAGAAACACTTTCACCCGAAGCTCAAGCTTGGTCCAGTCGACATTTTTTCATTCTTGTCTTTCTTCTAAAATATTTATACGCTCCTGATTGAGCTTCAGGTGAAAGCATTTCTACTTACTAATACTTTTACTAATTACTATCCTAAATTAAACTTAACTTTGGAAAAGGATCCCTGTCTCGACTTTCATGATATTATGGCTTCAATCTCAAACTATAATTGGTATCAAAAATCCACATCTGCAGGAAGAATTTCAAATTACATTTCCAGTCAGCCATTTACCTATCAAAAAGCTATGGTTAATTATTAGGTAAATAAGACAGTCAAATTATCTCACCAGCGCCATCATATATTTAATATTGATAATTTTCTTAATATCCTTCTACGTAATTTTTATCTTTTCGTTGTAGTGAGGTGTGGAATTTGTAATTTTTATTTTCTTTGGAAATATTAGTAGTTAGGTTTGACTGAAGACCTTCTGTAACACTTCACGTTATATCTCAAATATACAGATCATTTGTTTCAAGGCGAAATCCTTCAATCGTGTAGCTGGTAAAACCGGACACACAACCACTGCTACTTATGGAGTCAAAAACGGGCTTGTCTTCGCATTAATTGACTAGAGGAAATTAAAACGGTGGCACCTTGCACCTTATTTCTTCAGGAACAGCTATGGGTCCTGGTGATAATAAACGATAAAGCCGAAATTTTGCATATTATACAACCGTATTTGGTAATATTGAGACTCAGTTTATTGTCGAAAGTATCGTTACTGAAAGCCAAACATTTTACATTGAACCTAAATTGATTAGGGAAATGGCAATGAATGTGCACTGTTTTGAATAACTCACGTTGGGCGTAATTCACATAGGAATTATTCAGGTTTATTGATGAGACTGTTGACAGTCTCTGTAAACAATGTGACACCACCAAATTTCAGTAAGACCTCTTAAATTGTTCCTGTTTACAAGGTTATTGCCTCAACCTGCGTTTCGATCTACAGACTGGTCGATATTATCTCGTTATGAACATCAAGTGTCCGCATTGTCGTAAATGCACAGGCAAATTGTTCCACCACTCTTCAAAAGTCTACATACTCGTAGGTACATTCGGAATATAATTTCCACCAAGCGTTTAATAACCTGACGAGTTTAACTGCAATCATAATTGAAACGAGTGTATCACCTACTTACAGATAAGCGTGAAGATTAACGAAAATGAATGGAGGATACTAAATCATAGAGCTACGGGAGGAGGGGGGTGGGGGAACAAGTATTACGCGCTTTAATCGTTGCAACATTTAAATTTTAAAGTCGTAATGTTTAACTTTACACGTCTGTCATTCTTTTGCAGATTTTAGTGTGTAAATCATTAACGTACCTGTAACATATGTTACATAGATTATCCTAATTTGCAATACAAATTCGTAAATTCTCCACGTGCGAATGTCGTAGAATGTATTTACTCTCGTACCTGATCATCATTATTCTACTATGAAGTCTACGAAATGGCCACCGTGTTTTACACAGGGAATTTTGGACATACGATTTTATAGAGCTACGGGAAACGAGTTTATTGTTGATGCATTCCTGAATAACTGGTTATAAGTAACAAGATATTTATATTTTTTATATATAAAACGGGTTAGCTACTTGTTCGCTCAATGTATTGGAAACTTGTGACGTTATTATGTATCCTAAAGCGATACAAAATTGAAATTCAGAGAATTAATTTCATTACTCTGACCTTACAATAAAAATTACACTATTTTTTTTCGATAAACGAAGGGGGAAAATGAATTATAATTAATAAAGGGTCATACGTTAGATTGGTACGTTGTATTTAACTCTGAAATACATAATCAGTAACTTGATTCATCCCTTCTTGGATAATGGCCACAAAAATTATTTTACGTTCTGCTCTATTAGAAAAATACATGTTTCAATTTAGTAATCTCAGGGTCACTTATAGGGAGTATAATGTAACAAAAGTTTTTAAATAAATACTGCAAATAATTTTAAACGCCACAAAAAGTTGAATTAAACTGGGTTCAATAGACAATTAGTATGCTTAGAATACAAGTACAGAAGGCAGTCAGATGTAATTAGAATAGATCAAGAAAAGACAAGTAAGACAAGGATGCAGTCTGTCGCCCATGCTGTTTAACTTATATATAAAACAGGTTAAAACTGAATATGGAAAATGAATCATACTGCAAGGAGAAGAAATCAAAACCTTATGTTTTTCCGATGATGTTGTAGTATTAGTAATAACTTACTTGCAGTAAGACAGTCCAGTGTCCAATATGATATAGTTTCACTTGACGTGACACTACGTTTTATACTTACCCAAGTCATCACTCGAACACTCCTCGGTGATTAACGGTGACACCGTTGTTCTGCTCGACACGACACCAAGCTTGGTTAATTTATCCACTTTTCACAGTGGACTGCTTTATATCACAGTACTCTATTTGCAGATAGTGATTTGCAATCAATTTCGAAAATTCCTCTAGAATCCTACTGTCTACCAGCTAGCGGTCTGCATAAACGTCATCAACCTTCTCCCCACTTAAGATTTTCTAGGACGCAGCTTTGCCCCGCTCGTATAACCGGTTCAGTTTAGTTTTTTGTGTTACTTCATTAATTTAATTTTTCTGTGATTAAGGATTATTGTCCATGTAACAATGTTAAACTATTTGCGAAGGAATTCCAGGAAATATTACATTTTAAAAGAGATTAATTGTTCCGATTGATGCTCAGCCAAAGGCCGTGAAACTAAATTTAGAAAATAAGAATGGAAAAAATTCTACCAGACCCGGGAATCGAATCTGGTATCTACCGCATACTGGGTGATTACTCTATCAACCTGTGCTAGTTCATGCCGATTGCCACTGATCCGATACCACATTTCTCCACTCTTAGTTTCATGGTTTTTGGCTGAGCTTCAATTGAAGCAATTCTTCTCTCTTGGAATTGAAATCCATGCACCTTTCATCAATTTACACAATGATCATTATTCACTGATATCCTAACCATGCTGTGAATATTGTGATTAGCAAATTGTAGCCTTACAAGAGTGGAGGAATGTGCCATTTGATTTGGCAGTAGACCTGGACTTGGAAACATGCTGCCAAGATTCTTGTTTTTGAAAATATTCCTATCACATCAGTTCCTGGAAAATCGATCACTAAAAAACGTAATTGAAAACGGGCTTCCCAATTATTTTTCCCCTAAATTACAGCCTCTTTTGGGTCACTTAATATATTATTTAACTTGTCATGTCCCGAAAATGCTACAGTGTTTTTTTTTATTTCGTGTTCAGCTCGAAAAGATTTGCGTTTTGACAAAGTGTCCATGAATATCCTCATTTGTTTCTTCGGTCGGAAGTGCAAACACGCGGATCTAAAGTTTAAGCATCTCCCATTTTCTGTTGCACTCTCAAAGGAAACTAAGCTGATCCGACTGAGTGATAAAACGCATTAATCTTATGCCTCATTTATTTTTCGTGGTATTTCGTAATTATGGTCCGTGCGTGGTTTAGTAAACTACTGGTTTTTCTTCCAAACCGTAGTGCTAATCCATTCCAATTCTTATGATATGTAATGAAGTTTATGGTTTGTACCAGACATAAAATTAAACTATATAAAAATTATAGGCCAGTGTTTCATCCGACACTGTGGGCCACGTCAGGTGTCTTGGACATGTAAAGTAACTCAGTCAAAAGATTTATCTGTCAAAAATATCGCAACGACGTCAGGAAGATAGGATAGTCGTAAATACAACTCAAAGAGCTTGTATCACTATGAATATTTATAGCTTTGTTGGCCATCATGATATAAATGATTTCAGATTTCAATCTTTTGCTCACGTCATCCAAATGAAAGTTATGATCCAGGGACACACGCAGTTTGTCGACTACAGTGTACTTACTATCAGAAATCTAATGCTGGTATTATGCACTTTCGTATAAGTTTTTAAAACTCGCTTAGTTGGACTATGTAAATTCAATCATAGTCGAAACAAGAAACTTTATAGATCACACATTGGATATCATGGAATCTGGTAAATATTTACAATTCCAAGTCCACCATTATAGTGCGCCGCCCTACATTTGGCCATCAATTGTAGTTTCTATTGAGAACTTTCATTGGCCCCGCTGTAGGTCGCCAAAAGTAGGGTAAGAAGGGGGAAAATTAACCAGAAAAGTTAGCGAAGGTTTGCCCAATCTATGCTCGTCAATAGAACATTTTACACTTATGGTTACAGCAAATAGATACAAATTGTATTTAATTTATTTTTAATTTATACGCCAAAGTACAAAATTGTACTAATTAGTGGTTTAAATATTTAAACAGAAAAATAAATTATTTGTATTAATAAGTTTATTAATTGTGACGTTAAAAAATAGCTGAACAAGGTCCACAAATTAATTGAAATTATCAAACTTAAATTGTAGATTTTTTTGAATTTACCCATTACGAAGTACATGGGATATAAATTTTACCCTGACGATCTCTTTCCTATTTTATTAGTCTTTTAGGACGAATTAAATTCATAAAATGGAAGGAGAATATTCGGAGCCAAGCGGAGCAAATGCGGAAATTCCAATAAGATTCGTGATAACAAGCAAGGTACGAGGATTAATGATGCTTGGACGCCAGGAGACGATGACCTATGAAAATTTCGCCAAATTCAACTCTTTCCTCAGAAAGTGCGGATCCCGCGGTCGTCGAAAATGTAAAGACACGTCACGTGCCCATGTCGAAGGGGAAAGGAGAGGTTTGGCTGAGAGGTGACAGGGAGGTGAAAAGGTCAATGTTGTTGAAAGTTGTAAAGAAGGGAAAAGTAAGAAGAGGAGAAGAAACATGAACACTTTAGTTGAGTTCATAATTTGAAGTTGTTTGAAGTGTTGGTCGAAAGTTGGAAGAAAGAAGAATTTATGAAGAGAAAATACATTCAATAAGTTATAGACACAAATATGCACAAAAATTATTATATCACTGCCAAAACTCTCTGCTTAGAAGTGTACATCTTCGCTGAGGCTGAAGATCGTTTCCCTCGTAGCTCGACGGAGAAAAGTCTCCTGTTTTCCGCCTGCCGAAATCACACCTTTTTGAGAGGAAGGAATGGCCTCAACTTGCTCCCTACCAACTTAGAAATTCGCGGACGTCATATCTCATACCTGAACGAGAATGTTCAGAAAAAGCGAAGAATAAAAACATGTTTGTCTTTCCGTCTCAGTTATCATAATAAGTAAGATCTGTGGTACCCGTTATTACCCCTCTTCCCCCCATAGGAAATAAGTCTCGGTTAAAAGAATAGCCTGAGTTACGCAGTTGACGTTTCAACATTTAATTTTCCCTAAATTCTACATTGTTGTTATTTATAGTACAGTTATGAAATTTTTAATTACATTTCAAAATAATAATGTATCCCCTCTCTTTGACAATACTGTAGCAATGTTTTAAAAAATATTGTTTGTAAATGGATCTAACAAATTCAGACCTGTGCGTGAAACATTGGAGGCACTTTATTTTTATATTAAGAGGAAAATAGCAACGGCCACTAACTCAACGAAAAATTATAGTCACTTCCTTGTTTTGTCATGATTTTTTTCCTGTTTGAGTTGAATTTCATTTCAGTTAATTACGCCTTTCCCCAAATTTGAAGCAATTCTTTGATATATTCCCAGTGTTTTAGATTATCAAAGTATGAAGTTTGTGTAACAATTTCTTACAGGATTAGTTTACGGAATATTGGAATTATTTTAATTTTACGTGGTACTCACACGTTTTCCTTCTTTATTCTGCTTCCCAATATAATTAGTTAAATGTGATGTAGCTTTAACGTCCGTGACGATAATTGTTGAATTGTGGGAATTTATACGTAATTGTCATTGCTTGCACCACAGCGTTGAGTTTCGAAGCACGCTCGTAACTTTCCTTCGGCTTTCTAAGAGTTCCGCAAACACAAAGTAGCTCAGGAGGAAAATTCACAACCCGTAATGCACAGTAAGAAATTCTAAGTAAATCCCTATCTTCTCCTTCCACGGGAACCCCTTTGAGGACGTGAGAAGACTTTCCTCAATTTCTCTTCCTCTTTAAAGTTGTAAGTTAGACGTAGGTTGAATCATTGCATGTGCAGAAGATTCATCTCATCACACAATATATTCTAGTGTCAGGATCTTCGAGTGTTCTTTAAATCATATAGTAGTCTTTATTGTAACATTTTTGGGCATTTCATTTCATGCATCACTATTTATAATACTACGGTATTTCATAAACTAAAACTGAAATAGTAAAACACAATTATCATGCCATGCGTACATAAGCACAAATCAGAAAAAAACAGTTTCATTCTTCATTTTCAATTGATAATTGTCATTGTTTTGGCTTTCTTTAAACCTCGACCATTAACTTGATATTTGGCAAACTATATAATTTATGTTACACCTTGAGAATGTAGAAATACAAACATAGAAACTAATGTGTTCTGCTATTCTAAAAGTTGTATAGTTCAAAAAAGACGACAGTCACGTTAACATTTGATCTATACAGGTGCTAAACATAATAGTGTATTTATAATATCTCTTTATAATTAAGTGCTTATTGTTCCATATTGAGGCTACTTATTTCAGTGAACATTTTCTTAAAACAGCATTGAATAAACAGTAGGCAATGGGGATTTTCGATTGGAAGTTTCTCGGCCAGTGATGTGACTGACTGCCAGGAAGTAGCTGTGTACTGTTGGTTGACTTTGCTCTAAGTCCGTATTCATGACTTGAAACTTAGTAACCTATAAAGTTTGAGTTTTACGCTGAGAAAGTAGAGCTACAAATACGGAAATGCATTGAAATCAGTTCAGTCGTTATCCCCCAAAAACTTCCAACGCTTTACTGAAGTAGATTTATAATTGTAAAATATGCAGAGATGAAAAGAATAGTTAGAAGCAAGGTAAAAAACGGCGAGGAAGAAAATGAAAGATAAATCGTACGTTGCTAAAAATTATCGAACGTTATTAAAAATAAAAACCGTTGTTTGTTTCCCGAATCAAAGTGTGATAACAGGGATTAATTAAATAAATGTACGCCGATAGGGATGTTAAGACTGTCATACTTGCTGTACTTGAGATTGTTACTGATAACATCGTGAACTGTGCCAACACCTATTACTTGGCATTACTTCAACATTAATATGCTAGTCTTTACTAACAATGACGTCAATGCGAGCTTCAAGAGACCAGAACGTTGTGTGTCTGTCACTGAGATTCGACCGTTAATGAACTGTTCTACACAGGCATAAAATTTTCCGAGGTTCATGCAACTATTACAATACTGTAAAATCATTCGCTAGTAAGTTTGTCCTATTTAACCTTCAGAAAGCGGATCACTGAACCTTGTTCAACTGCTGTGAAAACTATCGTTAATGCAATTTTGGTGTTAGAAACAACACTATTTTTATCCGTAAGGAGTTCTCAGATGATTCAACCATCCTAAAGTCAAAAAAACGTTTTTATCTTTATCAATTTGTCTATTTTGTTCTTGAATGACCGTCGTAATTTAAAGACCAAGTAAATAATATATTTTAAGAGACCACCTGTGAAATGGATTAGAAGGCGCTAGCCAGTTGTGGATCGTAAATCCTTCGGGATCTATAAGCATTAATCTCAATATTTCCCACAGAAAAGTTCGAAACCTGGAGCGTGAGGTTTCACGACTTTGAAAGGACATGTGAACCCCTCCATATATGTAAGACGAATTGCTATTGGCTAAAGCCGTGGGTAATTCGGATCAAGAGAGGAGATCAGAGGTTTCGAGGTTCGTGGAAAAGATTGAGGGAGTTAGTTGTTAATAAGATTTAAGACAAAGAGTAGTTGTTGTTAAGAAGTTGTTAAAGGGATTTCAGTACAATATCAGTTGAGTGGTGATGATAGCCGAGACTTCAGCGAAGATCTGTGGACTGCAAGGTTCAAAGGGTTGCTGGGCGTCATTCGTAAAGTACTAATGAAACTATCTAAGCCGTCAACTAAATGCCACAGTGGTCATAGTACCAACAATTAGTGTTCGAAATAGATAAATAGAATCAGTGTGTTTTGTTATTATTTAATTATGATTTTCAATTCATTATCTAAATACAGAAGGACAAGATTTTTTTAAACTTGTTATTTATTTACCCTGCTGTATTAATTTTAAGTAGAAGCAAAATAACCATTAAAAACATTACATAGCCAATATTTAAGCCGTGGCTGTGAATAGAGAAGTCGTGCAGATCTGATATTTTTGCCATTCGAGGTCTGGCAACCAACGTTCAGTTGGCTGACTTTTAATGCGGTGTCTTCCGGAGCTACAAGGGTCAAGAACCATTTATCAGATGACCTTGACTCATGTATAAAATTACATCTAAATTTCTTTAAAATTCAGACTTGCATAGAAATTAAACTTTTGTCGCTGTTGAAACCAAGTGTACTTTGCCAGTAATATTAAGTTGATATGAATGGACTATTTTAACAACGTACAGTGATAAAAATAATAATAAAACGTTGTGTGTTAATAATAATACATTGCAAATTTTGTATTTCTACGAATATCAACTCACAAATTGAGGAAAGGCGTATCCATATGTATATGTACTCATTTATGTGTATTCAATGTTTATTTCGTGTGCATCTTAACAGAATGTAAAAAACCGTAATTATAAACTAATCATCATTCAATTAGGTATTGTATTATCAATGTTTAAGTTAATCTAAACTGTGTTTTCTCTTTTTTGAACGACATGATTCCAAGCTGTGGCCATATGATAACATATTTACGAAACAGAGCATCGTACTATCTTGTTAGGGCAAGGTTAATTATTTTGAATTTAACATTAAATATTTTATATTATATGTATACATATATATTTAACTCAAATTTATACTGGTGTGCTGTACTAAATAATAACAACAATGAGGAATTTAGGGAAAATTAAATGTAACATGGAAACTGCTTACTTAAGGCTATTCTGCTAATACAGGCTTATCGGGATTAATTAATATGGGGGTTGGGAGATGGGCAACAGAGGATTAATAGAGGAAAAGCCAAGGCAATGGAGTGTAGTTTGGGTAACAGTGAAATAACAAAGAGAGTTAGATTGGGAAGGGATATTTTGAAGGAAGTTAAGGAATTCTTCTACTTGAGCAGCATAATAACTAGGGATGGTAGAAGTATAGTAGACATAAGGCAGAGAAGGCTGGCGCAAAAAAAGAGGCATTTACCTACGCGTAATATAAGCGTGATTATTAGGAAATCATTGCTAAATATGTTGGTATGCAGTGTGACGTTATATGGGTGCGACACGTGGACGATAGGAGTTGCAGAAAGGAAAAAAATAGAAGCTTTTGAAATATGGTGCTAAAGGAGAATGCTGAAAATCAGATGGATGGATAAATCATTAATGAGGAAGTTCTAAGCTGAATAGGGGAAGAGAACATTTAGGAAGGAGCTGACCAATAGAAGGGATAGATTAATAGGCCATGTTTTGAGACATCAGGGTCTTGTAATATTAGCATTAGAGGGAAGTGGGTGGAGTAAGAGGGAGGTCAAGGTTTGAATACGCTGAGAATATTAGGGAATATGTTGGATGTGCTAGTTATGCGGAAATGAAAAGTCTTGCGCAAGATAGGTTTGCATGGTGATTTGCATCAGACCAGTGTTAGGACTGAATACCAGAACAACAAATTATTAATTTTTAATCTGTGTATAAACAGTTCTTTTACGAAATGTTCTAATTTTGAAATCTAAAATCATTTATTAAGGGCGAACAATCCACACTTTGATTCATCTGGATGTGTCTTAGAAGCTCAAAAGAAATCACGGGACTGACGTTAAGTTCCTCGCAACGATTGGCTTATTTTTTGTTCCAGTCTCATCCGAAGGACATTAAGGTGAACTGAAATAGGATAGGACAAAGTTGGAATTGGTATACATCATTCCAGGTTCGACTTCCTTTCGTCAAATGATCACTTTCTCTACTTCATTCAGATTTATCCCCGCACATATATTAACACACTATGAAAATATCAGCACCCTCGCTAAATTGCAGTGTACTATCAAAGAGAACTTATAAGCCACGGCGTTTAAAAATGAATACTCACAGCGTTGACAAACTAATCTGCAAAGAACCTGATAAAACGCACGCTTGGGCAATAATTTCACGTTTTACAACACTTGTGATATATGGAATGAGTCATGTTGAGAATGGATGATAGATTTGGAATGATTATTTTCTTCGTGCTGATTAGAAAGTATACTGTTTCTGAAATAATAAACGAGATAGACGCATTGGAATAATAACGCTGGCATTTTATTCGAAAGTGTAAATTGGCTCAAAAATGTCAATGTGTCAGGAGAGTTGGCTACTTAGAAAAAATGTAAACAACTGGGTCATAAGCGACAGTTACATGGAATGGAATATATGCTTTCTCTTCAAAGCATCTTAAACTAATTGCATGGTTCCATGGTATTCAATTTTCGACTGGATGTTTCAGATAGTTTTTTTATTTTTAATCAAGCAACATTTCGGAGCATATTTGCACCTTCTTCGGGATTTTCTCTTCACTATAAAATTATTGATACGATGTGGTAGATTTATATTTCATCATAGAGGTTTATTTCTTTGATTTTTTCTTGATATGCAGCGGAGTGGATGATCAAGTTGATGCTATGATTTTCCAATATTTGGTTTGTTCCTCGTCAAAGCATCTTAAACTAATTCCATGGTATTCACTTCGAATCTAAGACTATTAAACATCCGTTACGAGTGGACATGAAAAAATGTAAAATATCTAAATAATTATCTGAAATATCTTATTAATTTTTATCAGTTTAGTCAGAAATAAGAAGGTAAATATTATATCAATTAACGCCAAAATTAAAATATTAAAATCAATTAATTTTCCGTTTTTTTCAGAAAGTTTTTTATTTTTAATCAAACGTTTCGGCGCATATTTACCATTCTTCAGGCTTTTCTCTTCACAATCAAATTACTATTACATCCAATTTCTTTATATAAAAAATTGGCGTTTATCACATTTTATATGTTGAATTTTTAAAAAATTGGATGTAACAATAATTTGATTTTGAAGAAGGAGCAAATATGCCCCGAAGCGTTGTTTGATAAAAAAATAAGCAAAAACTGTCAAAAAACGGTCGAAAATTATTTCATTTTAATGCTTAAGACCATTAAGCATTGCAGTTAAGTTGAAACGGGTCAGCATAAATTTATAATTTTTACCTTTTATGTGCCCGATAAAATGTACGCGGCTATATAATTAACAAATAACTAAGAAAAACGGACTTTAAAATTGTTGATTTAAAATGCGTACAATATTGAAACACTGGATGCATATATATACAAACATAAACACTTTTATGCATATACCAGGTGTTAAAAAAAGATGACACAAGCGTTACAAACGTATTCACACGTTTGCAAATACAATTTGTTTTGTAATGTTCGATAAGGATAACTCAGACATATTTACACGGAGACACTGATCATCACTTACGTGTGTAGCTTGACGTTGCTAATCTGTCAGCTCTGTTTTCCTTTCTTTAAAACAATGATTCAAAGACCATCTGACAAATTTATTATGAATTTTTACCTTTTCACGTCTACTTATATTAATATTTATCTTATCATAACCAGCATGATTGCTCACAACACTTTAACCGAGCCGAGAAGTCTCCTGGTGCGTAAAATAAGGACACCAACTAACTTTACTGGTGTGTTGAGGGAGTGAAAATATCCCTGGTGTTTTAATATCACTAATTTAAAGGGCGGTTCTAAAGAACACGAAACTTAAAGTCGCATCATTTTATTTAAAACGCGTTTCATAATGCGAACTTTAAAATCTGTGTTTTTCTAATTTCACCTAGTTTTTTGGCAACTGCTCCACGTGTTTCAATTTGTATGAAGGATATGGAAACTTTTGTTGGGTGACAGGCTGCCCGAGGGTGATCCAGTCACTGGAAACTCCCCTTTAATAGCATAGGAAGGGAATCGGAGAGGGTGTGTGTGGAAGGTAGAGCAAGGTAGCCAAGGGCCCCCGGGCTATGTTTTGAGGCGTTCCACCTAAAAGAGATGCAAGGAAATCCCTAGAAAACTGCATTTCGTAGGTCGGGCTTCTGTGTACTATTCTCACCCCCTTCCGAATGACTGGAGACGAGTTTGCTGTGGGTCTCATTCTCTTCTACGTGTCTCCACTAGTTTTAGGAGGCAGCTGGCTGACTGATCCAACGAGATCTGCGAACAACTATTACCGGATGCCCAACGTCTTCGACAACGTTTACATACACCTGAAAAAATATATGAAGGTGCCTCGGCAAGTCAGAACCTTGAAAAAACAGGAGAGTACAAGCCATGTCCAAAGGTGAGCCCCGCAATCAATCTGGGGAGAACTACTTGCGAGAGAAAATTCCCACAGGCAGTCCAGCTGTGGGGTTTTATGTTTTGGCTAACAGGCTATAAGAGGGTGATGGCAACTTCCCTTTAATAGCATAGGGAGGAAATTGAAAATGGGGGATGCGGAGGTAGATCTAGGTAGCCAAGGGGTGACTAGGGCCCCCGGGCTATGGTTTAAGGATCCAACCCGGTTTTTCACCTAAAGAGATGCAGGGAAAACCTGCATCAGGTAGGTCGGGAATTGGGTACTATTCTCACGCCCTTCTGAATGACGGGAGACGAGTTTGCTGTTGGGTCGCAGTATTCCCTTCTCCGTCTCTCCACAAGTTTCAGGAGGCAGTTGGTCGACTTATCCAATGGGATCAGCGGACAACTCTTGCCTTATGCCGAGGTCTTCGTCCTAAAATAGATTAAGGATTCTCGGCATGTGAGAACTTTGATAAAAAAAAAACAGAGAGAGTTCGAGGCAATCCCGACATAATCGGGTGAGCCTCGCAGTCACTCTAGGGGAAAATTCCTGCGAGAAACTCTCACAGGCAGAGTATATAGTTGCGACAGAGGGAGAGAGAAAATTAAGTGATGCAGACTTGGAATCGGACCAGAAGATAAATCTCACAGAAAACAGGCGCCATGAATTATCGCTGTGTAATAGAATATTTTTAAATAATATTCACAGAAATTTGTAAACATAGGTGCCTTTTCTGACAAACACGAAACCAGCTTGATAGTAACTGGGATCAAAGATTAAAATGTTGTATTTTACTGTTGCATATGTTCAGATTTATTTCAGGTGTAATTATTACGAACAGGTTTCAAGAATTAATAGTATTTTTACTTGCTAAGAAATTTGGACTATTCCTGGATAAGAATAACAATAAGAGAAATTGTATATGAACAGCATTTGGCTCAAAAATGTCAATGTGTCAGGAGAGTTGGCTACTTAGAAAAAATGTAAACAACTGGGTCATAAGCGACAGTTACATGGAATGGAATATATGATTTTACAGTATTTGGATGCTTTCTCTTCAAAGCATCTTAAACTAATTGCATGGTTCCATGGTATTCAATTTTCGACTGGATTTTTCAAATAGTTTTTTTATTTTTAATCAAGCAACATTTCGGAGCATATTTGCACCTTCTTCGGGATTTTCTCTTCACAATAAAATTATTGATACAATGTGGTAGATTAAAAACATCGATTTTTGTCACCCTTCAGTATGTCCTGTAGTTTGTAGGATATTATTGGACGAAAGTCAAGCTTCCCGTGGTTCCATGAAATATTTCTAGTTATAAGGCGGCTTTAAGTATAACGGAAATCTACAAACTTACGTATTTCAAAAATATTTCGTATTCTTTTATAGCATCATTCCGTTATGTCTCTGGCGCTCATTTTGCAGAATACAATGTAATAGTAGCAGAATGTGAACAAATAATTACGCCACAGATTTACACATCTGACAGATTCGCATATAGTTTGACTATGCGGCTGTCAAAACAATGAACAACAGCTCGTGAAACTGCAGCGAAAAAAGGCGAAGGCCGTTTTGTCTGCGGGAAATGTTAGGGCCACTGTCTTTGGGATCCTCAGGGGTATAAAATTCATAGATTTCTTGGAAAAGGTCACAACTATAACTGGACTCCTTTGAATCGATTGAAACGACCAAGTCTGGCGTGTAAGAAAATGCTGTTTCACCAGACCAACGCAGCCGAGCACACAGGATCAGTCTCAATGGTGACTTCTTCACCTCGACCTTGAAAATTTTGCTTGGTGTGAAGAAATTTTCATCAAATGCCGTGACGGAGTAGACAAAGTCTATTTTTGTGAAGGGTTAAAAATTGCAAACTTGCTGGACCCAGTTTCTTTGGGTTAACAGTATATATATATATATATATATATATATATATATATATATATAGAGAGAGAGAGAGAGAGAGAGAGAGAGAGATAAATTAACTTTTCTAAAAATCAAATTATTTTTGTTAATGAAACAACCCTCATGTATTCGTCCATGCTTATGCTACGTGTTTCTCCTACCACCCCCCAACCCCCAACATCCCCTGGTTTTTCTCTTGGTTTTCACCTAGTTTTTTGGCAACTTTTCCACACGTTTAAATTTGTATAAAAATATTGAAACTCTTTTGAGTGACAGGTTACATGAGGGTGATCCAGTTACTTGATACTACCCTTTAATAGAATAGGAAGGTAATTGGAAAAGGGAGGGTATGCGGAAGGGAGAGATAGGAAGCCAATGGTTGACTGAAGCTCGTGAACTGTAGTTTAAGGAGCCTAGCCGATGATTCACCTAAAAGTGATGCAGTTAAAATTCTAGAGAAACCTGCTGACTAAGCTGTAACTTATATACAAATCAAATCTGTAGTTGGCAGGACAAAGATGAAAGCGGTCTTCATATGGCGTACAGGAAATACCTTGCAAAGTCACTAGGATTTACGGAAATTCTTAACACGTTTTGTGAAAGACTTTGTTTGAACGCTGCTGTACGTTTGAAAAGACGAGTAACACAGTTTGTGGTAAAATAAGGAAATATGATGAAAGTAAACAACAAAATTATTGTCATGGAAACACAGAAAGACGGGTTAATAACATCCGATTGTTCCTTACTACATCGGTCACTTACTTCTTCCTTTATATTATTTTAATTTGTTTCGATATGAACGTTTTTAGGGATTACTAATATATTAATTTCCTCTCTTCTTTGTTTTAGATGATGATCTCTGTGAAAGCTGCTGGTGTTTAAATTTAATTTTATGTTTTCAGTTGTTGAGAATACAATTAATTTTCCTTCCCCCACCCAAGATTCCCCATGCTCGTTTCTGCTTCTCGAATTACGTATTCATAATGAAACTAATGGTGATAATCTGTGGAACCAACTTTTCTATCCTTATAGTTTTAATCGTGTTTTGAACTCTCGTATGATATAATTAATACGTATTCCTCGACCCCTCCGTTTTCTTAAATAAATTTTTTTTCAAAATCGTACTTTTTGAGACATATACGTGGATGAATTGCGATTAAATCTTTCTAATATATGTTTTGTTGACATTACGATTATCTTTCATCGCTTAAACACTCTTATCCATCAGGATTGAACGAATCTCTTCGATAAACTTCAGTTATTATTTATCCAATGGTAACGGACATCTTTCATCAACTCTTGAACTGAAACTATGCGCTCAATAATTGTGGAACCTTATCCAGGAAACTTCACTTTTCAACCTATTCTTCACACTATTGCTAATAGTTTATTTTTTTCACGCAGTGTTGTTTTTTCCTCTTGTAACTTAACATGCATTCCTCTGTTAAGTACTTGTTATGTGAGACTTCTTTGCCCTATTGTGACCACGTTTCCTGTCCATCGCTTTTTTGTTTTGTGCATTGTACTTCTGGGAACAGCTCCTTCCTTGAACAGCTAATATGTATTATTTTCAAGTCGTTTCTTAAAACCTCAAACGTTTATTTTTCCAACTATGATGTGTCTTCCAACCGGTCTAAATATTTATTAATTCCAATGCTACAAAGGCGTGCCCGGTGAGCGTCGTCATGTTGTAAACTCGAGAATTCTTTATTAATAATTTACACAGAGAAAGTCATCTCTATCTACTGTCTTCGAAAAGTCGCATCATATTTCATGGCATATCACAGCTTGGAGTTGGGGTTGACTTGACTGAAATATAATTTACATAACTAAGATCTTTACTCATCTACGTTGACATCTTGATATTTTCCATCGGTTTACTTCATTCAAAAATCACACTGAGTGCAATATTTATTGCCTAAAAATTAATATGCTGGGTAAAAATTTATTATAATGATAATTTACCGCAAGAGAAAGTATCAAATAGGAGATGAAAATAAATAGAAAATTGTCGTATCGAAATAAGATAACCTGATGTTTTAACAGTCACATTGTAACCATTTTTCATCAATTTCAATAACCAGCTAATTGTGAAATTATTTTCCGCTTCGCCCAAAAAAGTTACGTTAAAAATAGTCTCTTTCCTGTTAATACCTAAAGCATTTTAAGTTTTTATTTAAAATATGTTTCCGGTATTTCACAATAGTTCGAAGGTTTCTGTGAACAGGTTCTTTTTCCTCCTCAATTGCGCATAAAAAATTGATTTAATTCGTCGGTTACTGGCTTGAACTGGTTTCCTTTCTCAAAGCGATGGTTGTGCCAGTAACTGCTATTACAATAAACTACTTCATTAATATAACTTTTTTCCTTCATTTTTTGACTTGATTAAATCTGGAGGCCGGCGGTGCTGTGAAAAGAAACTTTTCTCATTTGCCTGTACACATTGTAATATGTAAACTAATTAGTTGAAAACTGCAAAATAGCAATGTATTAAGAGACTGATTAAACTCTTTCGTTTAAAAAAAGTATTTTGAAAAGTAAGTCACAGAATTGAAACCGTCGAAAAATAATTAAGTCTTCAAGTTTTTCATTGTTTTGTATATTACATTATAGTAGAACTTTTGGTCTGCAATATTTCTATTTATTTTTATATCACATATAGCTACCCTTTCGGTTTCAGAGTCTATTCAGTTCTCAGGGGGGATATTCCAAAGTCAGTATTTACTGATGAAGCAACGCGATCGCGATGCCACCAGCCTCTCTTCAACACGATACACACAGTGGTTCATATTAAGTGTGGACATTCAGTTTGTGTTTGCGCGCATTACTTAACACGTAATCGTTGTGTCACGAAAATACAACAGATAGAATTCGAAAATGAGTGGTAAACATACTCTCTACGATAAACAGTCCTGAATATAAAATTATGTTGTTTCAACAAACAGATAGCCGAGAGTACTGAGCTGATGGATGAAAGGATGAACTGATTTGATATCTTTACTCAGCTGGGCTTACGTAAAAGGAAAATTAAAGATGAAAAATAAAATAAAATTGGCTTCAAAAGAGTTTTGTCAGAGTTGAGATGTATAGCAAGGCTTTTAAGTTTCAATTTTCATTAAAATGAACCCATTTTTAAGCGTACAATATTAGAGTAATGTAATCCGTAAATATAACAAATTAAAATCTGTGAAAAATTTTAATAATAAAAATTAAGATACTTAATCCTATACTAAGCATTGTATTAAATTTAATCGCAATTTTGATTTTTATTACGCCAGTATTTTAAACAGAGAATCTAGATATTGGAAAGCAATCATTTCTGAAATGTTGTACACAAAAAATCAACCAAATGCTCTTAATATTAAGCATAACACTGAAAATCCTGATGCTTATTATATTAAGTTTCTATTTTCAACTGTCGTTTTATATATATTCTTTAATTTCCATTCCGTATGTATTCGATGTCAGATAAAGACAATAATCCAAGTCGTAGCATCCAGAATGTCAAAATTTTATTTGTATTTGTGTATTGTAAATATTTTTCTGCGTAGAATATTGCTGTTCTTATTTAATTTAAACAGAAGATAATTTCTATGCTATATAATTAATTCACAAAAAATTAAGGTTAGTAAAATGTACTGAATAGATTTTTTTAGCTATATACATATCAATTTAAAATATATTAATGCATGATAATTCTCTGCTACCTTTTTTACAGTTTCCACTTTCATTGATAAGGCAAAATGGCTCTAGATTTAGTGCAGCCCCTTGTATTTTTTTAAAATAATAGTCCATCCGTCGGAATTCCGTTGTTTCAATCTCTGATCAACGTCTGAGCTACTGTTGTCTACTTGAAAAACATCCGACATTTTAAAATTATTATACATTTATGAAATACCATATCAGTCAGAAAAATAAAGCTTAAAGAAAAATTAAAATTCATTTGTACAAAAATCTGCTTTATAAACTCTAAACCAAGGACCTGTATAGGTGTATAGGTAATAATAAGAGAATTATAAAAATAAAATTTATAACATATATTTTGAAAATATGACGTGGAACTTCCAATTTAGCATTATATTCGATTTCAATTACTGCATTTACATTTAAAATGAGAGCTATTGAAAAAAAATAATTATATGATTGCTAATGGCATTATTTTTCTCCATATCTATAATATTATGACGCGGAGAAAATATAATTCTCCTGCCTTATTGGCTATTAATAATTACATCAAATTTCTTTTTAGGAATTTTTTGTTTGAGTTTCGGATTTTACTTTTAAATTGTTTCATTAATAATTTTATTTTATAAAATAATAATTTAAGTAGACATCTGAAAGTAATAAAAAACAACACTGTGCCCTCTACCCACACAATAAAAATGTTATAACAGGAACGAGACATGACGTAATAAGAAGAATCTGACCTCCGATATCAACCACTCAGAAAGACCCAGGGCAAGAGTATAAATGTTAATTAATTCATACTCCAGGAGGAAAAGTTGATGATAAATGAATCTTCTTTTGTTAAATTATGGGAGGCAATCAATCGCACGAAAACTAAGTATAAATGAAGTAAGGAAGGTAAAGAACTCGTTTGAAAGATGCACGGAGTAAGCAAAAACATCTGAATAAATGCAGCAGCAATAAACTCTAAATGGGGCTGACTGTTTATGAACTTTGATACTAAAAATAGCACTGAAACAGGAATATTTACAAATACTCTTTAAAGTGACTTTCATGCTAAATGGCCTAAACACGACGCCACGAACTGTGTTTAACTTTACAGGTTCTGCGTCGTTGTCGTGCTGTGGAAAAGTACAATTTATTTGTTTATTTAATATTGTCAGTTCGAACTCGATGGATTTATCCATAATATAAGTGTTAATTGATTCTAACCTCAGACTCTTGACTTGAATTTGGAAAAGTATGCATGTACCGTTGTAACTTGAGAAAGTAATATTTGAAATATAAAAAGTCGTTGGGGTCAGGTAATTTGTTTCTGAGTTTATCACGATTTGCACCATTATTAAGTAGGAAAACAGTCTGTAAGTCAGAAAAAATTAATATAAACTTCATTAACAGTAGCTAGTACACGACGTTTCGTTTCTGAATTTGGAACTTATTTGCTGTGATTCAAACTGGAATCAAGAAATTCAGAAGGGTGACAGGAACTTTGCACAAGCGAGAAGGCTTAATTGTGAAATTTTATTAACTAAATAAAAAGTATCATTATTTAAATAAAGCGTTAGTTAAATATAAATATTTCACGCTCAACAGCAATTTAATCATTTCGTGTGACAGGCTACGTAAGGCCAAAATCTATACTGTTGTAAGCTCTATATGTCTTTAGGGTAGGACCTTTTTAGGATTAAAGATGGGGAGAGGGAGGAACTTAAATCTTCGGAAGATAGATAGGGCTCACTAGAATACACCAAAATGGCAATCGGATAAATGGTGTA
This sequence comes from Eucriotettix oculatus, assembly GCA_034510155.1. Classification (NCBI taxonomy): domain Eukaryota; kingdom Metazoa; phylum Arthropoda; class Insecta; order Orthoptera; family Tetrigidae; genus Eucriotettix; species Eucriotettix oculatus. The sequence continues at coordinate 67,944,435 of CM067378.1, forward strand.
GAAACGCATGAGTTGGTAAAACTTATAAGCCGTGTGTTCGAACGATTCCCGGTATATAAAGCCCAGAGCACACAGCATACATTGCGGGGTGGGGATAGAAAGCAGGAGGATATCCTGCTGGGAAATGAGTGAGAGCCAGGTGGAGGTTATTTCATCATTCCTGGTTTTCCCCTTTCCCTCCCCCTTGGTCCATGGCCAAGGTAGCTAATTCAAGACTCCTACAGGCTGAGACGATCTTGGGCAGTTTGAGAGGTGTATGTATGGGGGTCGAAGACCTTCGGTATACGGTAAGAGTTGTTCGCTGATCCTATTGGACCAGTCGGCCAACTGCCTCTCAATACTGAACAAGGCACGGAGGCGGGTTTGTTGTGTTCCCACAGTAATCCAGTCTCCCGTCATCAGAAGGGCGCAGGAGTAGTACCCACTAGCCCGACCTACCTGATGCAGGTTTTCTAGGGTTTTTCCCTGCATCACCTTTAGGTGAAACGCCGGGAAGGATCCTTACACTATAGCCTGGGGGCCCTAGTCAACCCTGGGCTACCTTGCTCTACCTTCCACATCCCCCCTTTTCAAGTCCCTTCCTATGCTATTAAAGGGGAGTTGCCTGCTTCAGGATCACCCTCATGTAGCCTGTTACCAAAAAAAAAGCATACATTGCCAAGGAAACAAAATGAAACCAAGAGGGGATCCGTAAGTGCTGCCTATTTTTACTGTTTACTGGGTTTTCCTCCTCCCCTCTTCCTTTGGCCACAGGCCAAGGATTTAAAATTAAGTCTGACACAAGCTGAAACAACCTTGAGCAGTTTGAGTGGTTCATGCATCGGGGTCACAGACCTTGGGTGTATGGTAAGAATTGTTCACTGATCACATTCGACCAGCTGCTTCCCAAAATCCAGTCTCTTAGAGTTTTCACTGCATCACGTTTAGTATGAATCAGCGGATAAGAACCTTAAAGTACATCCCGGGGGCCCTAGCAACCTTTGCCAACCTTTTACACCTTCCACATCTCTCCTTTTCGATATACCTTCGTAATCTAACATAGGAGAAGACACTGAAGTGGATATCCCTCACGTAGCCTGTCTTTCTAAAATAAAAATAAAAACAGCACCCTTTTATTTATAGACTATTGCCTGTGTGTTTTAATGTCAATCACGCTTGCCTCATCCTGGCAAAGTAATAACTAGAAATCACTTTGAAATCTCGCAGGACATAAATAAATTAGGAAGTCTGTAAGACCTTTTCCTTCATTACGGAGAATAAAGAGTTAGTCACATGTGTGGTTACTGTCGGTATTCTACCCCTGAATCACTGATTTGCCACGGGTTTCCCACATTTCCACAGCTTTACTCGTCTCTTCATTTGAAAAGCATCTACTGCACCTAGCTTTTTTTTTACTTGTACCTGAATATTTCCCTTTTTTTAAATAGTATGTAACCCAGCCAGCTTATCATCCTTATCTTGTTTGTCCATTTTATCACAAAAATACTTTCGCAGAAACGGTTTAAAATAGTTTCTTCTTATTCTACTGTTCAGATTTAACTTTCACGTGCTCAGTTTTATATATATATGATTGGGTAATTAAATCTTGGTAGTTATTCTAGTAACCTAGTACGTGTTGTCCAACTTAAGATGCCCCAACTTCATATAATATCAGGACCGAAACATGTAGTTGCTTTTAAATTATTTTTTATGTTTCACTAATTTTTGTCTGTTTTTGGCCTTATTTAAACTTATATTTAGATGTCCGCTTTGGTAATTTTTTAACTTAATAGAGTCGCAGTAGAGACAATGGTTACACTTTTCATATACCCAAAAAGTAAGGCTTTTTTTCCTTTGACCTGGTAAATTAATTGTTTCTTGAGCAAAACGCTGGAAGAATGAACAGGTAAAACAGTAGGTTTAGTTGTTGTGTTTTATAAAGAATCGTTTGCACGGTCAGGATGGACTGTTTTCAAACAGTAGAGCTTATTTATAGGCAAGACCGTAGTACTGAAACGCGGCATGGTAATGAAGAGGGCGCTCAAGGCTATCGCAACGAGGAAAACCGCTCTTTCCTCGTCCGGCGCGCGTGTCTCTGACGTCACGCGTGCCAGCCGGTGCTAAAAGGCCTCAATCCAGCCAGTTCAGTGAGCGGATCGCCGCCTACTCCCTCCCCCGCACAGGGGTGACCTGTAGCGTCATGCTGTTTACTGGTCAATGAGCCACCACCACTGCTACGATTTACAGGTGGAACTACTGTTGCAGAATTACCCTTTTGAATATTTACGCTTGGGAAACACTCAATATCAAAATATTATAAAACAGGTCAACCAAGGACGGACTCATAAAGAAGACAAATTGTCTTTCTGGAAATGCAAAAAATATGCAAAATTTGCATGGCAACAGCATTATTATTAAGCAGCTTAAGGTACATGAGTTAAGCTTCCGTAGCTCCTTCTATAATGCTAAAAAGGATCGGGAATTACAGTCCTCAGGCTCGGAACATATACTGTACCAAGCGTCGCGAAATAATGGACGACTTTTAACAGTAAATATTTACATTAAAGATCTTGCGTAGAGTGAACCGCCGAGGTTGGATGTCCGTTCCTTGGAGTGAGAGACAGGGTTGGATACAAAGTTCTCTATTACATAATGTTCACAAAAAATTGTTTAAATTATGACTGGTCTTACAATGGGTAAAATTGGTCGCTTCTTCATAATGAGAACATGAACTATGATAAGCAGTTGTGAATGGGGGTTGAACGTATCACTCCTTCTTAACGAAGGTATAAGTTTTAAAAATGTTAAGCTCGTTCGGAGGGAACCAATGGAGGGTCACAGGCTATGGGAAATGTACATAACTCAGGGATTACAACAGATATATAGAATCAAGCATAAAACGCTCAAATTTTATAATATGGGTAAATTTCAAATCACTACTATTTTCCAATTATTAGTTGTTCATAAAGATATCAGTAACCTTTTATCAGCAAGAGAGTGGAGAAAACAGCTTGAACACCAACGGCATGATGGCAATATTATGGTTTGGGGTTTTTTTTCTTGGCACGGTATGGGTCCTGTGATTGACTGTGAAAGAACGTCTGAATGCCGAAGGGTATTTAAGTGAAGAATATCCCGTTACGTTAATCTGCAAGGGATGGATACATTCAGCAGGACAATGGTCTTGTCGTCGTCCTCAGATGGTTCCAAGAGCATGCATGACCTTGCTTCGTTGGCCTGCACAAGTACCAGACCTTAATTGATGGGATGAGATCGAACGGGCCATCTGGCAGCTGGATCCACTAGCACGAAATATTTCGGAATTGGGAAGTGCACGTCATCAGGTCTAATGTCAAATAACCAGAATCTCATAAAATCTCTGCCTAGAATCAACAGGTAAAACAAGAGCAAGCAATATGTGGCCCACCATTGGATCGAGAGGGTGGTCTAAATAATTTTACCATTCAGTGTATATTGGTCAATTACGTTCCAAGGTTTTCCCGCAACCAGCCTTCCACTTCTAGGAAATTATCTTTAAGTTTGCATTCCATTCCTACGACACTTGACCCCAAGCATTTATCGCATCAAAACAGATCTCAAGTTCAAACTGATCGTCAAGTAACTACTTTTTACTTGGTTATTGATTTTCATTATTTGTATTATGTTCAATAAATAATTAAAACTAAATTAACAAAAATCATCATTTTATTTATTATAACCAGGTAACATACAAATAATATATTATGAATAAAAATCTGAGGATGATTTTATTTTTTATTTTCCATGTTCATTCACAGGCTTCATATACTCGGTGATTCCTTCTTTGAAATATCTCTCATCGACGTTTCCAAGGTTTGCAGTTAAACGTCCTTGCCGTGTTTGTAATCTCACGCGTGTGACGCATCTTTGCATTCTAAGTAAATTCTTGTGTTAACGGATTACGATAGAGACATTTCGACGAGGAAAGCTCATTGATTAGAGTTACCGTCGTTCTGGGTCCATTTCCCGGTCTTGTTCAGATTCTTATGTCTTAATTAACGTTCGTATCTTGATTGATTCTTTGAAATATATGAGAAGAGAAATGGAACTCTTATAATTTTAAATGCGTTGACTCTCAAAGTCAATTACTCCTTTAGATTTTTCACGTTTATATTCCATTAAGTTTGGTGTTCTTCAACACAGTTATTCAGTTCGTTCCAATTATTCTTCCGATCGGCTCTTCCAGTTTGATTTGCGTGACATCAGTCGTCAAGAAACGTGATCCGAAAGCAAATAAGTGATGATAAAATGATAAGAGGGGGGATGTACGACTGATAGTGAATTCGTCGCGGCTGCAAAATGTCTCCTTGATCCCAAAATAAGTCAAGGTGTTTGCTTCACGCCTCCATTGGAATTTGCCCTTCTAGATCTGTCAGACTAGGGATTATTGAAGAATATATACTTAAATTACGCATACTTAAAAACCAGTAATCTCTACAGAAGGTCAGGAAAGAAGTTATGTGTACTTCAATAAATCAATATAACTATAGCAGAAAAAATTGAATTGAAATTACGATTCAGATTAGATTTTATGTAAGGCATGGAATTATTTCCTACATAAATTAGCGTGCAAATTAATTTGAAAGATGGACTAAATCATTTGTTAATAAACTAAATTTATTATTAAATAAATAATGAAGAAAGTGAATTTAAGAAAGCAACCTCTGAATTGCCTGAATTTAAGCCTGCAAATATTAATGAAACACGTATCCTATAATATACATGAACAATCACACTAATTTCCATATTTAGATCGTTTTTCTTGTTAAATAAATTTTTTGGTCACTTTTTAATAAGAAGTTAGGGTTAACGTTACTAGTAAATTCTATGAGTAGCCAGAAGTCAAAAAGAGAAGAATTTTAATTCAGACGATTCGTCCCCGAGATTTTGACCTGAATAAGAAAAGAGAAGTGAGGAACCACATAGAAACCACTTCACTATTTTAATGAACTGAAGAGATCTCGGAAGTTGTGGACGAAACGTCTTAATTGATATTAAAATTCTTCTACTTATGAGTTTCGGCCATTCATTCCATTTCATGTATATCAAGTCAGATCACTTTAATTATTTTATTTGTAATATTTTTAATCTTTATTTACAAGTCGCATCTACCGTGCTTGTCATTAGTGACAGACAATATTTGTTACATTTACAAACAATATAAAATAATTTAAATTTTCTTATATTTACATATTAAATTTTTTAAAAAGGTCTGCTCTGATTGTGAATTCTATTATCAGGAACCTGCAGACTTGGCTGGAGCAGCTGAAATCCTCCTTGGATAAACCTTCTATACACTTCTTTCTGGCCGATTTAAGGTTAGAGTATTCGAAAATTGTGTGTGGGATTGATAACCATATGATACAATGATGACAGCTTGGAGGGGAATCCCTGGAAAATAAGAACGAGTGAATTAAGTTCTCAATCTTGATAGAACCACCTGATGTCTTCTTGGAAAGTCCTTAGGGTGAATTATTTATTTAAAACCGCAGCCTTTGCGGAAAATTACCAAATTTTCTCTTGATTTAGTTTTCTCCCAGTTACTTTCCATGGATTTAAACGCTTCTTCTTTCAACTTTTTTAGTTCATTTCCTTTAATTTCGAGCAGCGATGTATCTGCTGACGGGGTGGAACTAAAGGACTGGTACTAAGTTTTATTTTTTGGATTATCAGCTTTTCCTTTCTTAAAATATTTTCAAGGTTGAAATATGTAGGGGGCAGAGTTCTTGGAGGACCTGAAGAGGCATGGTGAGGGATTAAACGCCATGTCTCTTATGGTTTGGTGTGAGGTTTCCCTTGTCTTCATAACATATCTAACAACATTGGTTCTCCTTGTAAATGCCAGTGAAGTTTCATTGGTTTCCATCAACAATCTTTTTATTAGGGTGGTTGTGTGACATTCAGTGGAAATTCTCACTGCATCATTGTAGATTATTTTTAATTTACTTAGAGTACTTTTTTAGCTGACGCATATATCCCGCAACCATAGTTAATTTTGGCCTTAATCATTGCTCTGTATATTAAGTGTATATATATTTGCTCCCCATTGTCGGTGCTATATGTTCTTTGAATTTTTGATTTTAATCCCATATGATGTTACTGTTTTAAATTTAACTGTCTTGTCAATTATATTAGGTAAACTGCAGCCGATTCCTTTTTTAACTTCGTTCCAGTTTTATCTACTACGGCAACCGCTTTTTTTTAAAAGCGATGTTCCTGCTTTCCTGTTGCGGATTGATAAGTGCTCTGACGGTGGACATCGGAGATGGTTTTCGAGACTAGCTTCTGTGAAAATCAGTGCAATCGTATATAAAAGTTCTTTAGATTATTACTTTCTTACAAATCTACGAAGCCTTCGTATAAAAATAAACTGTTTCTAGATGAAAGACAAGATGGCTAACCCACAATTTACTAATCCATCTAAATTTAGCCATACACTCCTTACCTGAGCTTCAATTAAATAAACTGGTTTTAATCAGAGTAATTGCCAAATAATTTTCTCTGTAGTAAGCGTTGACCACAATTTCTTTCCCCGTATTACCTGTGCACATTTTCCGATCTCTAGTCTTTATAGCCCCATTTACATTATGGTTAATTAATATGTATTTATGATTGCCAGCGCATGTAGCAGGCTGCATTCTTTAAAAGCCTCAAGGTTTCTCCTTGCAGGTGTCTGTGTGGCGGGGAAAATTAAAATAGCGATACTGTCCTTTTTTATATTTCTTTGAAATAAACATAATAAATTATATCAAGGTTCCATTAAAATTAATTGCACTCCAATAAATAGTCAATATAGTAATCGATTGAAAAATTCATAACGACTATTAATCTTTTGTGTATTACAAATTATGTTGTCTTATTTTAACACGCTTTTTACTCGTGTCACGCATTTCTACATATAATTTACAATTCAGTCGTGCCGACATACTGGGGTAGGTCCTAGAACTCTATGTAACTGACTTCTAAACTGATACACTTACTCTCAAGAAAATTTGAGTAGACGCTTAATTATGACAGTTAATAAAATCAAAAAAATAATAATAAAATGTCATATTCCGTAGATCTTGTATAGAATCTAAGCTTTATGAACGTGGAAAGAACAGGAATACTTCATGTATAAATGCTTCTTTAAATTCATTCATAGACCAGCGTTTTGCAATTATTATAGTGAGATTAAAAACATTTTTAGAGTGACAGTGACCAACAGGATCGGAAGCTCCAAAAGAAGTTAAAATAAATATATTGTCATCGAAAATTGACTCTTTTATTTAGAATTATTGAAAACTTATACATCGGTGAGCAATTTTGAACTGATCCCAGAAAAATACTAATTTACCATTTCCTATAGAAAATAGCCAAAATTGTGTTAGTATTATTTATATAGATAAATAATATTTTAGTGAAGTAAATTAAAGACCAGATACAAAATGTTTATTTAATTAAATCGACGTTTCAATATTTTTTTTAACATTACCTGATGAAGCCCTAAAAAGGGTGATGAAACGTCGTTTCAACTAAATTAAAACCTTTTCTGTGTCTGATCACTAATTTATTTCATTTAGTTAATATGAAAACAGTAGTTAATTTATTTACATAAAATAGTATTCATTTTTTATTGCTTATAAACAGTTTTCATCAGTACCTTGGAAATTGTTTCTGATAAGTACAAGCATGTACAAGAAAGGTTTGTGAACGTTTGAAAGAAAGTTAATAATTCTATTTTGACGAATCTAAATGATATATTAACCTGTGATTGTTTCAAAATGAAGTCGCAGAAACCCAACTATTTTCGTCTGCTCCCTAAATCTGTAAGATTACGACGGAATGCCCATAAAAGTTTTATTATTATTTATTTAATTCATTAAATCGTTTATGAATTGGATCTACATTTCGTCTGAAAACGTAGAAATTTATGTTAAGTATTCTTCTAACAGGAAACTTAAATCTGTTGGAATGAAAAAACTCGTGTTCTGCAGAGTGTGAAGTACTAAATGCCAGCGGAGATTTCCCACCGGTTGCACGATGAAGTCTATTATAATAGCGAGGCCAAACAGCATGAACTTGCAAATTTATTTCATAGCTATCAAGCATCATGAAATTGTAATGCGGAGGATAGACTCGATCTACAGGAAACATTATTTGTCACGTCTGAAACACGTTCACCTCAAACTTGATTTTTGTTCTCTTTCTTTCATATATTATACGTTAGACACCTTGTTTTTTGTAAATTGTGGAATAGTCTCACTGCCGGTTTATAATGCGCGATGTAAAAAAGGTAAATCGTTTTGTCTTTTTGAGAATCTTACTTCATTCTGAAAATTGCAATTCATGCTACTGCGTATATATTTGATTGCGGAATGAGACAAATAGAATGTTATCTCCTTTTATTTGTTTACAGAAAATGTTTAGTTTCTGAAAGCCCACTTAAGTGCACTATTTACGAAAATTTGTTATGGTTGGTGTCACTTCCAGCCACTGTTTACTATTTTTGGTTATAGTGCGACAGACGTTGCTGTCGTGCCTTTGTAAAAGTTTTCCCTAAATATACATCTTCACTTGTGTACGCAAAACTTGAAAATTGAATACTCTAATAGTTGTAGACAGAATCCTAAACAAAAACTTAAAATTTTAAAAAATCAGTAGTTTTAGAAATATATTGATTATGCTTTCACTTATTACAGGTAATGAAAGAAAATTGCACGTGTTTATCAGCAAATAACTTTTACTATTAAATCTATACCAATGAATAGAATTGAGTTTGTCTCGAATAGGCTGCGAAACGGCTCAACAGATTTCAGTGGTAATTTAAGGGTTTTAAAATAGGAGATTTAACTTAAATGTTCTTGCATGTTTCAATTCGATATCTTGCAGTATTCAGAAGATAATAATATAAATATTTATAAATCCATTGAAAAGCCGTGTTAAAACCAAGTATAAGCATAATTAAAGAGAGAGAGGGAGGGAGAGCAGACATTCACACTCCATTTATTGTTCAGCAGGAATCACGCCGTAATTACCCTAACGTTGCAGAGAGCTAACTCCCCGAGAAATAATACACTTCTTTGCATCGTCGATGCGAAATAAACGTAAATTGGTTTTACATCGCGTCAGGTTAATTGTAATATTTAATAATGGCTCATTTTAAAGGCAACTAAAATAAATATAATTTATCCTAATATATATAATTGAAGTTTCTGTCTGTCTGTATGTCTGGTAGTTTGTATCGAATCGCCATTACTTGATTTCATTTATCCATTTTTCATAAGGTTTATAATACTTCGTACAAAGTTGTAACGCAAAGAAAAACTAAGAAAATTGGAAAGTTTCAGATAAATTAACTACGAGAAGGCTGTCATTAATCCGCGTGTTTGAATATCCATTGTGAATGCTGGTCGCCTATTCTCTTGATCTGTTACGCTCCGAAACAGCTCAACGGATTTCAAAAAGAATTTCAAACGTGTGAAAGCGGGCCCTGTCCAAAACCAACTGCGACTATAAAGTTTGCCGTGAAGCGACCATAAACTCTCTTTCTCTCTCTTCTTTGTCAACCACTGGACTGGACAGACGTGTTGATAGATTGACATTCATTGGTATTCGATTGCCGTTTATTTCGCAACAGCAAAACTTAGTGTGTTATTATGTGTGATTAGAGGTTCATCGTCGTGTTATTTATTTTTTGTGATAAGAAAATGCCACCAGTGAGGCGTCAAAATTTCGGTTGGCGTACGTGTAACGCAAGTCAAGTTCATAATCTTCGAGACAATATCAGTGAAGAAGAAGGTAGGCAGCGTTTGGTGCAAACAGAATGGGAATTTCTCATGATAGATCTACCACGGTTCCGGAAGAGCCGATACCGTCCGGGTTCAGGCCTGAGGCGACAAAACAGACGGTCAAACGGAACAATTACGCTTGAACGTTTGGCTTATAGCTTCTCAACGACTACCCTTGAATTGGTAGAATTTTTATACGTAATAAATGCTCATATTTGAGTAGAAAAATAAATATTGGGATCAATTAATTTTATAGTGTTTCCCCCGACTATATTTGTGTATAATTTCAACCCCTTGCAGCATGTGCGGGGTAAGGGGTGGAAATGAGTCGTTAGGAAAATAACAAGAAAGTTATAAACTTTGGGGTCGGAACATGTGTAAATGGGGGTCGCCGTTTTACATTATGACCTTTAATATATGATTCATCCTTTAAGTGGGGAAGAAATTTTATTCTATCACAGTACTGAAAACATTTTTAGTCCTGTTAATGCACCGGGAGTATTTTGGACTGTCGAGATACTGTGAGTATATTTCAGATTCATATTGTGATGTTTTGTCTATGTACACTGCAGTATAGACTACGTATTAATTTTCATTAGGTGCCAATCAAATCTGTAAGTTTTTGTATTTTACTAGTTAATTTCGTCTTGTTTTCCCTCGTGCCAATTATTATTCTAAATCACGCATATAAATATATAATATTATCTGAATTCATATGTTTTCCTACTTACACTGTGCTTGTATATTTATACACTATCTTACTGGACCATTCGGTTAGTTAGATACTGTGGCCTTCTTGTTCGCTCGTGGTCTTGTAAGTTGCAGACAGATATTAATTCGGCGCTGTCTGCTGTTTGTGGTATCGTTGTGTTGCTTTAAACGTGAATGATATACTCGTAAAAGCATAAATCATTCGCCAGCTGAAAATTGAACAAGTCACAAGGATTAGCTACTAATTATAATTGTTGGTTAAAATTTCAATTATTTCTGACAGAAGATCTAAATATATCTTATTTTTACGTGACTTCTTCTTTCAATACACGGACACGTGTTAATGGAAAGTATACATTTGTCACGGAAACAAACTCGTTTCTGGCCATAAGGAAAAGTTTTCTAGGTCCAAAGGCATTATTGGTATCGCTCGTCAATATGAAGTACCGCACTTGTAACAAGTTGTATCTGTTACAAGGCATAATTCTTGATAGATTGTTGAGATGTTACCTGTCAATTGAGTGTGAAACCTGGTCTCCGGCCGATAATTATTCTTTCCAGGAAAAACACGTTCTAGAGAGAGATAAAGATTCATTGTTAAAATATGACTAATTGTTATCGCTTATAATTATGAATCGCAATCCCAGAAATCCTCTCTTATTCTTAGCCTAAGAAAGGAAGACATAAGATCTGAAACTCAATCGATGAATGAAATAACTAAAAATCGATTTTAATTAAATCGAATACATTTACGACCAATTACAGCCAAAATGTCAGTTTTAATGTTTTAATTAATACTTTTTTCTCTGCATCCCTTTCATGTCCTTGTCCTACCGGGTCGACTGCGGACTGTCAACTTACATGACACATTCAGAATTTGGAATGATAGGTGGTCAGCGTACCGATTCTCCAGCAGCCTTAATCCCAATCTCCGTAACCATATCGTCACAAACATCCAAGCCCATGACAGGATTCGAAACCTGAACCTGTGTGTTTTGAGGCAGCACCGCTAGCCATTACACCACATGAGGTCGACTGTATTTAATACAATAGTAAAAATATTTTATAAATAAATATCTCAGCGATATATTTTAATTTGAGAATTTTCTCCTCACGGGGTTTTGTCTGCGCAACAACCTATGTTATTAGTTAATACTGTCTATACTAATATTTAAAACATTCCTCAATTTGCTAATGTTTCCGTTCATTCTTAGAATTATGTACTGGCAGTTTGGATTCTTGTCTGTAACATCGCCTATTTTGCACAATTTCCTTAATAACATTTTCTGTCATTCTTCCTCTTCTTCTTTACTCAAACTTTTATATATTAAAACTTTCTGATCCCTACCTGCTCCAAAATATCCAGCATACAATTAACGTTAAATTCAACAATCTTCATACATTCCCTCGACCGGTAACTTATCAGTAACGGGCATTATCTCTAAGTGTAGTACCTTTCATTATCTTAAACCTCCTACTGTTTCCTTCCGCTGACTAATTCCTCAGTGTCAATTGCAATTTATTTTGCTTTTGTCTTTCTTTATCTAAAAATGCTAGGTATTACGTTATATTTTGAATTATTTAGTGGGGAAGTTTGCTGTATATATTATTTCTAGTAACTTGTTCAACTTCTTGGCAACAGATGCCGAGTTCAGTGCTCTTGGGGCAAAGCTTCTTGACTAGTTTTGGGTAAATCAAGTCAACAAGCGCCCTGTAGGGAATAAACGTCTGATTTCGTATTCGTATAAATAGAGAGAAAATTATGTCACAATATAACCGTACACATGTCACGCTTGCAAATGTGGTTATGTAACGAGGCGTGTATGACCTTTTCCAAGGCCACAGTTCATTGGAGCCAGAGCTGTGTAACACGTGGACATTCCTCCGGTTTCATATAAGGTTCCAAGATTAAAATGAACCGATTTACCTTTCCCTCCCTCCGCTTTCAGAATTGAAGGTTCACATAAATATCTTTGGCTGGATTCAATAACTGTCAAACAAGTTACAGATCGCATACACTAACGTTTTCATCGTGGATGATCCCATGGGACAAAGCTGACAGTGCAGTGGCTTGCACTTGGTAATTAGAAAATTCCACTGTAAAATACTTCACCCATTAGTACAAAGTGTGTTCATTCTTCATAATTTCCGAAACACCTTTGCTTCTCTTAATTATTTACTAAAGTCTTCGATATCCACATCGACTTATACATTTTTTTTACATTCACTAAACCGTCACAACTGAGTAGTCACATTTTTTAAAAAAAATTTCAAGGATTACAAGTTTTAAATTGATCCTCTTAGTCAAGAGTTACATGATAATAACACTCCTGAAATTTTGTTCACCAACTCTGCACAGCACCTGCCTTAGGAGTTAGTTATGGTACGCAAAATCGAGTGTGGGTAAAACCACTTGAGCGACATTTATTGGGAGACTCGTATAACGTATCCCAATTGGTAATATTCGCTTTCCTGTATTAAATATTTGCAAGAATGCCGAAATATATCCGAGGGGTGTTTAAAAGTAAGTATCAATATTTATTTAAAGCTTTATTTTAAAAATATTTTATTATCATTCATTACTATACACTTCAGACTACTTCTCCACATAGCCACCGCCGGTATTCAGGCACTTGTCGTAATTGGAAAACAGTTTTTGAATTCCTTATTCAAAGAAAGAAAGTCAAAGTCAAAGAATGTCGTCGATTTCTGCTAAGGAATCTCTTCAGCTAAAGAAAGTCACAAAAACGTCTTGGCGCAAAATTGTATTCAGAAAAATGATGCGATCAGATCTTGAATTATCTGGCGGTGTGTGGCCAGGTTTTGTCATGAGTCAAATTAGTTTTACATGAAAGAATTCCACACCTTTTTTTCTGTATCTCACGACGGAGCATTCGCAGTGAACACTATAATTTTGCATTCGTAACTACTATTTATTCCCACGATTTGATCTTAATCATACCTGATCAAAGACGGTCGGCAGTACCGCGGATTATCATGCGCATACAACGTTCGTTAAACTTCAAGAAATACTTACCAAAAACGTATTTTAAAGTTAACGACTGTAAGTTTTAATGTATATTACAATGTTACATAAACATTTATGTAATTATAATTTATTTGTTCCGAGAGAAATTTAAATTAACATGTCTAATACTTGAAACTATCCTACGTCTTTCTTTCTGGCGACGTGATTTAATTTCCTCTCCGATCGTGTTGTCTTCTGAGTCTTTCTCGTTACCATATTTTTATAAATTTTTATAGCTTACTTTTGCTTTCTCTTTCTTTACCTTTAACTTATTTCAGATACTACATTGGCCTCTTTCTGCCATACTCCTCTATGCTCCACACACAAACGAATACCCGAAACAACGTTTTGCTAGTTTCAAATAACCATGGTCAAAAAAGTTGTAAACTAAGTACTTTACGACCCATTGAATTAAGTTCTGGAAACCTTCTTTGTAAATAAATGTGAATATATATTTTTCTCATATGCATTGTATAACATTTGATCCGATAGAGATGAAACTTTGGTGCTGTGTATTGCTCCTCCAGAGAAGGTTTGTGTGATTATTTAGAAGATTCATATTCTTTCATTACTCTTATTTAAGTCCGAAAACGGTCGCTTTTAACGTTCTACCATATTCCGCTAGATGGACAATGAGAGAGTGGACTTCATAATGATTTCCGTGTATGAGTACGGACACTTAACAGAATTTAAGTGAACAAATTTTCAATTCACTATTTCTTTAGTATTTTATACTGGAACTATTATTTAAAGCTTATAGCGTAATATATTTAAAAATTCAAAGTCTCTTTTGTTACAGTTGGCACAATGTTATAATTTACAAGCTCTAAATATTTAAAATATTTCTGTCAAATTCTTAAGAAAAGGTATACTTTATATCCCAAATTTAACATAGGTAAATCGTAATGTTTTTCACCGCCTTGAAAGACTCGTATTATTTTTAATTCTGTTAAGGGAAAATAACTATTTTTTGTTTATTAATTGCTCCCCTTGCTTCCGGACCACGTCTGGGGTATCGGTGAGATTTTTAACTCAATTCTATTTTTCACTCTCTGTATTGGGATTTGTAGTCTCTCTTAAGGTACAGTGTGTTAGCGCTGGGAGAAATTTGACCCGTTTAATACCGTCAGTCATCATCCTGGTTAATTTTAAGCTGCCCCCATGCGGTATAGGTCGGGGTGTAACCATCAAGGATTTATGCCAATTAAATCACGCGTTAACCAACAGATTACTGTCGAATTAATTAGTTTTCAAGGCTAATACAAATCCTGTAAATACCCGGGAATTTCTGGGCACCCAGCTAGCATACAAATAAAATAATCCTGAAGATGACGACATAGCACGTGGTCGTCGAAACATTGCGTTTTAATCGCACTTGTACCGGAGTGGAAGCCCGAGGACTATTTCTTAATCAACTACACCGGGAAAGCCGTAGTTCACTTATTAAATAAAATAAGGTATATTTGAGGACGAACTACTAGTCCTGAGGAATAATAATTCTTCACTATGCTCTTAATTCATTTTCAAGGGACTTATTATAGATCCACAATTATTGCGTCTTATATGAAAAATAGAATGAACCAACAGCAGTATCATTGAAGGAAAAAAATATTTCCAGGAACATATCAGCATCATTTCCTCATACCACTCAGTAGACGACTGTGAGTAATGGACCAAGAAGGATATTTACCCCTTATGATAAATCAAACTTCAATTAAATAATAAAGACTTTTTCTTCGGTGCAGAGTTCTACAAAATTATTACTGTAGATAAAACGTTTTACGGACATATGTAATACCTTATTTCGTTTGTTTTATTGCGTTAAGTCAGTAATTATAAAATATTAAGATTTATTGCATTGTCGCCAATGTAACTATTAAGAGAAGGAAAGGCTATCGACGATTAAAAAGTAAAATATTCCCATGTTTTTAGCTGTCTACGTTGAAGTGCGATAAAGTGCGTTCACTGTATCAAGAGAAATGTCTACTAATAGTAATTAGTTCTTTTGTGACTCCAGTGTTCCTTTTCTTTCAGAGTTTTACGAAATGTAGGGTATTTAACGAAATTATGCTTGCAAATGGACTATATGTTTATAAAGGAAAAAAGAAGGTTTGGAAATTTTTTCGTGACTTCATGAATGGTGATTTTGAGGAAAGTCAACAAACTAAATCGTATCAGCCCTGGTTGACCACTCAGAACAAAGTCAATTTTTCACAGCGTGTAAATTACAGTGAACAGCCTCAGGGTGGAACGCAAAACAGTAATTTGTACTAGATAATTATGAATAAACAATAATTTTAAAATTCTATATGTTTGATGAACTATCTAGTCGATTGACACGTTTGCACGATTTAAGCTTAAGAAAATTTCAATTAATATTCATAGATTCATAAGTCACACACAAGGCATTGATATTTTTCAAATGTCAAGTAAAGTGGAGGACTTGAATAATATATCAGTAAGGAAAAAAAACTTGTTCTTTATTTATCCGATTATAGGAACATTCGGCCAAATATTGGTCACAGTCATCCACAAAAATATTTTACAGAATTAAATTATGTAGACATAAGTGCCTGCAGTTTGTTTTTGAGATATATTAAATTATAATATATATTCTGCCAACAACGCCCATTATATGGGAAAGAATAAACAAATTATTGAGACAGAAATATTTTTAATTAATTCTAGTCTTTAGTTTCTTTAATAAAAATTTGAAATATAGACACCGCATTGTCTTTAGAATAAATCTCACCCATAGTTATTTATAAATGAGCTAATGGAAATCTTTAATATTGTGCGCATTACCAACAATGAATCTCATACCGAGCTGCACATGTAACCACGCTCACGATTGTTGAATGGATGAAATAGCGCACTACATAAAATATTCTATAGATAACATAGGTTCTCAACTGTAAACTGCATAGGACTTTTCCTAATTTTCTTGTAGATATTTACATCCTAAAATTAAAAAAATATACCAAAAAATTCTATAAAGTTTATGTATTTTTGTAGGTGAAATGGTTAACATTTATTTATATACTAGCTGGAGAACCGGCGTTGCCCGGGTATTTATTTATTTTATCCCAGAACATTATTTAATTCTTGGTTAACATATGACTCAACCGGCATCGAAAATGTCACAGTATGATCCTCAAATATACTCCCAGTATCTCGACAGGACTAAAAATATTTTCAGTACTGACAGAATAATATTTCTTCCCCACTTAAAGGAAGGTTTTTTTTACTTCAATCGCATATTAAAGGTCATAATATAACACATAGACCCCCTTTACGTCTGTTTCGGCCCCAAAGTTGATAAATTCGTCTCATTTCAATCCCCACCCCTCACATGCTACAAGGGGTTGAAATTATACACAAATATTTTCGGGGGGAAATATAAAAGTAATTAACCTCAAGATTTATTTTTCTACTCAAATATGAGTATTTAGTACGGCTTTCTCGTAGTTACGTTTTCTGAAATCACCCAATTTTCTTAATTTTTATTTCCGTAAAAGCCTGTATTAGAAAATCGGTAAAGTGGGGATTTATATATATATAGATAGGTAGGTAGATTTTGCTTTAATGTGGAATACGATTCATCTGAATGGCGCCTATTCATTGATTCAACCAAAATTAGTCTTAAAGCAGTCTTGCTGCACAATGGAAAAAAGTTACATGCCTCCCTATGGGACACTCGGTGTATATGATAGAAAACTATAATGATTTGACCATTATTCTAAAAAAGTTAAACATCAAAACCATCAATGGACGATTTGCGGGAACTTCAAAATACCAATCATACGTTTGGGTCAGCAGGTAGACTATACAAACTACCCATGTTTTCTATGCTTGTAGGATAGTAGAGCCAGATATCAGCATTGGATCAAACTTTTCTAGCCACAGCGAGAAACCTTAAAACCTGGTGAAAGAAACGTCATGAACAAGACTCTGGTTACACCAGAAAAGATTTATTGCCCACTCTTCAGATTAAATTGAGACTTATAAAACAGTATGTAAAATCACTGCAAAAGGATGGGAATTGTTTTAGACATTAGAAACTGTCTGAATCCAAGTTGAAATAGGCAGTTTTCACTGGTACCGACATAAGAAAAACTTTATCCGACTCCCACTTTTTGGAAATAATGAATGAAAAGGAAAAAGAAGCTTGCGAATCGTTCAAGGATGTAGTGTTAAGATTTTTGGGAAATATTAAGGATACCGACTAAAAACCCATTCTACCATCGTATTCTGGCAGCGTACAAAACTCAAGGATGCAAGATGAGCTTAAAGGTTCATTTTTTACACTTCCATACAGGCTATTTTCCTGAAAACTTGAGAACTTACAGTGAAGAACGGGGTGAACGGTTTCACCAAGATTTCCGTGATATCGAGAGACGGTACCAAGGAAGTTAGGATGTCAATTTCTTGCAGACTACGGTTGGATGCTTAAGCGGAAAATCAAACATGGAAATCGGAAACGAAGCATCAAAGAGAAGAACAGGTTTTACGAAAAACAAGAATAACTTAAAATTGTGAATAAATGTCACAAAATGATGTTTCATTTGTTGTAAATATTAATGCTTGATTAATTATAATAAAGGTGTGTGTTTTGCCGATACTTTGTATGTTTTAATGTTGCATAAAACTTTATGTGATGGGGGTAAATGGACGCCATTTTTTTTAATATAATGTAGGAAAAACATCTCATGCAGCTGAGCATAAAATTTTTTGCAGACCTTTGTAATTAGTTTAAAAATGAACAGTGAGATAACGGAGAAGAAGCAGATAAAATAGAATGATAAAATAAAGACCACACACGGTAACTGCAGACCTTGATGGAGCTATTGACATTCACGCAGAAAGACTCGAGCGACGTGAAACAAATGCCTGAATGCTGCTGCGTGAATTTCTATAGCTCTAACTTATCATCTACACATGATGATACTAGAATGGTTTGCGGAAACGCTGTGTGGTGTTCGTTTATCGCCTAATTGTGCTTCTTTCCACTTCGTTAACTTCTTAATAATTTATATTTAATACAGAAGTTTTACATTTTTAATAATATTGCCTCACGCTGTGCCGATACTGTACTTCGTTTTATCATTAATATTCTTATCTGTATCGCAATCTGTAATAGTAGATGTGTTCCTATTGATGCTTTCATTGATTAGGTAACTCATAAGTCTCGTAGTGTGTTAATTACGTCGTACACGTAAAGCACAGGAAAGTTGACTGAGTCCTTGAATAAAGGTGCCGTTTCAACTTTCTCATGCACGCTTTAGGCAAATGCGGTTAATAAATTTCCTACAACGCCGAGATATGTTAAATATAAATTGGCTGTTGTTGCAATTTAATTACGCTTAATCAAAAAATGATTACAAGACTTTTAATAAACTTCCGCTCCGGAATTATACTAAAACATTTGACAATCGGTCACCAGTGCTTTGTAGTTATCATTATAAAATTTTTCTGGTTGATAATAACGCAAGAATTGGTTACGTTTATTTTGCTTTAATTTTTTGAAGATTCTATGCTCACAGACTGTCTTTACATGGCACAATCAACTCACATGTTCAGCGTGCTAATTCGAATCAGGTTGATTTTCTGTATTGTTTTGTGGGAAGAGCGAAGGAAGCCGTCGTTACCCTTCCTGATATTTAATATTTTATGTACTACCCTATAGTTCAAAACATCTAAGAGAATGGGAATAAAGATAACAGATTAAATATATTTATATCACCCACCATCACCGATAACCAGGTAATAGTAGCACAAGAAGGTAAGGATACTAATTATATACGTCATCAACTATCAATGGAATAAAATAGAATATCCAACGAATGATTTACATTGATGGAAAAAAGTCAAAATTCCAAACTTCCATTACCTGGGCTCAATACTGGAAGTAGAGGGTACATCGAGTACGGATGAATATCAAAATACTACCAGTGGAAAGAAAGTAATTGTAATGTTAACTTCAATTTTGTTAAGTAGGAATATAATCAATAGTACAAATTGAAAATATTTTAAACCAGAGCATAGTTTTCTATGGAGCAGAAAAATGGATTTAAAAAAATCATGTTAGTAAATTGAAAGCATTTGAAATGAACTTCTGGAATAGAACAGCCAGAATATCCAGAAGATATAGAATAAGGAACACAGAAATAAACGTGGAAGAAAATAGTGTCGTCACAGTGGAATGGAAACGACTTCAGTGGTACAGCTGAATGGTAGAAGGACGAATACCTAGGACTATAAAGCATGTGAAATTGAGAGTAGAAAAGGAAAAGTACGATCTACTATCGCCTGGATATAGAACGTACATATAGAAAGATTTGGTCTAATAGAAGAAGACGTATGAGATAGAGAAAAATGGCGTAAAGTCATACAACGTGTAGAGCTCTGATGATCTAATTTTACATTTTTTAATTTTTTTAAATTATTACTTTTTTATATTGTTTTGCTGGAGACGAAGCCTTTCTTTGAGGACAATTCACAATAATAAAATAATTTGCCACTTTCTGCTGCATTAATCTTATCTTACAAATTAAATTGGATGTTTGCGTGCATTTACGAGTTAATGTCATGCATATAAATTTAAAGACTTATAGAAATACGGAACAAATTATGAACAGATGTACTTCACGACCAGGAAAAAAATACTGTGGAGGAATGACCTATGATTCACTCCGATCTCAGGTTCGTACTTTTAAAACTGTAAGGAAAAATAGGAATAGGTGATGAAGAACAATGTTTATTTTGCTTTGCCATGTCCATCAACAAAGCTCAGGGCCAATCACTTTAAGTTTCTGGTCTCCACCTTGAAACACGCTGCTGCTCTCACGGTTATCTCTATTATGGCTGTTTAATTAATTTATATTTAAATTAAGCCTCTTTGCAGATAACTGCAACTTTCGAAATCATTTTTCAGTACAATCTTTGGTTAGTGGGGAATAAAGAGACTATGCAGTTAATTATAATTCAATGAACGTCTTCCTGGCCGATTCTATTTCCCAACATTGTCAACACATTCATTGCATCATCACGGATAAATATATCGCAATAAATTTTGGAATTGATCCAATGTCTAATTTAACGATTATGATTGTAATGGCCTGCATTCCAGCGTTACTTCAGATCCTTTAAGGTTTGCTGTCATACTTATTTCTTAAATTCTCTTCCGGAAAAGAATTACAGTCAATTTACTGAAGTGGCTGACATTTAGATAAGTATCTTGGTTTCTCTACATATACATATAGCATTCTTAATAAATATATGCGTGTTCCAAATACGTTGCAGTTGTACAAGACTACTGAACTAATTTTATTGACATACTTTGTCGGTTTTACCCTGCAAACACTCAATGTGGTTAAGATATATATATATATAAATTAAACAAACAGATATGCGATATAAAAGACCAATTAAATTAAATGTGCGCTATACGTATAGCAGTCAATTTCTAAATAATTAACAATTTTAAACTTAAACTAGATGTTTCGACCATCATTTGACCATTATTTGTAACTAAGAATATAAGAACAAAGATCATAAGTCAAAGAATCAGAAAGAGATAAAATAATAATCACATTTTAATAATCCGCTGTATAATTTATTTAATTGTGAAGTGAGTTGCTTTATATTAACGTTAATTTTATTTATTTTAATACATAACAAATTAGAAATTATTCTTTTCTTTAAATTCATTTCCTAATCTAAAATAAAAATTAAATTCTTCAGCATCTTTTGTGAAAAGTGATAAAGATATTCGTAATACTATAACGTCAGTCAATAACAAAAACATATGAAGAATTAACGACCCGTATTTTATTTATACACAAATTTTTTGAAAAAATTTTAATATACAGTAGACGTTTCGACCATCCATTGTGGTCCTTGTCAATAAACTAAATTTTAAACACAATGGGCGTATATAAAAATAACCAAGACTGTTTAATAAACCTTCATATAATTAATTCATTAATCCAACACTAAATCATTTCAGTCTATTTTATTTTATATCTATTACTTTTTAGTAAGTATTAATGTATTCTAATAATGGTTTTTGAATAAATATTTATTTAAAAACAATTAGTGCACGTAATTAGAACGAATAACGCGTATTCCAAACATTATCATAATTGTTATCAGAAAATAGAAATTTATAGTGTTCAGTGAAGGGTAATTCTTCGGCTGCGTGAGAGATTTCGTATCTATATGATTTTTTAAATTTCATTCATTTGGAACCAAATGATTGTCCACATATTTATAGCGTAGAGATTATAGAAATAAAACGACTGACATATTTATATGGTATGGTTATGTAAATTTTTAATTAATCGTATCTTCAAGTATTCGACACTTTTTTAACACAGAATATAAATTGTCTGAAATACCTTAATGCCTCAATGGCTAATAATGAAAAACACAAAACAATTTCATCTAAAAATCCCGAAAGTTGCTAGTTTTCTTTTAATAACACCAAGTGTCCCACAAAATGTATTACTTAAAACAAATACATGGGGGCATGGGAAACTTCTACCCCCTCCCCCCCCCTACCATTGCTTCACATAGGTTTAATTATTATTTTGTATATCAGCAATTTACTGTGTAGAGATAGTTTTGATATTCGTTCTAGTATCCAGAAAATCTGTCGTAGCTGTGAGCAGATTTATTTCTGCTTAGTTTCGTCGTGTTTTCTCCATGTTAGCTTCTGGCCCTTGTTGCATTGGGAATATGTGCATTGTTCATATTTATGGGAGCGAAAGTGGTTTGGTGCCGAGTAAACGTGACTCGGACTGATTTTTCTTGGACAAATTTCATATTCCATGGAGTGAACCAATCGTTAATAAGTTTAGGTACATAAATATTTAGTGACATTTTTATCATTGTTTTTTTCAAAGGCAATCCGTGCTTTCAAAATAAATACGTTTGCTCTGCAAATATCTACTAAATGTTGTTGTTATAAAGAAGTATTGAGTTGAAGGGAAAATATCAAGCCTACGTCTGAATTAAATTATATTTGTAATTTAAGTAAAATGTGTTTTATACACTTTATCGGTAAGTAGCTTTTGTAGAAGGTAAATTATTGTTTGATTTTGTCTTAGTAATTTCCATATTTTTCCTTCATCTATCGTAATTGATAGAAATTATGTGGACATTTTTTGTTTATTGATATACATAATATGTATTACTTTTCCATTTTCTGGAATGTTGTCGGTCACTACAGGCATGATCGAATTTGTATGGAAATATACAAGGTTAGAGAATAATGTTGACGAGTTCCACAGCCAACTTAGAGAAGGTCAAGGTCGAAGCATGTTTTGGCTCTTCCTATGACGTACAGGTTACGCCTCTGTGAGCAGAACATTACCGTCGGGGATTTTAAAACAGGTCTTGGAAACGTTTCCTTTTTTCTAGTCTTATCACAGGCGGTCCTTTAGGCTTTCTCTGCTTTGTTTGATATGTCTCAAATCTAAACCTTGAGGGACTGTGAAACAAAATAAGACAAACAAAGCTCACGTTAAGCGCCATTCTAGAAGCTACTGAACTGGCTAAACTTCTCGACGAGAAAGCTGCTATAATATTCTCAACCGCATCCGTAGTAACCTACTTAAGGTGAAAGGAATGTCCAAGGAAATTTGCCTGTGTTTGATCCCGATCCATATGGGAATTATTGGAAATGGCTGACCTGGAGGCTAAGCGAGCGAGTTCAGCAAATAATAATCAACCCAAACAATACTGGATGGAAATCAAACCGATTTCTAAATTCTGGAGTGGGGTTCTTGTTAAGAATGATAGTTTCAGAGACCGGAAAAGATTACTGCATCCGGAATATCCTAGTAATGGCGGCGACCCACAGATTATTTTCCCAGCTGGCCCAATTAGAAGTGGTCTGGTTATCTGATAAATTCGGGTAACACCATGCTTACTTACGTAAGAGGGAAGATGTGGGAACATACTGTATACCTGTCCTCCTGACTCCAATAATAGACACGCAGGTGCTCACCAGATCAGAGAGGGGGAACTCGCCCACTTGGAGACAGCCATAAAATATCTGTTCACGTTGTTGGATCATAAAAAGCTATTCAAGAAATAACTGGTTAGTATTCTCATGGAACTATAGTCTATTAGAAAGATGTTAAAACTAATAAAAACATGCTCACGTGTGTACCCGAAGCCAATAATCCATAGTTTTGCTTTTTCCGGGAGCCCCCAATTTCTTACGAGAAATTCGGTAACGTGTATAGCCTCTAATGTATCACGACAAAAAGTAAAAAAAATACCTGTTTGAAAATCCATTGAAATCTGTTTCGTAGTTTCTGAGGTCATTGCTTTCAAACGGGCCGACACGTTGGGGTTTATTAATGTAGATTGGCTACATCAACCTTTATTATTTCACGTCGGAAGAAGGATGGAAAATAGCTTCTGAGTTGTAGGTGGCGTAATTATAACTGGTTTGTGGAACGTGGAAGTGACCAGTGGCCGATGACGTGTAATTTATTCCACTCGTGCGGACTATCCAAGTACGTATGCTCGCCGGCCAAACAAGATTGGTCATCGTACGGAGCTTAAGAGCAACCGAGTATTTGTCAAGAATATTTCCTTCATACAACACCTGCGGCCCTACAACAGTCAATTAACTGCACTTTATATTTATTATTCTGGAAGCAATAATGGGGAAATTAGTTCAAGAATTTAGCAAGAGTAATAAGATATGCTCATTAATATCATTATTGTAGATTTATATATATACATATATATACATGCCTATTGTTGGAATGCCTTGTTTTGTAAATAATTTCTTGAATATATGGAATGATGTATTATTTTGTACAACAAACATTTTTTCTTATCCATTGATCACATCTTATAATTTATTTAATGAAGAAGTGTCATGTTTTATTTTAATTAGAAATAAGGAGCGTGAAGCTGATATAAATTTTCCTTCTTCCATTCACCTATTACAAAACATTTTCTTGAACAAAATCGTTTCCTTATTTTAGATAGTTATTTAACGTATGGAAATAAATTTTAAGATAAGGTTAATAACCAATGTGTTGTATATTAAATCCAATAAATTTTCTGTTATTGAAAATCATGACACTTCTCAGTTAAATAAATTATACGAAGAATTATTAAATCGTCTTTCTTAGTTTCGTCTTTCATTTGAATTATCTTTTTTTCTCATTATTTTAGTCTGTTATCAATATTGATATGGTCCAAAAGAGTTGGTCGAAACGTCTATTTAGTATTAAGCTTTAAATTCTTGTCCAAAATTGTCTGTTATACGGTCCTTATTCTTATGTTGATCACATTTTTTTCTTTTCATTTCCAGTGAGCGATTCAAACAGTAAAAGGTTATGATTATCAAAAAATGATAAAGAAATACAAAATAAGTGCAAAAAATATTGTTCCGTTGAAGGCTTGTGCGTGGAAGTTCATTCGTTATTGTAAGAAATGAAGGGTGATCTTTTCTCGATTTCCTATTAATTATTTAAGTTTAACATTATTTTTGGGTTTTTACATTAGTATATTCACGCTTTTCGTATTATTTGTAGCAATGATGTGCAAAAACGTTCTTCTTAGTGATCGGATCGGGACCACTGGCTCAGGATTCACTAGTCATTTTACATACGTACACACACGCATATATAAAGATATATATATATGACTTAGCACACCCGATTCACCGAAATGAATCTTACATTGTTTCCGTGAATGTTCGCGGGATTGCCTAGTGAATATTTTAAGTTTATAAGTTTTTAACAAAAGTTATATACATTTTTCGTTACTTGTCAATAAATGAAGAAATAATTATATTAATGAAATAAATGGATCTACGGAATTCATTTTTACAATTGAGGTATTTGGATGTTCTGGAATGCATTTGGATTTTCTTTTAAATAGGAACAAAATGACTGGAATTCATGCACATACTTGTATTGTAACTGTTATTATTATTATATTAATCTGCAGCAGCAAGGAAAATCAAACAGAAGTATTTACCCTTAAAACGCAAAAGAAAAATGCGACTAAACAAATTCTCATTAATTTATTTCAACTAAAGTTTGAGTTCCTTTGTCCTAAATAAAATTTTTGGTGGCTCCTATTAGCCTAATGTAGCAATACAACTATTGAAACTGCAACGAATGGTCATTTCTGATTTTTGGCTAGTTTTGTAATATATTTATAATATTAAGTAAGATTACATTAACCCTTTTTTTGCTTCTTGAAATTATTTTCTATCAAGTTGGAATATTGTGAATTAAAACTTTTTTATATAAAATGCAATTTTATTGTTCATAGAAAAAAAACAATAAAAAATTAAATCCAGAAAAATTCATAAGGGTTTTATACTGTTATAATATAAACAGTCAGACAAGACAAAAAATAATATTTAGTGCATTTTTGTTGTAGTATTCAGTCCTAAGACTGGTCTGATGCAACCCTCTATGCTAACCGATCTTGCGCAATCCTTTTTGTTTCCTCATAACTAGCACAACCCACATGTGCATATGCCACTCAATTTAATTTTACCGAAACAATCACCCCGCGGTAATGTATCCAAAAAAAGGGGGATTTTGATTCACGCAGCAGCGAGCACTGGGATCACAGCCCGCACGGTCTCATTCATGAATAAGTGATTCAAAAAGCAGGTACCTTCGGATCACAGGAGCGGAATAAATGAAAAGAGATACCGTTATTTTCTTCCGCGGCGGGAGCTAGTAGTTGCAATCAGATCGTCCATCTCTAGCTTGTAGACATTGCATAGTGATTGAACTTTTTCGTTTCTGTCGCGCAGGAATTTTCAGATTAGGTCTTCGGTGTTCTCAAAATAACGTCATAATTATTTTTACAATAAATTTATATATATATTATATTGGGGGTTGGCTTGAAACTCGTATTCCTGGGGCTACATTAAGTACAAAATTGGAGATCTAACGTTGGTAATTTTGAAAAAGGTTTCTGTTTTGAGAATCGCCATCATGAATACATTTTTGTTAAAATTTTAAGCTATAATCATCACATAGTAAGAGTTTTTCTGTATTTCGGGAGAAGCAGTTTGTGTTATTAATGAGAAGTTCATTGAACGAGTTACAGTCAGTCATTAAACACTCTAAATTGAAGGGAAAACCATCCAGGCTACTGAATCATACCTATGTTGGATGAAACACACGACATATATTCTTTTGGCGTTTAAAACCGGTTATAATTAGGTGAATGAGCTTAAACGAGTTCGGACATCAAGTGATGAACATCGGTTGGGACGTCCGCTAGAGCACCGTAACAATATTCCACCCAAAATATGGTGTTAATGAAACGAAGATTCAAACTGCACGAGCTTGTCGAGACCATAGGCATGTCGCATAATTTTGTTGTTTCAACTAAAAAAAGTTCTCTATGATGGATGCTGTGTTTTCTCACAGAGGAGAAATAATGGAAGTTCAGGAGGAAAGTCAAAGCAAAGTACGGAGGAGAAAATGTAAGGGAAGGTCATTACACTTTCGGGGGGGAGGGGACGATTTTTTATGAATTACCCACATTGACTTTGTTGAAAATTAACATGCAATACATAGCGACTGATGTGCGACGTTATTGAATTGCTTGAACCAAGCAATAGAGGGAGACAGTCAATATTCCATCTCGTTACCGAAAACAGTCGAAATGTTTTAAAATAAATTCATGGTGCTAAATTATTAAGTCGTGATGTGGGATAAAAGTGCAAATAAAAGATAATGGGAAATTTATTTACAAATTCACTTAACTAATAAAAACATTAAATAGGAAATATTTACAACTTTTGAAGTTCGGCAAAGCAATCTGATCTCTTACTAATCTCAGGATAAAAACTGTGGGCGATACCTTTCCTAGACGTCAAGGATTGGATACCTGACAGCGTACCTCCTTTGTAGTGTGTCATATTCCTTTGTGCCCAAAAGCCCCGACATGCTGACGCCAATTCCTAGTTTCCAATCCTCTGTAACTTTATATTACGAAAATAAAATATCAACTATCGCGCTACATTCACAAGAAAATATTCATATTAAGCATTCCTACGACATCCCGTAAATAGAATTCACCTAAAAAATGTTGAATAATTTCATAAGAGAACACATTAAAAATATTTTGAATAATTGAGTAAGCGTTTTATTAATAAACTTGAGTTACAAGATTTTATTTTTATAAGTAAGAACTTTTTTCATTCAATATTTGATAATTAAATAAATTGATTTGTCCGTTCTGTTTTACTACATGACAATGTATGAATGTCTGGTACTTTCATCCGCATATTTTATTATAGGATTTGTTATTTTAGAAAGCATTTGAAGGTTTTATGAAGAGAAAAGAAACTTCCTGGTTTTCATTCAGTTTTCCATTCTCTTCCGCAATTATTTCCGCTATTGTATTTCAATGTTTACATCCAAGTTTCAGAAGATGGAAAATGTAACAAACAATATTGTTTCATAATTCTTCCCCCCGTAAGTCCTGCATTGAAATTATTACCTGCTTAATAACTTCCACATCGCAGTGTTCTTTTATCGTAACAACCTTGCGGGATGAGTTTTGTGTCTATTTTGTAATTTCTTGCGGATAATGGATCTCGAACGGTGACTATCATACTTGATGTAATTGTCTGTACCCACGGTAATTCAGTATTTAATATTACACGGTCTTAAGAACATTTGAAATTAAAGCAGTTCGCTGTGATTTTGTCCGTGTTAAAAACATTAACACGCAAAAATTAATTGTGTCTGTACACCTTTAACCTTGGACAATTTATGAAAGAGGTATTAAAAAATAATTTAACTGCGTTGTATATTGCTAGAAAAAATTAGCGTATTACGTAATTCATTTTAATAAAAGAAAGAACGTGCCTTCTTTGTATCACTATCTTACGTATGAACATTACATAAGTAAAAAAATTATATCCAGTCTATCTCACTTTGATATGGTTTCGTACTTCTAATGACATTCACATTGTCGTAATTATTTTCTTCACTCGATTATTAAAAATAAATAACTTCTTTGATAAATAAAAGATTCTTATATTATAATATATTACTAACCAACTTTGTAAATATTGCCAAAAAAATCATAATATTGTGTATGGACCTTCTCCATGTTTCCGATTGAGTAATATGAGAAATTTCACGGCTTTGAAGTGCGTGAAAATACTTCTCGGTATGAAAGCGACTTACTTATTACCGATTCTGAGAAATAAAACGGTGATATCATCATAGGAGTAGGGAAGATGTGAAACGGAATTCAGTGCTGGAAAGGGAAAGTAAGGTTCTGAAAGTTATGGCGGGAAAGGATGATGAAGTAACATATCAGAATTATTGAATACAATTAAATGAAAGTTGGTTTTCTCTAAATATCGTAAGCCAATTTCTGTTTTCTCGAATTCTTTGTTTCTAGAAATTTGTGCAGATGATGATAAGAAGGTCCTCATCGTAAAAAAATTCCCAATTTATTGTGGCCGCTTTGGGTGTTCAATAAAATAATAATAATAATTAATGCAACACAAGAATCGACCCGTATAATAGACAATAGAATAAAATTTTGAACAATAATAAAAATTTAGGAAGTAATAGACGTTTTATACATACTACGCTAGATTAAATATAACATCGTAATTTTTTCAGGTGTGTATAAAATAGAAAAATAAACCGAGCGAAGTAAGACAAACTATAATAAAATAAATTTAACGATATTTATAACAGGCACTTAAAAGTATATTATTCAACGGAGTTTCTGCACATTTTTGCGCTTTCATCAGAATGTCGTATGCTATGTTTCGAGGGTAACATGGCATTATAAATATCTTTTTCATAAAACTGATTAATATAAATTCTTTTACCTATTATACAGAACCCGATAATTTAGTTTAAAGTTAACAAACTTTTTTGAAGTATAACCAAAATCAAACCGATTCACTACAGCATTTATATAGAAGCATATTCAATCAACGAGTTAAGTCAGTCTCTTTTTCAGTTTTAATTTTAATGTAAATATTAAACAATACAACGTTTCGTCTCCCGAAGGAGTAATGGAGTGAGGTTCAATGTACAGCTAAATTTTGTATACGTGAAGAAGTCCCAAATGAGAGACGAAACGTTGTATTGTTTAATATTTAAATTAAAATCAAAACTGACAAGGGGGCTGATTTAACTCATTCAATGTATATTTAATTGTCAAGTAAACTATTATAGAAGAATATTGCTTGTTTTTTACACATCTTTTTGACAAAAATATTGATTTTTTGGATATATCTTATTTTTAAAATTATATATGAACCTGTATTCTTCACAACTCGAAAATTTTTACGTGTTCCTTGGTTACGTGCTTTATCATTTATTAAGTCAAATAATAGTCATGCATAAGAATTAAATTTTATATTAAGTAAATTACTCATATAATTTAATTTTATCAACAAAAAAATTATATCTAGTCCTATAGAAACTCAAAATAAATAACCCGATTAAAATACAAAATTGTACAGAATCTTTGTTGAATAAGATATTTTAAAACGAATACTATAAATTGTCGTTTCATTAATCTTATTAAATAATACAAAATAACAAACGTAAATTAAGGGGTATTAACGTAAAATATTCTTCTGCATTAGATAAAATAATAAATTTGTTAAAACATGTTACTGAAACATTTAACACTAATAAAGTCAAGTTTGGCCAAGATAAACGTAATAATACATAAATGTAGTCTTAAAAAACAAATAGTTATTTTAAAGATAAGGAATGAGTCATATATGTCCCGTAAAATTGAATTAAAAATGCACTTATAATACATTAGCAATGAATAAGTGCATTTACTAAATTTTTCTGATTTAAAATATAAATACGGTAAACTAATTTCTCCTACCGTTTGTGCAAAACAAAATTTTCATTTAAATTAAATTTACTTACATTAAATAATGTATCAATAAATTTAATGCTACAAACGCTTTAGATAAAATGTTAAAATCTTCGGCCCTGCTTACGAAAGAATTTGTAATTTATATCTCACGTAAACCTTGAATTGGATGAATTATGCGTTCATCGTCCCCATGAGCCATGAGCATCGCCTGATTCCGGAATAATGAGGTGTACCTCGTTGCTCGTCACTGATTAACTTCTTTCCTGCTGCATATCTACTAACATAACATTTTTCGCTTCCTTCTATAATTCCACATTTTTGCAGCAAGCAAAATTTTCCTTTGGACATAGGTGTCTGGATTTTTATTTTTCAGGATTCCTTATAAAGGATTTCCTGTGTATTCGACAAACAGTATTCTTTGTGGGCTCCTTCATCTCTGATAATTCGCTCGTTGATTTCGTCGTCTTTTCTCTTTTTGTTACCCTCATGCGATCAGAAACCTAACAAGTAATTTTATTAATTGTTATAAAATCAGAGTGATCTTACATCTCGACCTATATTGCGATTCCCCTGTTATGAGGACAGAGGACAATAAAAACAAAAATGTTCCCATTACCAAGGAGCAAATTAACGAAATCAAAACAATAAAATTGTTGAAATATAATTTAAGGGAATAACGTGTTATTAACATTTTGGCTAAAATAGAGGAATTTTAGAACACGTTTGGCTTTCCATACTGCTTACAGTGTAACATGTACTGACTCATCAATAAGAATGTCTCTGATATTTCAGGCAGGTTTTCCGACTTGCCAGTAGAACTCATTACTACTTGGTTAATGATATTACTCCACAGGCCGTATAATGAGGCATTTGTGAAACTCTTGAGGATGTCTGAATGTGAATTATGAACGCATAATTCCGCAATGAAACCAAATTTTTTAAATGGTAAATATATTTGCATATACTACTTCCAGTTTATTTTTAGATCGAAACGGAAGAATTCCGTTAAATGTCGAGATATAATTGGTAGATAGTGAATTAAACTCTACAGTTTACGAGTAGACGATTTACGTCCATAATTGCTATAGAAACATGAATAAACTAGATTTTGATGGTTCTTAGTAAGTTGTTGGTTTGAAGAAATCGCGGAGAGCCAGAAATAAAGCTGTAATGGTGTCTGTCTAGTTTATTCAACTGTTGTAATATTCTTGGAGGTAAAGACTCCAAACAAAGAGTCTGCCATTTTCTTATAGATTAAGATTTATTATTCAATCCGTTAGTCCTCGGTCGAGGAAATAGGATCCGTCAAATATAATAAAATAAATAACATTTTACAATTAGAAATTTGAAAGCCAAAAAATTTGAGTTTACCAAAAATGAGTATAATTTTCTTAAGACTAAATATAATAATTACTAAAGTAGTTTACTTCACAATTAAATATATAATAAATGAGTTAAATCAGCCTCTTTGTCAGTTTACATATTGAACATTACAACGCTTCGTCTCTTATTTGAATTCTACATGAACAGATAAATTTTCCCTGAAGAAGTCTCAAACGAGAGACGAAACTTTATATTGTGTAATATTTAGATTTGTAAAAACTGACCATGTGGCTGATTTAATCATTTATAATAATTAATTGTAGGACGGGTTGCGGATTAAAATAAAAGGTTATTAAGAAATAATGGCAAGTTAATTTAAAAAAGAACTTTAATATGAGAAACATGAATGAGGTAAAAATATTTACAAAATTTGAGATTCAGTGAAGAAAGAAGATCTAATACAATCTTGGGATAGAAACCGTGGGCGATACCCGTCTTAGACGTCAAGGATTTGAAACCTGACAGCATACCTCCTTTGTAGTGTGGCGTCGCCTCTCCGCCAGCTTCTCTGTAGGGCTTCTTCAGCGTTGCAAGTTGCTCTCCATATACGTCCGGGACCTAGCGTTAGTTCCCTTCTGTCTGATTCAAGTTCTATAAGCCAAATGATAATTCACACAGCCTCACTGCCGTGTGTAAAGGCCTCGAAATCGATCTTTAAAAATCAGTTTTTCTTTAAACCATGAAACACCATTGGTTGAGGTAACCACGTGGTATTTCAAATTTCGCTGTCTTCGTGGGTCCCCGTCTCCCATGCCGGCCGTTTGCCATATTCGTACGTACCCAAAAGCCATGACCAGACCAGCCATGATGACGCCACTTCCAACTTTCCAATCCTTACTGACTTTACATTAAAAAAATCTCATCTTAACTATCGCTATTAATTAACATAGGTATTAGCCATTTGACCCCGTAGAGACTTAGCGAATTTGCAATAAATTGTTATAAAATTCAAACAACGTTAAAGTTATTAATATAAATTAGAAGATAAAATCTTTGTGTTTGCTGTGAAGTTAACGACTTTGGTTTTCTCCGGATTAAGAGAAAATTTGTTTGCAGTGAACCATACATCGCAATATCAACTATACCTTACAGGGTTATGTTAATTGATAACCTCTAACTGCTGTGTCGTGTGTAGAGGAAAATGCTTCAGGCAAGGAAAACCGCTTCAGGTAGCTGAAAGAAAGCTCTATAAACACTACTTTGAAAACGCCCATTTGTTCATAGTTTATCATAAATGGTTTAAAATTATATTGTTGCCGTGGTATTGGAGAGGAAATGTATGCTGATTATAATTGCAAATTGAAGACTTAATGTAGTGAAAGTATGAGCCAGTCATAATTTATTATTGGTAAAACAAATTTGACGAATAGCAAATGTTTTTCTTTAAAAATTGATAATATTGGGAATAAAAGTTTCATTTAACGCCTCTTAACAAAATACAATTATTTTACAGTAAAAAATTGTAATTTGTATTAATTAACGTTTGAAGTTGTGAACAATTACTGCTTTATTTTAATAAACAGGTTACACAACGCTTCTTTTTAAGTGATAATTTGGACAGTTCGTAAAAGGCGGAGATTATGGAACACGCGGAAAACGAGTTCGCTCAATGGCCAGCTGGAAAACCCCGTAGGTGAAACCTGTTGTGAGTTTCACAGTAGGTTATTGCCATTCCTAGAGTTAAACGCTCTTTCCTGGAATGTTTCTGTCCTGACATTTTCCCTATCCTTGTTAACTTTATCAGTGTCTATCTCTGCTTAGTGGGGGTGGCCGTTGCATGCTACATGTGGGTCATACACGTGGTGAACTATCCTTTAAAATTGTGTAACAATGGAAGACAGACAAACGTAGCAAAACGTTAACAAGGCTCAGGTGGACATAAATTAATGGTACTTCCAGGTAATTCGTCTAACTGTGATAGTCAAAATACTAGAGAAATCTGCATAAGATACATCGGAATAACAATGTACTTTTTTTATACACACAGTATTTACCAACCTCTGTTTCTAGTACGTAATTATATCACATGAATTCCTTGGCTTTTATTTTAGTCACCCACCCTTTAATAAAATTTTGAAACAACCCACCGTGCAAGTATCCGCGGGCAATATAAGCTACCGATATTTCGCTTTAAACTTTTTACCACCAGAACTTATTGCCAAATCAAGATACCGACTTTAACTGAGGTTGATTTTTATGTCAAGAGCATGCTGGCAGGATGGTCTACAAGAATTATAATCGGGATGGGAGCAATGACGCAACCAGTTGACGTCAACCCGTTCAGCCAACGAGACGCAATGTTGCCGTTATATATAAAGTGAACCGGTTGAAACAATAAAAAGTAGTATAGATAATTGTTAGAATAACAAATTATCAGTTATTACAACTGTAGATTATATTAAAACGGTCATTTTACCCATACCTGAAGAGGACTGGAGCTGACAGATGCGGACAGGTCATGCAATCCAAATATTAACGAAAATAGTATATAGAATGATAGAACGACAAATAGAATGCGAGTTAGTTGAAGATCAGTTTGGTTTTAGGACGAATGTAGGGACAAGACAAGAACTGCGTCTAATTTTAGAAGACAGGATACCAAAAAAAGACCTACGTTCATGGCATTTGTGGATTTAGAAAAGGACTTTGATAATGTGAGCTGCAACAGACTATTAAGGATTTTGAAGAGGACAGGAATAAAATATCGAGAAAGACGGCTTATACATAACCTATACAGAAGGTAATCAGCAGTAATCAGAATTGAAGATTGAGAAAAGAAAGCCGAAATCAAGAAGTGAGTTAGACAAGGATGCAGTCTACTGCCCATGATCTTTAACTTATATATTGATCACGCGATGATGACGTTTAAAACGGAATGGAAAAGGGATCATTCTGAAAGGAGACGAAATAAAAACCCTACGGTTTACTGATGATATTGTAGTCTTGGGGGAGTCAGAAGAAGACTTGGACACCATAATAAATGGAATGTACGTAGTCCTGTAGAAAAAGTACAACATGAGGATTAATTGAGGGAAAACCAAGGTAATGGACTGTATGCTAGATTGTGAAGGGATATTTTGAAGGAAATTAAGTCATTGAAATGTGGTGCTATAGGAGATTGGTGAATAGAATTACAAACGAGGAAATTCTAATAGAATATTGGAAGAACGAACAATAAGGACGACGTTGACCAAGAGAAGAAATAGATTAATAGGCTACTTTTTAAGATATGAGGGTATTGGAAATTTATCATTAGAGGGAAGTGTGTGGGGTAAGAACAGAAAGAGGAGGCCAAGATTGGAATACGCTTAGAAGTTAAGGACGATGTGGAATGTACTACTTATGCGGAAATGCAAAGGCTTGCGAAGCACTGGTTAACATGGTAGGTTGCATCAGACCAGGCTCATGCCTGAATACCGGAACAACATTATAATTAAAACCTGTTATTCTCGTTAAATATATATAAAATACATTATGTTGCCTTGGGCTAAGATATTATGCTCGCCAAGAAGATTATCACCACAGAAATTCAATATTTGGGACTATTAGAATTGAATAAAATATAGGTACTTCAAATGTCATGTAACAATTATTGTCCCTTGCCTTTCCGATATGTGGAGCGGGGTTTGTTGTGGGGACGCAGTCTTCCCATCTGCAGGATTCTTCTGGATAGTTTGGAGGCAGCTGGCTGGCTAATCCAATGTATGCAGAGAACATCTCGTGCATTTGGAAAACGTTTGCGACCCCGGAGCATAAACTTATTACAGGTCATCTAGGCGTATTGGATTATGGGAACGTGAGGAACGAAGCATCCCCCAATTAATGACCCATAGGATGTTCTGCCTCCTAGAGGTTCTCTCATCCCCTCTTTTCCACCTTTACATAGGGGAGAATTGGGAATAAAATGTGTTCCAACTTGAAAAAAAATTGCACTCAGTCGAAATGAATTGCATTTTATAGTTCATATTGCGGACAAATCGTCATGCTGTGTTGCTATAACATACCGTTCTTCTACCAAAACCTTCGTAATTAGTTTGGATGGGTTGGTTGTTTCATAGATGAAATTATATTTTGTTGACAATAGTACACATAAAAGTTATTTACAGAGTTTACACAAGTCAAACATTAATATTTTTTAAATTTACGAACATTCAATCAGAGGCGATCTTTAAGCTGTCTTTTGGGAATGCTACTATTTGGCCTCCAATCTTCTGTTTCGATATGCCTTATATCCCTCATATCATAAGTACACATTCCTATATGTTATTTACATTATCTTTTATTTTATCTCTGAGTCACCGTCCCTCCTTTCACCCTTGTCTCCGATCTCATAGGGCAAAATGTGATTTCTGCTTAGTTATTCTGTTATTCAAGGGTTATAAATATCACACAAATTCGGGAGTCAGAACAACAGGAATGTTATTCCTGTTGGTTTGTTATCTTCCGGTCATTGCCCTCTTTTCTTCGTCCAGCATCCGGCATTTCTTGGAAAGAGATTAAGTGCTTGGGTTTTCCTGCTTACATATCAGTTGGCAGGAGCTACCAAAATCAAAGACTTTCCCACGGGGAATTATACGGAATGAAGTTATGAGGTAGAGTCATACATTGAATGGTTAAGAGTAGTCTTCAATGGTCTACATCGATTCTTGACCTCGCGCTTGACAATCGCAGGCAATTTTCAATTTTAACTCCGTTGTACATATTTCTAAAGTTATTCAGTTCAAGCATTGTGAATTACATTTTTTAGAAGCGATTTTTCATAATCTCATATTTGTTACTAGCTATACCTGCGACTTAACTCGAGCGGAACTTCGACAAATACCTTTTCATTTTGCTCTGAAAAAGGAACAACAGGCACAGAATTTTGATAAAGTTCAATTAATTGAATACAAAAAAAGTACGGTATCATTTTCGTATCTATTCTATTTTTAGTATATAATCTTCAGGGTAAGCCTCATAACTCGCAGTTGGTTTTCACACGTTTCGGAGCCTATCCGAGACAAACTTCCACACAAACAGAAACTTCAATTGCATTTATTGTGATAGATTTATAAAAATGAGCAATTATTAAATATTAAAATTTACCTGACGCGAAAAATAAAACCAATTTACTTTTACATTCTATCACCAATACAAATAAGTTTTATTATTTCTCAGGGATTTAGCTCCTTGTCAACGATAGGATAATTACGGCGCGAAATGTTTATAATTTAAAAAATATAGATCAAGAGTATAGGTAACCCAGAGTCACTTTTGGAGATCTCGATGAGCCTATGGGTAATGGAACCTATCCCATAGAATGTTTTTCACTTTTTATTATGTTTATATATAGTACCTACTATCGTAGTTAGATGTACTATGCCAGAAACCTTTTCAAAGTTTCATGGTTGATACGATGAATAGTGTAGTAATGCCTAAAGGATAAATGTACAAACAAAGACACATACATTGTTTATACATAGTTTTGTCAACATTAAACCTTTTTATCAAAATGACCACCATTCACTCATTTTTACTTTGTCAAAAAAATTCTGTCCATGGGTTCCGAACAAATTCGTGAATATTCTTCTGAAAATCCTGTAGGAATTATTGACTGTTCCCGAATGGTTCGGAAAATATTTTCTGACGTTAGAATATCGCGCAAAATATCTAAGAGCCCGGATAGTCAATTTTAAGTTTACTCCAAAATTCTTTAAGATTTTTCTTAAATTGGACACGTAATCCTATTGGAACCGATACGCGGAGAAAAATTGTCTGACATTACTATATGAGAACTAAAGAATTTTTTAACTAATTGGGGATATGCAAATGTATTGTAATTCATACAAAAATTAATTTCATGTTTCTGTTTATCTTCTTTTGATTTTTTTTGCAAGAAAATTGATATAGATAAATTTATGTAATAACTTTTGTAGAATTTTCTATCTTTCATTTTATGTAACCATTCTATTATAATTGTTTCTGGAAGTAGACCCAGCTTATCTGTGTCGGGGATAATTATCATAAGAAACACAATTTATTTTCGTTTTTTCTCACTGTCTCCATATAATCTTTTTAAGTGCATGCGACTGACAAACAATATATTTAAGAATTTCATTGCAATACTATCTTTCACCTTGTTTGTTTTCTTCCTCGGTAAAATATACGTCATTATAACAGCGTTGTCAATAAAATATTATAAATTTGTGATTACTCATACATGAAATTTTAATATTTTCTTCATCGGAATAAATTAAGTTGATGCACATTATTTATGGCCTTTAATTTTGTGAATGTCCTAGTTTCTTCCACTGAGGTTTTCAGCAACACAATATAGGACACGTTCAATGTAATGGGTTCATCACGAGCTTTAAGAAACAACAAACTACAATTTTCCTGAAATAAGCGGAAGAGGTTGGGAAATTATTTCAACAGAAGTTGCTCGAGGAAGTTTTAGCTGCCAGTGGCATAACTCATTCTCGGATTCGATTTAGTAACCGCCATAACTCAAGAGTTAACGACATATTTTCCTCATCAAATTATGTTTACATTTTTATGGTGTCCCGTATAAGGAGAAAATATTTATTTAAGCCCTGTAAAGAGTTAGAAGGATAGACTTTTATTAATTTTCATAAGTTTTCCTGGTGAATAAGTTGTTAGAATTTTTCTCCGGTTTCCAACTAGGTGGTGTTTGCTAAATACGTTTCGCCTAATACCACCACATCTTCACTTAGAAGTAGATGACGGTGCGAGTCGTTCGTTTTTTTATTAATATTTGGTTTTTGGGAAATGCTACTTGGTTGGAAAACCGAGAAAAATTCTGTTTTTTTATGTTTATATTTTTATGTCATTTAAAAAAGATTAAAGCTTTAAAAATTTAATGAACAGAGTAATTCAAGCTTAATATGTGCTTTGAGCATATGTCTTTAAAATATGTAAATTCTTCTGATTTATCCCTATTTATTTTTCAATACAGTATCGAGGTTACTCAAAGAGTCATTTTGCAACCTTGCTCATAATTCGCAATAACTTTAACATCAATTACGATTCTCCTTTACATACGTGTCATTTTTCTTTTACGTCGCAGTGACAGGAAGTTGATTCTCAAACTGTATTTTTAAAATAACTGTAATAATTTATTAAAATTGTCCCACTTTTAGTTTATATTGTAACTATAGCTTTCCTCAATTTTAACATCATTCCCTGATTTTATTAACTTATTTATATTTTTCAGAATTATTTAGTTTAAATTTTGTCGAGAGCAGCTTTGGGAATATTTCGATGGTCATCTAATACGTAACAAAATTATACACTGAGACAGTGTCGATGTTTGTAAAATCGTGCCTGAACAATTGTTGACAAAATCGTTTCTACTGTGAATAATGACAATTATAATATTGCACTAGGCTATGCACGCGATTTCGTTCGCGCGGAAATAGATATTTTTATATTCCTCTAAAAACGAAATAACAGGTACAGAATTTTGATAAAGTTGAATTCATTGAATATATAGAGTGAGCTGTCATTCATTTATGATCGCTTCAGGGTCAACCTTATAACTCGCAGTTGGTTTTGAACACTTTTAGGAACCAATTCTATACAAACATCCAGACAGACAGAAACTTCAATTATATTTATTGGGATGAATTATATTTATTTTAGTTAATTTTAAAAATGAGCAGTAACTAAATATTAAAATTTATCTGACAAGACCAATTTACGTATATATCATATCGACGTTCCAAAGAAGTTTATTATTTATCAGGGAGTTAACCTTGACAACAATAAGCGATTTGCGGCGCGAATTATGCTGCAACAATTGATGGAATGAGAATCTCCCTCCCCCTCTCTCTCTCATGTTCCCAACATTACGCTTATAATAATGCAACAGTTATTGGGATGAATGGTATAGGAACGCCTAATAGGACTTAAATTCGCAGGTAGTTTTCACTCCGGCTTTCACGCGGCAACTCAAAGTATTTATAAATATTTACATTAATATCTTCTGAACTCAGCAAGATATCGGAACAAAATGAAACAAAAATGAAATTTAAGTTAATATTCCTGTTTTAAACCCTGAAATTTTCCTTGTAATCCGTTTCGGAGCATAGATCAAGATTATAGGCAAACCGTATCCAAATTTTGGAGACTACGACGCGTGTATGCCAAGAAACCTTCCCGAAAAATAAATATTTAAATTTATACTATATTAATATCTTCCTAAATATATCTAAATGAAATATGCACGAATATTAAAGTCAAATCTCATGTTTTTAAACCCTACAATTTTCACTGTGATCTGTTGAACCGTTTCGAAGCCTATTCGAATCAAACATACAGACAGTCAATTCAATTTTCTTTATTAGTTTATATAAAAAAAGTCTCCAAAAGTTTATTAGGTGGCCATGCTGGATGCTCCTCTCGACTAATTTAGAAAAAATTTCAAAATAAAAAAATTGTGTCTTTGGAGCTTGCTAATGGATAAAATTATTGTACTCTTGTCTGTCACTTATGCATTCCTGATAGCGATGAAAATTTATCTATGTATAAATTCCTCTCGAGTTTCCAACCGGGTCAAAGATTTTAACAGTGACGTTTCGATGGCTTGACACTTCAGTCTGAAGATGATGGCAGAGCAAGCCATCGAAACGTCACTGTTAAAATCTTTGACCCGGTTGGAAACTCGAGAGGAATTTATACATGCCATTCACCGGGAAAGACCTCGTACTTTAAAAATTTATCTAGTTGTTGTGCTCTCCCCAGAGAATGTTTCGAAGGTTTAGACCTCCTTTTTCTCCCTTTTCCGGGCGATAAAAGGCAACAGTTGCGAAAAAATATTCCGCCGATGGCGTGCAAGACGAGCGAAATTTTCCGAATTAGTTCAAGCATTTTTTATATTAGTGGCTAGCGAGTCGTTTCAACGAATCCTTTTTTAATTTAACACTGGCGAGTAGAAATATTTTTCATCGTGAACATCAATAAATCCTTTATTTTTCATGGATTATTCTTCACTTAAGATAGTAGGAGCAGGCACAGGAGCTTTTTGTCTAATG
Organism: Eucriotettix oculatus; assembly: GCA_034510155.1. Taxonomy (NCBI): domain Eukaryota; kingdom Metazoa; phylum Arthropoda; class Insecta; order Orthoptera; family Tetrigidae; genus Eucriotettix; species Eucriotettix oculatus. Next base: position 67,985,261 of record CM067378.1, read on the forward strand.
TGCCTAATGTATTTCGGACTCCATCGGTGTATCTAGAGAGTTTTTAACGTCTTTAAAGTACAGGGAAAATAATTTCTATTCTCTTAATGTACTGGGAAGTTTTAGAATCACCTAAGACGTAACTCTAATTAATATACGAGGAGGATTATTGACTTAGTTCAGTTAAGGCCTGTCCCAAATTGACGAAGTCAGAGTCAAGAATGGTCAAGTAAGACGAACGGTCTCCATGCCGGGCAGTCAGCTAGTTGTAATATAACATGAAAATGTTTTGACACCTCTTTTTAAGATGAATGTATTTGATTACCTGGTGAAATTAAATAAATCGTAATCGTCACCTACGAGACGTCACTACAGTACATGTACAGACCATCTTACTGGTTGGTCTGAGTCCACGCAGAGTCCCAATTCCAGTACAGTTAAACATGCAGTGGTACAGCACATGAGTTTTATACAATGCAAATTTTAGATTGTCAAAACTGTCTGAAGGGCGAAATGGTGGTTGGTTTATGCATATTTTTATTTGGTCGAGCGTGCCTGAAGTTATTTCAGTTTTTTGGAACTTGCCTTGGCCAGTATTTAAGCAAGAAATTAAAGTGTGACAACCTAGTTTCTCTCACGAATGTACACGAAGACAAAAAAAAACAGTGGTTTCAAGGACACTTTTCAATTAACACGCGATGTTTGCAATCTGTTCTCGAAATTTCGTGACAGTTGCCTGGAAATTGTTGACCGACTTTATTCATGCTGTTACGTAGTCTACTGTAAAGATAACTTAATTCTACCCCATCCAACCAAGTATAGTTAAAACGCGAATTTATTTTTAACAAATGAATACAACACCAAAATGAGTCCGAAATAATTTGTAATGAAGTTAAAACTTTTAAAACGTGATAAAAAATATCATTGCGCGGGAAACGAGTATAGTTAAACTTTTAGATGAAATACGTTATTTATATGAAAAATAGTTTGCCCCTGAACATGTTGTATATAAAAAAATGATTAAGTGTTCTAAGTTGATTTCTGGCACAATGATGGAAAATATAACTATAACATTGTGTTTTATTGTAATATAAAGTCAAATCGTTAGCAGAGTTACGTCACTACATTTACATGAATTTCTTTCCATATATAATTATCTTCATTGATATAACGATTAGTATATAATTATTAGAAAGAATTATAAAACCAACACAGCATTAACGTCCGTTTTTCATTGGTTATATTGGATTATCAGTCAAAACAAGTTTTTACTTAATTCATACAACGTTTCACACTCAAATTTGGGACTTAATGAGGTATATTTCTTCATCATATTAATACAGAGAATTTATGCAAAAAATTTAGAGATTATTATTTAATATTCGTAAAAAATTATTTATTAAAATTAAAAGTTTCTTTATTAATGTCGTCACAGTGAATAAAACTGTAAATACTAATATATAATAAATGATTTAATCAGACTCTTTGTCAGTATTTTTATAATTTAAATATTACGACGTTTCGTCTCTCATTTGAGACTTCTTCAGGTGCTAAAAAAATTAGAAATTGATTGCACTGGGTTAAGTTATGAAAAATTTTAAATATAAAATGTTTTTTTTACATTTACAAAATTTAAATGTACATGGAACTGCACTTCATGACTGACAAAGAGGCTGATTAAATCATTTATCATATATTTAATTGTGAGAGAAATTATTTAATTGTAAATAATAATACTTAGTTATTTGAACGAAATTAATCAAGTAACTTAAATCATACCGTTTCGCCCTCACATTTCCTCGGGTATATTTCTTTAGGATACTACTACAAAAATTATGCATAAATTTAGAAAATGCTATGTAATAATAAATAATGTTTTTTTGAATAACAGGCTACATGAGGGTGATCCCGAAACAGGCCTTTAATGGCATACGAAGGGAAGTGAAAAGGGGAGGGTTTACTAGGGCCTCCGGGCTATAGTTTAAGCATCCTACACTCGTAGTTTGATGATTTCCGGTTGTTTCTAGGCAACGTGATCAGATTCAGTCTCATTTATTTTACGTTTCATTACTATGTAATTCCTTAAGTGATGTGATCAATTATTAATTCGACAATGTAGCGGTACATAGTCAATTTATACATGAAATAACGTCTGATATATAATTTAGAAGCTCCATGATCTCTGGAAGAAACGCCATCACTTTCCAGTCATTCGATATTTCTTTTTATTGCGCAAGTCTTTTTGCCGAACTTTAACGGTATCTGCACTTTGGGGAACCAGATGATTCAGTTGAGTAATCACCGTGAGCGTTTCCCGATTACAGTGCTCATCGATGCACGAAACGCGGTTCTTCCCCGTCTCTGGCGTACGAGTGGTCCAGGCGGTGACGTCACGGCTCCGCCCAGAATCACTGAAGCTGGGCGTTCCAACACTTCACAAAACGAAGAGTAGACTGTCGCTCGTATTTGGGAAATAACAAGAATGGTATGTTTAGATTCAGAATTTTTTTTTTCGTTTTTCATTTTGTGTTTCTTTCTTTAGGTAATGTTGATTCATTCATAAAAGTAGGGGAATAATTATTGCACCGAGATTGTGATGACTCTATACGGAGAGGAAATTCTGTTAGGCAGTTTTTCTATATTCTAGTGTTCTATAAAGTTTCTCTCAAAACAAAATTCTCATAAATAAATTAGGTTGTACGTCATTGTTCCTAGATTTCCTAAACGTGCAAAGAGTCTGGAATTAACATCATAATTAAAATAAGTTATTTGATCTTTATTATTAACGGAATAGTTAATTGAAACAATACGCCAACCATTTAGTAATGTTCAGTAGATTTCCACATGACCGTATTATAAATATCTTCTTCTTTTGATACGTTACGGCAACTTCTGTGATGTCTTGGCCTGATCCACAACCTGTATCCACTCATTTCTTTTCAGGACCTTAGACGTCCACTTTCTAATTCCGAGACTCCTGATATCACTTAGTATTTCGTCTCTCCATCTGGTCTTCGGTTTGCCTCGTATCTTAGTTGAAAGGTGTATCCAGTTATAAACTTTTTTTGCATTTCTTTCATCGCTCATTCCATGTAGATGTCCAAACCAACTTAATCTGAAGGATTTCACGTAATTCACTATATTTGTGTATGGAATTATTTTTTCTAATTCATCATGTTCGTATCCTCCAGTTTCCGCAGTTTAACTGGACCATGAATCGTTGGCAAGACCGTTCTTTCACGTGCTTGCAGTCTTTTGGTGTCCTTTTCTTTTAACGTCCAAGTCTCGGCTGCATAGGTGACTATTGATCTTTTTACCGACGTATACAATTTCAATTTTGCCTTTTTGGATAGTAACTTGCTTTTTAGTAGGTCTCTGTAAACAACCATTTTCTCTTTAACCTCTTCTTCTTTGGAGTTATTCAGATTAAGAAATGTTCCTCTACGAGGTTACTTCTTGGTATGTGATGTCATCAGTTGCCAGAACAACCCTATTTCAGAATCACATGTAATTTGTCTTAACGTGGTTGATTACAAGCCCACGGAAGAAAGACATTTCTTTTAGGTTCTTGAGTGTTTGTTCTAACGAGGTCTTTGTTCTTGATGCCAACAGAATATCATCTATATACGACAAGTATTTTTTTAGTCTTTTAGTTATATTCAACCATGACATAATGTTGCCCATGTCGAAACAGACTTCTGTGGCTGACAACGGATCTCCTTGTTTAAACCCGTAAATAGTATTGATTGGTTCACGTAACTTATTGGTAACCTTAATTCTTGCTGACGTATTTTCCAATGTTACTCCTATTAATTTTACTAACTTTTTTGGGACTATTTAACTGGGGAATTCTGTTTCTATCCAGCGAATCAAAGACCTTCGTATAATCGATAAACATGTTATGGAGTTCGATGCCATATTATAAATATCATGTGTGTAAAATATTCACTTTAAATTGGTACGTATTCAGATTTAAAAAAAAGAATCACATTAGTCTAAATGAATTATAATAAAATATATTAATTAAGAAGATAGTAATATATGAAGCTGTGTGTGAACAATGAGAAGCTATATTTATTAAATCAATTATTTATTAGAATTTCATTATAGAGGATGCAAATAAATGAACGTTCGTCGTGCTAGTTTTATTATTACGTTTAAATTGTTTAAGATTCTATCATATAAGATTTATGACTGATTTGTTTCGTGTATTCTTTTATTAACTGTATGTTTATTTGAATAAGAATCGAATATCAATTAAATTATAATTTTGATGTCATAATATTATTTAAACGACGAGTATTTTAATATATAAAATATTCCGAAAAAATAGAATGGTGAGGTGAAGTAAATTTTTATTTAGTTTATCATTATTTAACAGATTAATGGGACTATTTGCTTGGAATTTATTACTATATCCGCTAAATTAATTTGAAAATTTTAGTGTCATAATATTATTTATTCGGCGAGTATTTTAATATAAAAGTTATTCCATAAATTCAAGATCAAAAACAAATAAACTTTAATTAGTTCTTCTCTTAATTTGACTTTTTTATTGAAAGGTTGTATTTTTACATCTGATTATGTAATAATATATAAAAAGTTTAACTAATTTGAGACTTCATTCTTGATTTATATTTATTATTCAATCTATGAGTCCTCGGTCCAGGAAATAGGATATTACATATTACAAAAAATAAACAAAATTTTACAATTAAAAGTTTAAGGATAAAAAAGAAACGATAACAATATTAATCTTGATTTTTTAATCAACGGGTGAGGCAGCAGCAAATCTTGCATAGATTCCTGTCGAACATGAAAAGAAAATAAGTTGGCAGTTATAAATTCTAGTTGATTATATTTGTAAAATAATAGAGGAATTTGATAGGACGCCAACAGACTCATAGTCCTTCCTATCTACGAACCTCTTCTTGTAGGGGTTTATTTAGTCGTATTAAAGTGGAGAAATACGTGCAAACCTTAACCTCCTGGACAAAATTAAAAAATTTTCTTAACACGAGGTTTATCTGTACAGAAAAAAAACCCTGTATAGACAAGTAACGAAACGTTGGTTTCTTCTTTTTTGGGAAATGTTTTATGAATAAAGTCTGAAAGTGCTAAAAAAATTATTTTAAGTTTTTATTGTTGTAACTGTATAAGGTTGTCTGAAAGTTTCTTAAATGAAGTAATAAGATTTTTATTAAGCACTAGTGATTTTTTCTTGTTAGTTTCCGTATTCATTTACTTCTGTATTGACACTGGTCGTGTCTGTACTCCCTAACAACAGAATTAATAATTGTGAGTACTCAGGTGTAAGAGTAAGAAATATTCAATTTTGAAGATAAGTCCAACAGGCCTCTTTGGAATAATGAAAATTATATATTTCCCTCAATAATTAATAATTCCCTTTGAAAATTATTCCATGCGTCAGTAAGGAGTAGCAGTATGCAAGATGAACTAATTTTCTAAAGGTTACATTTTCGTGTCAATTAACCTTCATTTTCCAATTTAATTTACTATCTGCAGATAATACTACATATTTCGGTCTTAGAAGTTAGTAAATGTTGTAGAGGTTTGACCATAATGGTACAGAATTCTGTTTCACATTTTTGAGACTCAAGTGGAATAACATGTTTGGAAGCTGAAAGCCAGTGATTCCGTGTTACTAGAATTTCTACGTGTCGTGAATTTCCTCGTTGTGGACGATTGAACTTGACACAGTCAACAGCCATAGTTAAGGAAAAGCTGTTATTGATAACAATGTAGCAACTTCTCCCTTCTCTGCGCCACAAAATCAAACAGAGAAGAAGTTTCCTCTTCCGCGTTCTGTGCAAACGACCCAATGTGAAAATGTTTCCTGATGCAATATTCTTCACTTCTTGCATCTCATTGAAATGGAAATTGAAAGATAATAATGGCGGGCTGTATCTGACCCCCCAATTAAAACTTAATCGTATTTTCAAATTATAAAATTTTAGCTTCTTCACCTTTTATCTATTAGCCTATTACATCTTTTTCGTAGCGAATACCTTATTGTTTTCTTTTACACTATTCTATTATTGTACCGGAATAAACACATTGAAGTATTTATATCGCATTAATTATTTCATTTTCGTATAGTTTTCGGTAGTGTTATAGTTCGAAATTAAGTGAGTGCGGGCTGCCTAAACATTTGATCTATTTATGCTCCGAAACAGCTAAACGGATTTCAATGAAAATTTCAGGGACTGAAACGGGAATTTTAGCTAAAATTCTCGTGTATGTTTCATTCAGATATCTTGCAGAGTTCAGAAGATATTAATATAAATATTTATAAACCCATTGAATTTCTTCGCGACAGCCGCTGTGAAAATCAACATATTAGGCGTTCCTATACCATTCACTCCACTCACTCTGTTATTATAAGTGTAATTTTGAGAATGTGAGAAAGAGAGCAGGGGAAGGAGACCGAGCGTTCTCACTCCATCTGTTTTTGCAGCAGGATCCGCACATAATTAACCTATGGTTGGCAGAGAGATAACTCACTGAGTAATAATAAACTTCTTTGCATCGTTGATAAGATGTATACGTTAACTCCTTCAATTTGTCGCGTCAGCTAAATTTTAATATTTAGTAATTGCTCATTTTTAAAAGCAAATGAAATAAATGTAATTTATGCCAATAAATTCAATTAAAGTGTCTGTCTGGAAGTTTGTATCGAATTGGCTCCGAAGCGTGTGAAATCGGAACCTGTTCAAAACCAACTGCGAGTTATAAGGTTTATCCTGAAGCTATCATAAATAAATGATAGCGTGGTTTTTAGCTGTTTGTCCAAGTTCCTTGCTAACGATGTCTCGGACGTAGCTAGTCTCTATAATAAAACTGAGGGTTTGCGTCTATATATGTTTGTATTAATGGTTATGTATGCGTGTGTTTGTTACTGTAAATCTAAAAGCATGGAGCAATTATCTGCCCGGAGGTAATACTCCCTGAGGAGGAGGAGGGGGGATTTTTTAATTCGCAAAAATGGCGGCGAACGTTTTCCGGAGGCAGTTTCTTTAATAGTGTTTATCCAGACTTTGTTGGTGTATCATTTTAACCCGGTTATTAAAACTCAATGAAATATGTAAGTTGCTGGTTCGTTTTGTTAAATGATATATATTGAACAAATAGAAAAATTGGCTGAGTTTTTTTAATGTTTTTGTATTGTATTTATTATTACTACAGGTGGGCATTTGGCCGGTGGCGGTATTGATAAAATTAAAATACAAAGATAAATTGTTGATAAATAAAAAAAATAAAGATAAATTACAAAAAAATATTAAAAAATTTAAAATACTTCACGTCCCTTTTTTTATATAATAAGTACCAGTGTTTTTAAAACCTTTGCATTCTTAGGAAAAGCGTATAGTACTCTTACAGACACAGCATTCCAGTCCCTTATCACCCTGTTTACGATTGAATATTTGCCCACATCCGTTGTTTGGTCTCTTTCCTTTATTTTGTAATTATGGTCGTTTTTGGAGAAAAATTTAGATATACGTAGCCGCTTCCTTATTTCTGACCAGACCGGTTCGTCCGTGTAAGCTTTGTAGAGTGGCCCAAGTCTAGCCTTTTTCCTCCTTTCACCGAGTGGTTCCCATTTAGTTTCGTCCCCACTCAAAGCCCCAGCTGTTTTCTGAATTGTTTCCAGGGCATTGATGTGCTCCGCTCTGTAAGCATCCCAACTTGCTGCCCCGTATCCTATTCTATCATGTAGTGTAAGCAGCTGTCTTGGCCTGTCTTGTACTTTTCTTCAGTATTCTGTTTATGAAGTGTACCGACCTCCATCCCTTCCGCGCTACTAAGTTTACGTGTTCGCTCCAGTTTAATGTCTTATTAAAAGTTGCACCTAGATAATTACACGTTTCGACAAGCGGCAATTTTTCGTTTCCTATTTTATATTCCCCTGGGATGATCATTTTCGTTTTATTAAAAAATAATTGTTTTACTCTAAGATGGATTTATTCTCATCTTATTAATCTCTGTCCATTGATATATCTTATCTAAATCTATATTCTCTATACTTTTGTAAATTGTGCAGTCGTCCGCAAACAATTTTATTTTAGAATCTATTCCCGTCAACAGGTCATTCACAAAAGCCAAGAACATTATCGGCCCGATTACACTACCCTGCGGTACACCGGATGGAATTTCTACAGGATCGGATAGTTCTTCATTCACTCGGACTCTAAGTACACGATTGATAAAAAATTTCCTAATCCATTCAATTATGCGATTATCTATTCCCGGTTCATTAAGTTTAGATAACAACATATTGTGTGGTACTACATCGAAAGCCTTGGAGAAATCTATAATTACGGGTCTATTCTTTCTCCATCATCGACAATCAAGATCCTTACACACCGTTGCTAATTGGCTGTCGCATAAATATCCTGATCTAAATCCATGTTGTCCAGGATATATCAATCCCCTCTCTTCCCAAACGTCCAACTATCAAATGTTCTAATTGTTTGCACACTACCGACGTAAGACTCACCGGCATGTAGTTGCAAGTTTCCGTCCTCCATCCCGATTTGTATATTGGCGCTACTGTCCCGATTTTCCAGTCGGATTGAACATTAGTATTGTTGATAGAAATTTCAAATAGTCGTGTTAGGTACGTAACCATGGATTCTCCCTCTAACTTAATCACTTCTCCAGAATTACTGGTCCTACTGATTTATGAGGTTTAATTTTCTCATAGGTTATTTCATGTAACATATTAACTCCAGGCGAACAGAAGTTAATCATTTTCTAAACAGTGACCTCACGAACCTACAAGATCGAGATCAGCCGATCTTTATTTTTTTCATGTAACAACTCATATGCCGCACGTGCAAATATGCAGTATATCCTTATAGGTTCATAAATCTGAAAAGCTCTACGAGACTCCGCATCTACTTTCATACTTTCTGTCTTCCTCTCCTGCATCATACTATCTTTTCTCTGTAACAAGTAGAACTTAATCGTGTTACTTCAATTATTTTGACCATAACTCGCCCACATGGCGTAGCGGATGCGCGAACCAGAGAAGCAGATAGAGAAGGTGAAGTGCTTTGAAGAGGGGTGTGATCGCTGGCCGTTACGAGGAAAACGGTCTTTTTTTAATGTAACCGTTATGTAACTTATTTGAAATAAAATCTCTTCATGGAAGAATGCTTCATTGGAATGATTCGCTGAATGTGTGCTTTTCTCTGACGTATGGAAGTCCGGGAAATAAAAGACTACAAGATTTGAAATTATGTGTGTAATTTGTCGTTAAACCGCGAAGCAGGTCAGTAAATCTTTATATTTCCGCTTGATATTTCGACACGCGAGAAATATGACGGGATATATTTATATATTCCAATCTACCCTGAGATATAGAGAAATATTACGCAAGACCTTACAGTGCGATTGTGGTCCACCGCAAAGCAAAAGTGACCGCTGGCGCCCGTGGGAAGATCCTAGCCTATGAGCTGAAAGGTTCTTTTTGAGGAATTTCAAAATGTACAGCCCGATTTATGAGTTATTGGGACACTATTTCAGCATGTATAAAGTATCAGTAATAAGTAGCAGAAGGATTTTATACAAGACAAGACTATTGACGTCATATTTCCCAGTTCAGGACTCGCTAAAACATCCGCTTTAGATTTTTGGTATAATTTTTAAAAATTATTTTGTGTTTTTCCTGTGCGAAATCAATACGATGTACGGAAATTTTTTGATTCCAGTCCTTATCTAACGTTGTCCTAATTTGCTATTAGAACGAGAAGATTAGGAATACCATGGAAACGTTAATACTTTTTCCTGATCTTGTGTCGACTTGTCACCCCGACGGAAATATTTTGTGATAGAAATGGACTTAATTGGTTGCCAATTATGAAGACAGGTTTTTTTTATCATGTTTCTCTTATGAGGTGACTCATCGAGCCACGAAATTATCTTGGTCAGTTTATCTGAAACAACTTGATGTACTACATTCACAATAACGGCAAAAAACCGCTGATTCATAAATAATCGGTCACGATGGAGCTAACTAACAGTGACATGTAAAATAACCCCCAATATGCTATCAGAGACTTTATCAGTTTATTCATCCATAAAATACTGTAGTATTAATACAAATAAAGATAAAATAAACATATAGTTGACTAGTACGAGGAAGAGGGATTACCATCACTAGCGGCTGAGAGAAGAGAGGTATCATCTCTGGTTATGAGAATTTATTTTTGCATGATAAATGGAAAATATTATGAAGGAAACTATTGGTTAAGGGGAGTTAAAACAGAATTTGGAAAATGAATCATACTACAAGGACAAGAAATAAAAACCTTCAGTTCTGCCGACGATATTGTCAGAAGAAGACTTGGAAACCATGAAAGAGCTTAATATAAGGATTAATAGAGGGAAAAGCAAGTTTATGGAGTGTAGTATGGGAAACAGTAGAATAACAAAGGGTGTTAGATTGGGAAGGGAGATTTTGCCGGAAGTTAAAGAATTCTGTTACTTGGCAAGCGTAATAACTAGGGAAGTATAGTAGACACAAAGAGTAGAATAGGATAGGCAAGCAAGGCTTTTTACGGGTAATGTAAATGTGGATATTAGAAATCGTTGCTAAAAATGTTCGTATGGAGCGTGGCGTTATATGGGTGCGAAACGTGGGCGATAGGAGTAGGGAAAAGGAAAAGAATAGAAGAATTTGAAATGTGGTGCTATAAGAGAATGCTGAAAATCACTAACGAGAAGTTCTATACAGAATACGGGAAAAGTGAGCAATATGGACGACGTTGACTAAGAGAAGGGATATATTAATAGGCCACGTTTTAAGACACGAGGTTCTTGTAAAATTAGCATTTGAGGGAAGTGTGTGGGGTGAGAACAGAATAGGGAGGCAAAGAATGGAACACACTAAGCAAATTAGGGAGTATGTGGGATGTGCTACCTATGTGAAAATTAAAAGGCTTTTGCAAGATAGGTTAATATATATGTTAAAAATATGTCAACTTTATTCTGTTGTAGATTTTCTAAATTATTTGATTACAATTAAAATCACGATTTAGAACCCTGCAGAATTTTGGTTTACGAGACAATTTATGAAGCATTATGACGTCATCAGTGTTTTGTTTGTCATAACAACGAGCCGAGCTTGCTAAAAATAATTTTGAATTTGAGATAGTATTATTACAATAGCCTTAAAGCCTAATAGCAGATTGCTGATTACAGTAAAGAAACACTGTCAGGAGGTAATGGCTGATATCCAGTAACAGTTGGCCTAACCTTGGTGCAATTTATGTGTTTAACACGTTTAGATTTAGGTATACAATGCCATTGTAATCTTGTTCAACTCATGTTAATGGTTCGAAAGCTAAATGTGTTTAAAAAAATAAATCGCAGCTCTGTTCTTGCGACTATTTTTGGTTTTTGAAGCTTTGTCATTGGATGCAAACAAACGAGGAAAAAGTCTCATGGCTTGATTAACCAATCCGTTATCAGGCTTGAAAGAGGACGATAACCGGAATTCCCTGAACTAGTAAGTGTACCTGGAACCAGGAAACTGTTCTGTCTCCAAAGATGAAAATGTTGGACAGGAAAATTCTGTGATTTTCTGCCCAAATACCCTAAATGACAAAAATATAAACTTTAGTCCAATGTAAAATTATTTTTTCGGGTTTTCCTTTTTATAAAGCAAGTTTGACTCATTAAATTTAATTTTATTAATACAAGTTAATAGCTATATTTTAACAGAGCATGAGACTCATAAATTTAAAGGGTTTAAATGCTGGCCGTGTCTCAGAGAATAGATCCAGTTGCATAAATACATATAGTTTTTTCTCCCGTCCGCGGCGGTGGAGCAAGCTGCTGGAGTTCGCAGGTTCGCCCTTCGGAACCCGTCGCTAGCAACATTCTGCGACGACCCCTATTCGAGGACAGCTTTCCTTGGATTAACCTCGTTGTACATACGCACCTTTGCGTATCGATACTGGAAAGCGATCGTGGATCAGCTTCCGGTAAATCTTTCCTCTATATCAGATCGCAGATCTCTCAATTACTCCCTTGACGTCACTTTTGGCACCCTCCTTTTGGCATGTCACGTACCTGTGACATCCAATGGAATTTGGCGATTTCAAGGGTTTCCAGAAGCTTTTGCACGTCGATGACCTTCCCCTACTGTTTCAGGTCAACTCACTAATCCGGTAAGGGCCAAAAACGTCACGTATGAATCTGTGGAATGCAGCCCTATAAGATTCTACGAACTCCAGCCTGCTTACTAGCCAATTCTTATTTACTATATACTGAACGAAAATTACGCTCATTTCACCATATACATCAAAACTTAATTTCGGTGGATTTATCTGCTGTAATGGTTCTCCTAAATATTCGTTGCCACATATAAGGTAAAAATAAACCCAAAAAATATGTATTTGATATTATACAATTATGCGTGAGCTGTGTGCGTTGTCCGGATATTTATTCGACCGGAAATTAATTTACTCGACTGTAATCTCAATAATTAACATACCACAACTCCCTATTTATGACGTAGATGAATGCACTGGAAGGAAATTTATATTCCGTAGCGGAATATCTGAAATAATGAATTTAATATATTAGTCTAGAAAACTTTTAAAACAATGTTCTGGGCTTATAGCGTGATACGGCCGAAAATCAGCTGAACACGGACTTTTCTTACGGAAACTTGGTAGCGTTAAAATTATGCTGAAAACATTGACGCAAGGAAATATATTTTTCTCAGCTCAGGAAATATTTATGTCAAGAAATATATTCATAAATGAGGAATAAAACGGAAGTTTTTGAGTAGGTTAGGTGATTTGTACCAGCTTTCCTCTGACAATACTTCCCTATAACGCATCTCATTCGGAATGTTAATTTTCACGAGTAATCCCTCCAATTTACACGTCAGAATAAAGTCTGATAAATTGTTGGTGAATCCAGAACTTCATTTAATGATCATTAGATTGGTACGACGTTTGACTTTTAAATTAAGTGTAGATTACATGATATCAGCATTTAGGTCTGTTTAATTACAACGATAGAAAGTAAAGGAGGGACAGTTTATTGATGGCATTATTCTTGACAATTACCGGAATTGACCTTTGGCCCTGCTTCCTGCTATACGTGGAACTACTTCCTTGCGGAAATTATGAAGTTTCCGCCCTAAAGCATTGTGAAATGAAAATAATGTTCCAAATGAAAACATTCTGTTATTACATTATTATGATTTATTCACTGCTTATCCTTGTCCTAGGTCGCCATATTTTATCGTCAGAATGTGCTAGCCTTTCATTTGAATTGAATTGCATTTTTCCCTCTGTTAATTCATTTGAGTAATTCAATTTATTCATATATAGTGTCTTGCTAAACTGGAATTATTTTTTTAATTTATAAAATACGATTACAAAAATAGTATATAATATCATAATTTAGAAATATATTTTTCGTGCTGCCTAGGCAAGTCCCTCGATACCTTTTATGTAAAAGAATGCAAGATTTTTGACCTCGTCGTCTGTTAAAGGACATTATCTATCTGCGCTTCCTGGCATATCTTTATTTACAGTTCGCCTACCAGTTAAGGAAAATGAATATGTTATTCCTCTAGGTCCACTATATCTTTGTTCCGGAAATCCTGCAAGAGTGGGCGGTGTGCTTTATGAGAAAACTTTAAGCAGTTGCACCGCTTCCTCTTGTATTACAGACAGACTAGAATTAAAAAATAATAATGTTAATCAGTTGAATTCATCTTTATTATGAATTTAACGCTCAAACGGATTTTCCAGAAATCAGACAATAATTCGTGCGTATATCACAAAGAATTAATTTAATATAAATACATTAATAACAATAATATGTATTTAACGATTTTATAAAAGAAATTTTAAAATAAACATAAAACTCATTTTCTCTATTTAACAGTAGCGGTCCGATTTAAACGTCATAAACGTGTCCTCACTCTGCCAATAATTACTACTTTTTAGGTTTCTAGGGTAAAAGAGAATCAAATTTATTGATTTTTGTACTTTTACTTACTATACCACAATCTAAAGTGGGTGTTTATATAAACAAATACATTGTGCGGTAAAAGAAAAGAAAATTATTATTAATACAATTTTTTTAATATATGTTGCTGTTAAAAACTAATTTTAAAATAAGATATTATTTAATATGCGTTAGTTAATATTCAAAATAAATAAAGGTATTAAAAACAATTTATATATATATATATCGAACAAATATTTTTTTTAATTGGCCAGCCTAAATTCAGAAGACGTGTGTTCTCATTCTCCCCGGGATTAACCCTGATTTGTTAGTTGCATATCGGCGCGTTACCTGGAAAGATGGATTCGCGGCTTACCACTGTTAATGCTCCACGCCAACACTTGAAGTGACCTCATAGCATTCGGTGCATCCAAAGTCAATCTTAGATCTCGAGCAGATAGTCTCGGAGCCTCTAAACCACTGGTTAGCGCTTGAACACCAACTTCACATGACAAGCCTTTTTAAAATAACTTTATTCGCCCTCATTGCACCCTAGTCATCATGGCGCATCCCTCTAGGTTGGGCCTTCCTGACTTTCGTTCCCACGGAACGATTTTTACGTCAGTATTTACGGAGGTAAAGAAGGTTTTACCCTATGTACCTTTGTCTTTGTATGACGTCAGATGATGTCTTATGTCTCCGGCTAAATTAAAGTTAAAATGAAACGTGATAAAAACGCATCATAAATTTTTCAAATCCATAACATAAATTGGAACATTTATAATGAACGTATTTAATTTTTAAAGATAAATATTAACATTCGTTGTTGTAATTGGTACTTATGAGGAGTGATAATAAATATTAAAAGAATAATTTAATATGGCATATTGGTAGATTTTTTATAAAAATAAACGGATTTTAAATTTGAAGTATGGCCTAAAATAAGCTTGAAGATGACGGCCGTCGAAACGTCGCGCTTTGATCACAACTTGACCCCGGGCGAAAACCAGATAATACTTTATTCAACATATACGCCGGGAAAACCTTCGTTCTTTGATTATTTACTTGGTTTCAGTCTTCGCTTCAAACTCGCGTGTCATAGAATGATGGTCACGCTTCGATGTAGGTTGAATAACGCAACAACCATCTTGCATCACTAGGATAATATGTGAGCACAGAGCCTCGCGTAAATTTACCATCGAGGCACATCGCTGATCGTGTCTTCCTCTCTATTGATCCAACAACCCTTTGCAGGGTCTTCGAACCCGGAACCTCTCTGATGTGAGGCGATGACTGGCCGGTACACAAGTCGGCCATCGTCGATCACGGTCGATATTTGTAAGATTTTTTTGGGGTAACAATCTTCATGAGGGTGATCCTCTAACATGCAACAATTTAAAACGGTGGATTTGGAAGGTAGAGCAAATATCCTAGGGTTGGCTAGGGCAATATGGCTGTAGTGTAAGGTTCCTACTCGGTTATTCACCTAAAAGGGATGCAGGAAAGACCCTAGAAACCTGCACTAGGTAGGATTGGCTACTACTATTCTCACGCCCAATCCACATGACGGGAGAGGAGTTTTGCTGTTGTCGCAGCATTCCCATCTCCGTGTCTCCACAAGTTTTAGGAAGCAGCTGCCCAAGGATTGTGACCCCAGATTCAATGCATTTTATGGCTATAAAACATCTAACCATAAACGTAGCTCGTCTAAACGTTTCTTAAACAATAGGCAATAGTATAAACCCACGAATATTGCGTTTACACAACTGTTACGAATGTCTGAGTTGAGTTTTGCAAGTATTCATAAAAGCCCGCCATAAGGTAGAATAACGTTACGGAACAGTGCCATGATAATACTAATTTTATTCATTTTAAATATTATACAAGGCTTTTCCCAGTAATACGTTTTCCACACAGTATTCCTTTGTGGAAGGCACTTTTGCTAATCAAGTAAAAAAGTCGAGACGTAAATGCTTTACGACCTGAACAAATTATATTTCATAGAAATCCCCACATTATCTTCATGACGCCCTTTCAGTACTGTTTGAAGGGTGTTCATAATATTAGATAAACATTAAAAATTTCCAACATCACACACAATTGCTAGTAAAATAGTACTTCTTACGACAGTTTATTACAATACATGAATTATAACAAAACATGCACATAATATAATTGATATAACAACAAAACAAATTATTACTTACGTCGAAATGTGTCATAAAAACCAGTTTAGTCCTTCTACAAATTTTTATGTGTGTTTAAGGAGAACACAATTTATATACAGTTGATTAAACAATTTTAGGTGCTTTCGGCTAAACGATCGTTATCTACAAACAGTTGTTTCAATAGTTGTACTTTGATAAATGTTTCATCTTATAAGTATGCCTTGTATTGTAAATTTTTACCATACTTCTTCAGATGATGGCTGGAGGGCCAAGATCTCATAAAAACGTTTAAATAATTAAATGCAAAATAATTTGTATAAAACTAAAAGACTAAAAAAATTCATAGCAAAGAAATGACGTCCTGTGACGTACTGTGTGTTATAATCTATTAAAAATAATTAAAAAGAAAGTATTACCATTTGATACTTATGTAATACGTACCCATTCGTTATGAACACTCTCAATAATATTTAATTAATAATTAAGTATTAAATTTGTTAAAATATTTTTAAAAAATGTTGAGATGGTAATTTGCCATAAATATTTGAGCAGAAATAATTTTAAAAATCATTTTCATTTACGAACTCGTGTATGTATAATTTTTCAACGGTTAGACTTTATTTTTAATTAATTAGAATTCTACACCTATATAATTATTTAAAAAATATATGATGAATTACAAAATCATGTTTACATAATTGGTCAACTTAGAAATTTCTTTATAAATAATTAAAATTCTCTACAGAAATAATAATCATTAATACAAAACTTTTTCAATTAAAAATCCTATATGTACAATTTGTCTTTATTAAAACGTTATTTTTGTAACAAATTGAAATTCAATATTGAATTTCAATTTACTGTAAAGGATGTTTTAATTTTGATATTGAATTAATGTTGATAAATTCAATATACAATTTTGATTTGTGAGAAAAATAGTTGTAATATTGTTAAATTATATGGAGTCTTTTTAGTTTTTAATTGGTTTGTGAACATTATTGAGATTAATACTTAATACATAATTTATAATCCTTGAGGAGTATTACGTTTTAACAACCAATTTTAATAACACATTAATTTGACACCAAAAGCTCCTGTTTCGTCAGGAAGTATTTAATGTAAATCGATTAAGTTTACGCAATATGACTGAAAAATAAATTATCATATTATTAAAGTTTTACACATTGATAAACTTGTACTCGTATTACAAATTACGGACTGGGCACAAACGGTTAAATATATACTTCGTAAACCACCTGTAATAATTCTGTCATACTGAAAATTTAATATTTTTCTTTACATAAAATTTTGGAATCCATCACGCCGCTGTAGAAAATCAATCTTACATTGGATTTCCACAGGAAAGAAAAATGCTCCGCCATACGTAGATAAGCAAATGAGTGGCATTTCCAGACTGCCTAGACTTTTTATCTTTTAAGTTATTGTGTAGTGAAGGTAAAATGTCAACACTTCTTCCGTGTCTTTCCCAGGAAACTACAAGATGTTACGTTTCAAGTAATTCGGTGTTACGTCACTCTTATTTAAAATTCGTCTGTCGGCATCCTCTTGTAACAGTACGCTGCTTATAATTGCGCTGTACGTACAACTAACACAGGATAACCGCAATTTAATTGATTGTATAACCATAATGACTTGTTTATGCGGATGTAACACAGTTTTTACTTCTCCAGAATTACTAAGTGTAACAAGTAATAGAATTCAAACATTCTTTTATTTTCAGCCTGAATAAAAGTAACTACATTCGTTCCCTATTGATGATATATAGAAAAAGTTAATCATACCGATAAACACAGAGAATAAAACTCTAATACAGGTCTTTGGATATATATATATATATATATATATATATATATATATAGAGAGAGAGAGAGAGAGAGAGAGAGAGGGGGAGGGGAGGTGAAAGTTTTGAGTGACGTATAAAGATGTTAATTGAAAAATTCCTGAAAGATTACATTTTTACGTGAAAATATAGTACAGACCCAATGGAAGTTATGGAGAATGAAAGATTACTAAGGATTTCAACTCCATAGGAAAAGATTTCATTGCATCCTTTCACCAGTTTCCAGTATGGAAATATAAACAATAAAGATTCTGTACATGATTAACGTTCTGCCACATGTTCTGTATTTTATGAATTGGTCGACTCTCACAACGCTATTAATTTATTTGCGTCTTGAATATATGAATGGATTTAATAATCTGCAATTGAGCTAGACTCGGAAGCACAACGACCATAAAGAACGAGTAATGGATACTAATAAAAAGCAACAAATCATAAACAACGCCTTTATGAATGAGTCCCAACAAAAGGAAATTAAATGATACTTTCTTTCCTTATATTCATGTCGCACTGCGCATTAGCTTCATTAGCGCGTTCATTTCCTTATTCTTCCTTGGAAAATTCTTAGGTAACGTACCACGTCAATCTAGTTGTTGAATCATTTCGGTTTCATTGTTAACATCTATCGCTGCTTGTATTTTCCCCAATCCTTATTCCCCAACAAAAGTCCAATGGTTACCTGACCTCTGAGGTTTATTCTGTCAACTATGCACCGTAAGAAATAATTTTTCAATATATTATATGGGCCCACAGTTGGAAGCCTATTTATGTAAGGAATAATTATACAAAAAATTTTAATATAATAATATGAATGTTGACATCGGCTGACTGTTATTCGGATGCGAGGTTGTAATAAAATATGTTTACAGGAAAAATACTGGTTGCGGAGTGTTGTAAACGTTGGCCAGTTATAATAATATATATTTTTTAAATAAACAAATGTTTTACCTGGCAGTCGATGCGACCTTTATAAATAAAAAGAATAAAAATATCAAATGTACAACAACTCTATATAATTAATATAGTGTGAATAAAACCACAGAAAAGTTGTCTCAATGTATTTATTCTCAGAACGTTTCGGCCATAGCCATTATCAACTGTAATTATAATACATATACAAGATTATTTATAACATGAAGGATATATTTTTACAATTGGCAACACCACATTATTCCATTTTCACATCTTTTACCTGGATTTTTCCTCTTAGCGTCTTCTTTGCTTATACTATCATACAACCATTACGCTTGTGGTTGTCTTCCGAACTGAACCACGTGTCGTCATCTGAACTTTTACCGGTACTTACTACATTAGTCAGCGCAGCTACAGTTGATAATGGCTATGGCCGAAACGTTCTGAGAATAAATACATTGAGACAACTTTTCTGTGGTTTTATTCACACTATAAGAATAAAAATGTACTGAAACTCAGAAAACTTTATTACAAAATATTATAATATAGAGACACCCTTGTTTTAACTATGAACCGAGTTAAATCGCAGGAAAATAATATAAAAATGATTTATCGCTGTGAAATAGCTTAAATTTAAATTAATGAGCAATAAAGGACCTTCAGGGTTTGGTAAAATAGTTTTGTCCGAGTGAAACAGAAATCAGAATGTTTGATAGTTGTTTAGTTTTAAGTAAGGTATAAGTTATACGTGGGCTTACTGCCCTTGTAATTTCGCTCGTGAAAGATGGGACTCTGCTCCACGTTGCCACTGTTGTCTCAGACAGACGCTTGGGCTGTCAGCACCTGCAGCCACCGGAACCAGGATGATTCTCGATCCTCCGCAATTCAGGAAAAGCGTCTCCGAACTCTAAATTTCTTCTGCTCATAGGAAATTTAATTTTGCATTGATAGTTACTAGTAATGGGATATTCAAATTGTATGTGATTTCGTTTGAACCTAGAAGCTTTCAGCGACCCTCACTCATCGATGTCCATCTGATAAATGTATTTTTGAAATGCTTCCTGTTCGGTAGCTTCCAGGAACCAATAAAATTTGCTCATTCTCTCAGCGGTACGGGCCTGCTCTGCTGCAGACCCCAAAAATATGTATAGACAGTATGCCGTCATTAATACAGTCTGGTTAGCCTATAAGGAGTCTAAATCGTTACTTTTAAAACAATTATTAAAATGTAATAGCTTAAAATATTATAATAAATTAATGTAAAAAATGTAAAACTTATTCATTACACTATAATAAAATGGCTAGCATCTCCATCGCCAGTTTTCTGTTGAGTAGCTCGAATCGCGATTCAAAGCGTTTTCTGTTAATTCGTTTTGTCTAGCTGGGATTATACTCGTGTGCAAAACAGTTAACACACAAATAAAAATGGTTTGGTGGAAGATAGTTATTGTAAAAAAAATAGTGCCTGTGGGAGTTTTCTCTCGCAGTTATTTCCCCCCAAAGTGACTGCGGGGCTCACTTGATTACCTATTTTGGTAGGTTTATGTACTGGGATCGAAGATCTTGGGCATAAGGCAAGAGTTGTCCTCTGATCCCATTGGATCAGTCGGCCAGCTGCCTCCTAAAACTGGTGGAGACACGGAGAAGGTAATGCTGCGAACCCACAGCAAACTCGTCTCCCGTCATTCGGAAGGGTGTGAGATTACGACCCAATGCCCGACCTACCTGATGGAGGTTTTCTATAGTTTTCCCTGCATCTCTTTACATAAAACAACGGGTAGGATCCTTAAACTACAGCCCGGGGGCCCTAATCACCCCTTGGCTACATTGCTCTATCTTCCGCATCCCCCTTTTCAATTCCCTTCCTATGCTCTTAAAGGGGAGTTGCCTGTTTCAGGATCACCCTCATGTAGCCTTGTTAACCCAAAAATAAAAATAGGTATTGTAGTAAATTAAACCGATATATTTTTTATGGCAAATAAGACATTCGTAAGACATAAGAAATTAAAATGAACACTTAAATGTTACGACCAGTACTCCATATTACAAATTATAATGAAATCAATCACTTTTTATAATGCAGTGAATATTTCACCTTTACCTGATGTTAGATACGATTGAATTTCCCAAAGAGGATGGAACATCGTTAGTTGCAATTTTGTTCCGTTTCGTTACAGATCTGTCTATATTTTTCGTTACATGATCCGTTTCAATTTATAAATAACGGGAGGATAATTAAAAACATTAGATTTTCTTCGAGGTTCTAAGATGTAAATGCTCATTAATAATCTTTTAACTTTTCTACAGATAAGTTTATACTTATTTTCTCTGTGTAGGAAGCCACGTAAATTTATTTTTTCTGTTGTAGTAAATTTGTTAAGATACAAACTGTCGGTTGTTATTATGTTTGAAACCATGTCAACGGTCTCGTGCTTTCATCCAGATATTCTTGAGAATCTTGCATGAAAAGTATGTGTATTTCTATGAGAAGCAAAATTTATCGGTTGTAAAACTTGTAATATAATAGGGATTGAATACAAAATATATTATACATATATGCTTTTCGATCGTGTGGAAGTGACAGGGACGCAATTGGTTTTATTTATTAATTTTACTCCGTTTGGGGTTTATGCTTCAGTATATTTTGGACAAGAAACACCGGATATTGGTGCTTGTATGATGATGTTTAGTGGGATGATCGTCCAAGGCAAGTTTGTGGTAAACGATGATGCTTACGTTTATTTTCACGAGGTGGACGTCAGGTCTCTGGATATGAAATTCATCGTAAGGAACATTTTCCTGTATTACTGAGAATCGTTCAGAGCTCTTTTCCAGGATTATACCGATCGCGGTCAATAAAGTATTCAATTTCATGACAACGTTGTTCTTTCTCGTTCAGTAGTCATGGAGTAGACGCAAAGGTCAACGGAATTACGCTTTATTCAGTCATGTATATTATTAACAGCTCGTCGCAAGAGTTGTACGTTGCTTCCCTACGACTTTTCGTCGGAAGTTAAATAAGATATAGGATATTGGAACCGGAAGACCCTGGGGTGAAATGGGTTGCAGGAAACAAGGGGAAGCCGTGACAAAAACAGAGACATTTCGTATGACGTCACTGCTCCTTACCTCCTTTTTCCAGATTCGATTTCTTTATCGCTCATTTTTTCTAATATATGATTGAAATTAATTTTCTAATTAGCGTTGACCCTTGGATTCGGTATTCTGGCGATATACTCCAGAATTATTTCAATTAATCCACACCCTTTTCTGTTATCTGCCAATTAGTGAATTCTACGAATTTTTCTGTAGTTTACCTTTTTTTATATTCATTGATCTGTCAATAACACGCTCCTAAAACATATTTATGAGTTTTATAAATAGACTGACCTTGAGTAACTACGCTACGCTGCTTTTGTGGTTCCGAAACCACACATGTATCACAACATTCATGTGTGTCACATTTATTTTTTAAAAGAAGTTCGCGGGACGTGCTTTTTTACACACTTACAGTAGCCAGCTACAATCAATTTTTGAAGAGGAAAAAGTTCTGTTTCGCTTTGGTTATCCAATGTTGAAATCTTATCCCAATCAGCTTTCAATAAATCATAATAAAGAAGCCTCCAGTCGACGCAGCTATTAAATAGTGTCACCATAGATATAGAACAAACTCCACGTGACCTACAAAATGGCCTTTCACGTGCATTCTTGATGACGTCACTCTATTGCCATTCCAATGTGCCTTTTACTCCACACTTACAGATTCCTTATACAGCCATTCTACGTACCCCTATAGTTACTTGAGTTGAAAATTATCTGACATTTTTGACAGTAACATACAAATGGTTAAATCAGTCCGAATGAAACATTAAATTAAGAAATTACAAATTATTACATGAAAAACGCGCCGTTTCGACCTCACATCAGGACCTCGTCATGTGTTACTTAAGGATACTCCTTTCAATTGCATTCATTTGTAGATAAATAATCCCACAATACCTAAATTTGTTCAATATTAATGGAGCCATACAGATTCATATTTAAACATAGTATTCTGACTTAACGATTACAATAAACAAACACGGCCAATAAGTCAACATATAATTGTATTACTATTTAATCAATTCAAATACGACGTTTCGTCTCCCTTTTGTGTACTTTATCAAGCATAAAATTTCCCAATTCATGTCTTTCACTCCTTGACTCCCTCGGCCGAAAAAAATTAATATATGGGAAATTCAATGGATTTTTATATTGATAACTGCCATCGTAGCCTCGCTCGTGGAACCTGGGACTCTGGTCCGTGTTGAACAGACGTTCGGGTTTTCAGACACAACCACACCTCCATCCACCGGAACCAGGATGATTCTCGCTCCTCTGTAATTCATAGACTATCGGAGTAATTCCCTCGGCCAGAAAAATAATATTAATGTATAGAAAGTCATAGGGTAATGAACATGAATTTCTACATTTTATGTCTGACGAAACATACGAAACGTCGTATTTGTATTAATTAAACAGAAGTAAAATTATATGCTGAATTTCGGCCGTCTTTTTATTTATCATAGACTGTACTGTTATAATTTATTGAAAACTGATAATATCTCCCGTGTTATTAAATTTAAAAAAAGAGATACATTTTAAGTGACGAGCACAAGTCTCATCATTGGTTTGTATTCCTTGGTATTCATATTCAACGGACAAAACTAATAACTTCATTTTTTGAACAAAATTTATTCAGATTATCTACGAACTTGCTCTTAAATCAGTTCTTTATAATACAGCGCACTAGTTTCTGTTTTATCACCCTCACGTCATTATGCATATTTTTTTTATAAACAACTAAGGCTGATGTGACATTGACTAATTAACTGATTAATGCAGACAGGTAGAGGTATAATAACTATTTAACTTTTTTACAATAAAAGTAAAATGACCAATTTTTCATTCATCCAAATACTTTTTAAGTTAATTAAGTATTTTTCACATATAAATATCACAGCTGAGTTGAATTTTTAATTAATACAAAACTTCTTATAAGGAATTTGACTTGTGATATTTGCCATAATCAACGTAATTTTGTCACTTAAAAAAATTATAAATATGTGTTTGCTTGGGATTGTACGATCAAAACGTGTTTGAAATATGAAAACTATTATTCTATAAGACGTGGATCATTTCTTAAAAAACAATAGTTCCTGTATTAAATAAATTATGATAAAATCTTTTAAAATAAGATGTGTTAGAGAAAATTGGTCGAGGTATATACATATACGGACTTTTAAAATTTGATTTTTAATTACATCATCATCTGAAGCTTCCTTCAGGATTTCCCTCCTTTAGTCTCTTGTTATTTTCTTTAGTCCACCAGCTCTTGAAACTCAGACTCATGATGTCATACATAACACAGTCTATCCAAATGAGTATTGGATGTTGTACTCTTCTTTTCCCATCTGTTTTGTACTCTGGGATTCTTCATGACTCACCATTCTCCGTCATTCTCTGGGAGAAACCATTCACCCTTCTCCACCGACGTTTTTGGGAAAACACAATGTTCCCTAACAATCCACTGCTGCCGAACCGAATCTCAAAAACTTGACAAAAAGCCAAGCGTCAACTTGTCGGCGTTTTATTATTCCTGTCTGTAACCTTCAACTTCCCTCACGCCGCTTACCTTTGATTCCGTACTTGTAAAATTCCGCATGTAGGCGTGTTATACCATCACAAACTGATTTATGAAACATTATTCCTCTTCTATGTATGATTTTTAATTTAGTGTCTGATATTTTTTGACGAATAATGCATAAAGTCGAAACGTTATACCATGTCATTATTTAAAACAAGTCACATCAAGAACAGACATAAAAAATAGAAGTATGAAAACTATCACAGTTGCTTCAAAATTAAAAAAAACTCAAACATAATAAGAATATAATATAACAAATATAATAAAATATGTTAATTAATAAAAAGAATAATATATTATTATATCTGCTTTATTTAATTTATCCAATAGGATATTATGAGGCACACTATCAAAGGCTTTATCGAAGTCTATGATAACCCCATTTATTCTACCCCCGTTTTCTACTTCATCTCCTAACTTCGGGAATAGATTTCTCATTTGTCTTTCACACGAGTATCCTTCCCGAAAACAATACTGTCCATTAAAAAACCTACCTTTTCTATCAAGTTCAAATCGAACGTGGGCTGCTAAAAAGTGCCCCATAATCTTACTCACCACTGAAGTAAGATTGACGCGTATAGTTTTTGACGTCTGTTATTTTACCAGATTTATAAATTAGTATAATAATAGCATTATACTAATCCGCCGGAAGAACCGAATTATTAATTGATACGTTGAAAAGTACGGAATTATTGCCTCCCCTCCAAGTTTCAATAATTCCGCGGATATATCGCCCGGACCCCGTGACTTGTTGTTTTTTATTTCACGTAATCTATGTCTGAAGACCTCCTGTGGTGGAGTGGCTAGTGTTGTTGCTGCCTCACAGCCAGAGGTCCCGGGTCAGAATCCTCGCATGGGCTTGGATGTTTGTGTTGTCATGGTCACGGAGACTGAGTTTAAGATCGATGGAGAGTCGATACGCTGACCACTTGTCACTCCATATTCGGAATGTGCCATGTAAGATGACAGCCCGCAGTCGTAGTGGTTGGCAATGGTACAAACACGGGCTAGAATGCCATACGAAGAAGAATCGATGTCTGATTGTTTTCGCCTTTAACTCAAAAAATTCCGAACTTCTGTCAGCAGTTCTTTGTAGGTAGATGAGGACTGAAAGTTCAAAAGCTCTCCTCTTGATAAAAAAAGAATAAGTAATGGGACTGATAAATAAGACCTTTATTTATATTTCATTAAGGCATGAATTTTGTCCTAAGACTGGTCTGATGAAACCATCCATGATAACCTATCTTGCTCAAACCTTTTCATTTCCTCGTAACTAGCACAGCCCATATCCTCCCTAATCTGCTTAGCTTATTCTATCATTGGCCTCCCTCATCTGTTCTTACACCACACACTTCCCTCTAATGCTAATTTTACAAGACCCTCGTGCCTTAAAACGTAACGTATTAATCTATCCCTTCTCTTGATCAACGTCCTCCATATTGTTCGCTTGCCCCCTATTCTGTTTAGAACTTCCTCGTTACTTACTGTATCCACCCATCTAATTTTCAGCAATCTCTTATAGCACCACATTTCGAAGGCTTCTATTCTTTTCCTTTCCCCAACTCCTATCGTCCACGAGTATCACCCATATAACGCCACGCTCCATACGAACATTTTTAGCAACGATTTCCTAATATTCACACTTATCTTACTCGTAAGTAAATTCTTCTATTTCGCGAAAGCCTTCCTTGCCTGTACTATCCTACTCTTTAATCTACTATACTTCTAGCATCCGTTGTTATTACGCTTCCCAAGCAGCAGAATTCCTTAATTTTCGTCAGAATCTCCCTTCCCAATCTAACAGTCTTTGTTATTCCACTGTTTCCTAAACTACATTCCATTACCTTGGTTTTCCCTCTATTAATCCTCATATAGAACTCTTTCTCCAGGACTCCGTTCATGCCATTTATTATGGTTTCCGAGTCTTCTTCTGATTCCCCTAATACTACAATATCGTCGGCTAAGTGTAAGGTTTTTATTTCTTCTCCTTGCAGTATGATTCCTTTTCCATATTCCGTTTTAACATTCTTCATCGCCTGTTCTATATACAAGTTAAACAGCATGGGCGACAGGCTGCAACCTTGTCTTATTCCTTTCTTGATTACAGCTCTCTTTTCTTTATCTTTTATTCTAATTACTGCTTCCTGTCTTCTGTAGAGGTTATGCATAAGCCTACTTTCTCGATATTTTATTCCAGTGCTCTCTAAAATCCTTAATAGTTTGTTTCAGTTCACATTATCAAACGCTTTTTCTAAATTTACAAATGCCATGAGGTAGGCCGCTTTTTCTTATCCTATCTCCTAAAATTAGTCGCAAAGGTAATATTGCTTCTCTTGTCCCTACATTCTTCCTAAAACCAAGAAAAATACTATATTATTATGTTGAATTAGAGCAGAGTAATAGATGATGTGGGTCGTGTTGTTAAGTTAATGAGTCAGAGTGAAAGGGAGACTGATGAAAGCGGAGAAGCACTCATCAAGTGAGAGAGAGGCCGGCTGTTGACTAGTCTCAGAGATGACGTTTCATTACAGCTGATGATGACGGGTACGGAGATAAGGGAGTAAAGTAGGATGCGTCGATGTTGCGTGTGTATGGGAGAGTGAGGGACCGCGCGTGCGCGTGCGCGTAGAGTCGACGCCGAGGTACAGTCGCGGCCATAAGCGAGTGGCACAGCGCATGTGCTCGGAGCTCAGTCGTGGCCAGAAGGCATGAAGGTGCAGGCTGAACGCGGCGCAGCTGCGACCATCGCCCGGCGAAGACACACGGTACTTGCACCATTGCTACCATTTAACTGTAGGTAGAGCGCAGCAACACTTCAACTAACACATTATTCCAATATAATATTTTTTTTGCCTTATTGGCCTGATTAGTTTACGTTCATTGACACAAATAATAACAGCGCTTAAATTTCGAACTTAAAAAAAAATATCGATCACATTCCTCGACATTGTTCATAAACTACAACTAGTTTATACTCATTTCTATGGATCTATTGACTGGTGTGCAGATTTCAGCCACGATTTATTTTACTCCGGACTGTTTTAACTTCGTGTTATGGATCGACTGCATACAATAACATATTTCGTATTGAAAACATTTTTCTGTTACTTGATGCATTATTCACACATTTATTCTAAAAACAATTGTAAAATTTGTACGTTTACATCAAGAAAATGTCTATTGACTTTTTCTGACACCAAACATTATATATTAAATATAATGAGCGCACAAATAGTGAACAAGACTTCTGATGTCACTAAATAAGAAAATTCTAATAAAAATGACCAGACTGCAGGTCGAAAAGTGAGGATGTGTTGTTTCCAAAACTGGAAAAAGGAAACATTAAATGTGCGAGAGTAACTGAATTTTCCTTCACCACTCCCTGTAATACTGCGAAAGGCTCTGGTCCAAATGAATTCCCTTGACATTTTAAAAATTCCCCGTCATTTGTTTCATATTATACGAGAATGAATTTCCTAATGCGTAATTCAGTTCTTATTTTTGCAATTAGTTCGACTTTGACATTTAGTTAGTCTCACTGATCACCTCCTTGAAAACTGGCAATGTAACTAGTGAATGATAAAAATGAAGTGAAAGTAAAATCGTGGAATTAAACAACGCTGCACAGTCTCATATTACCCACGCAAAAATAATTAATTTACTGTACGCTTATAATTAAATAAAACGTGACGCTTTTTCGTGATATAAAGCAATCTCAAAGGATCTTGAACGCTCATTTTTCATGTTTAAAAATATTAAATAAATACAGTATGTTGGAATTCTGGTTTCTTTTCAAGACATTGTCATTATTAAACCTCTGAACCGGATATTTGCGGTCAAATAAATTTTCATGCCCAGTCTTGTAAACCTTTGCACGCGATCTTTTCAGGATCCGTTTGAAGGCATCTAATGGTGAAAAATCGGGTCCGTGTATTGAAGATATAGGACTTTGGCTCTTCTAGAACTATAAAATGATCAAAACCGACTAAATGTCACCCCTCGATCTGATTTCCTAAACTTCGTCTCTGGTTTCTGTTCGTGGAAAATTATATAGCACCATTTATGTATCGTAATGGCGGAAAAGGCTTCGAAGTATTTTATAAATGGTAGAATTGTTATAAAATTAAAATAGCTTTATACCTATTTTTATCACCAACGTTCTGTACGTAGATGTCAATAATTCATTCTGCTAAATTGAAATGAATCTCATTTCATCATTCTAGAACTCTTGCTCCTAAGAAAGTGAAACGGCTTTATTTTTAAAGGTTTATTTTTCTTAGTTATTGCTGAAAGAGATGTTAACCATTCTCGATTTTATGAGACACTGTTTACGTGACGCAGCTCATTAATATTCTTTATAGTTGTTAAAGAGCTGATTATCGAACGATGACTATCGTGTAAATGGTATATAATTATGTTTATATAACACTCAAATATAATGAATTAAGCAAGGAAACTGCTATCAAAATCGAAATTAATAAATTATTTTGCATAAATGCATTTAAGATTTTTATATTGACGTCTGATTAAAACATAGGGTATGAGATAAATTATAATGTAATAACTATTGTTGTAATGATTTTTAAATATTTTGAAGAAATGTGTACAATTTTTGACAACATTTGATACTGTTAATCGCATTCTCCGTCGCTTATTATTATCTTTTTACCTTCTTAAAGTATGTGCCTGCTTACCGTGTCGTCAGTCGACCGTAAACTTTAAATTAAGATTCGTGTGACGTTATTTTATATTCGAGTGACACAGATCCTCAGGGTTACGCCACGGATGTCCAAACACTTCCAGTAAATTTGCCAGCAATGTCTAGAAAATTTTACGCATTTCTTCCCGTCAGTATATCAGATGAAACCGAAATGAAGCGTTGATAAATCTGCGTTTCTACGCTCCGAAATATTTTTTTGTCTTTTATATTGTATTTTAAATGTTTAAATTTTATCATAATTGCTATTTTGACAACGTCAAAACGTGGAAAGTAATTATTGTAAAATAATATTTATTTTAATAAAAATAAATTGAATACTGACAATTTGACGTTGAAAATCTTAACAAATTATACGATGTCTTCTGTATTTTTAATGTGGTTTGAGATCTTTGCTTGATTTTCCAGTCTATGTTTAAACGCTGAAAAATAAGGACGGAAAGATACGTTGAAAAGTCCGGCTGTTTTAAACTTTTTCCCCGAGTGTTTCTCAGAATACAATTTACCTGCAATTTAAGGTCGCATTCATTATTACAAATCTATTTCCTTTTGGCGTATAATTTGTCAGAGTCTCGCAATTTCTAATTTCTTTCGCAGCTTGTAATTGCCTACCAGTTGTTATTTTTTTTCGTGCTCAAGGAAATGATTAGCGATGGCGTCTAAGGTCTTCCAGTGACGTGCGCACTATCTACCTGTTATCAGCTATCTGTATATCAAAAACACGGAAAAACTCGGTTTTGCGCACAGCGTCGGCAACAAAGACTTAAGTGCGATTTCCTGGACCCGTTTTTAACACCCGGTGGTCACTAATAAAAAAATGAAATCACTGCTTAATTATTTTGATAATCATAACACGATTAAGTTTAGATTTTCTGGCTGAGAGAGGAAAACTGAGGAAGCTGAGAAATCATGAAAGTTCTCTAGTTATATTATCTGTTCCATTGAGGAGAATGGGTCACGTCGTTACCAGAAATTACAAGCTGTCACATTACAATCAACATTAGCATATCTTAATGAGGCTGCGTTAACAAATAATAAATATGGTCCTTCATTACACGGAACGCTTTCACTTCCTACGACTATTATTTATAACATCCCTGAACTTTATATGAAGTAAGCGGAAATTTTCCGTAATTCAGAGTTAATGCCGTGTTATTAACTTGCTCAAACACTTTTTCCTTTTGCGGTCGCAATTTTATTTTGTAACTCGACTCTGTCTTCTTAGCCAGCGGAGTTTTTTCAGTTATTCACTTTAATATCAAACTTTCCTACTCCGCAGTTATTTTCCTCAGTTATTGATTTATTTGTCTTCAAAGATTTTTTTGTTAATGCTAGCTGTATTCCGTAGTAGTTATTTATTTATTTGAACTTCGTCTTAATAATACCGATTAACTGTCAATATTATCCTGTAATCTTAGTTTTGAGGCTCAGTGAAAATATTCTACGATAACATAACGTAGTGTCTAGTAACTAATTTTATTTTCGTGCTAATACGTATCGTATTCCTTCAACAAAAAATAATAATCAAATTTAATGTAACTCGCGTTAGCAGAATTTGGAAAATTATCATCCTTTGAAGGAGAAATTTGCTGCTGATTATCGACGACTTTGGTCCCGTGTTTTCTTAAATTTACACATGTTGATTCCCGGAATAATCAGCACAGTGAAGTAGAAAGGATCTTTATTATTTACAATCTATGGCCGCGATTTCGTTCTCCCGGAACTTGGACTAATATTTGCTGAATTCATTGAATATATAAAAAGTACGGTATAATTTATGTATCTATTTTATTTTTGATATCAAAGCATACAAATATACATTTATTTTTCGTGTTTACACATATATAGCATATATTTATTTTATTTGCTTTTAAAAATGAACAATTACTAAATATTAAAATTTACTTTACTCGAAAAATATTATTTATTGATTAGAATTATGAATAATTATCAAATATGAAGCCAAATAAATTTAAAGTATACATCTAAATAATGAAGTAGAACTTGTAGTTGTTGATTTTTTCAAGAGAACTGAGCTTCGAGTTTATAATATATAAATAAATTAATAATTATTTAAGATTCAGAAATATAACATAATAGCTGTTGTTAAGATGCCAAAAAGTCTTAGTAATTTTTAAAAATTACTAATTTTACATAAAAATGTTGTGTAAAATGCGACGTTTCGTCCGTTATATTCAGATCTCTTCAGGAACGAACAATGAGTAGAGACTTTGAAACTTAATATCAAATTAACTGCATTGTTGTTGTGAAGCTGTCAAACATTCATCTGAATACTAAAGCGAAACTTGCGCAAAACTGATCCAATGGTCATAATTATCAAAAACAAATACTTTTCTAATTTATTTAGTGTATATTCCTACATGAACATTTACATCAAAAGTAATAATTGTTTTTCTCATTTAGGGAAGATGAATCGGTTCCGCATCTGTTTCATTGTAATATTTAGCTGGATTTACAACAATGTAGTTGATTTAACTTCTTTTGATTAATATAATTAGTAACTAATTATCCGTCATACTTTTATGATGAGATTGTAATTTTCTTAAATCTTTTTATATATTCGTCTAGTCATTAATCATTATGTAATACCTAATTTCACATTCCATATGCGTAAGATTTTATGCTGTTATGCTTTCGGCTTGTTCAAAAAAAGTCCTCTCGAATTAAATAATTTACCGCCTGCAATAATTTCTAACAAGTTTTCTGATTGCAAACGTTCAAGTTATTCATGTCACGATTAAAATCCAATTTAATTGTCTAACGTAAATAAATAATTTTTCTTTTAAATTTAACGAGTTTTGTTGCATCTATTTTATTTATCCATTTTAATGTGAATAGTAGACGACAACTACTATTTTCATACAGATATATATGCTACTACATCAAACATGCAAATTTCGTTCTGCACAAGCAGATGAAACACTATATACGGGCGGACGTTGCTTCGTATTACATGCTGCAACTCGTGATAAATCTGCAGTGTTTGAATTTCAGGATTTCCTCAGCAACTGTTTAGCACTTCTCGCTTTCTCGTTTATTCTGCAGACTAACAGGGAAAACTGAATTCGATGCATGTTCTATTGTTACTTTAGCGTCTTTCTGAACAAGAGCACTTACCGAAATGCATTATGGGAAAAAAGTAATATTTATAAATCAGTATATTTCATTTCTGTTTGTGCGTACATGAATATTATTCCATAATTGATTATTTCTTTAAATTTAGTGGATAAAGAATTATATATTTCCTTGTCGTTTCCGTCACCTCCAGAATTGTCAAGTGTTATATAGTGTATATATATATATATATATCTGTGTGTGTGATAAATCACTGGATACAGTCCTAGCCGATTGTAACTTTCGCAATGGACATAGAAAATGCAGAAGTAAAATGCTCCATTCAAGAAGTTTCACCTTCTGTACAATAGAGATCGCGTCGGTGTACTATTGAAATTCTGTTTGTACTTGATAGATGTCACTTCCACAGTTACGTGTGGTAACTAAATTTTCCTTTAGATGCCAGGTCAAAACCATGTTCATTTCAGAACATAAAAATCAGGATGTTTTATAAAGACATGGCACACACTTTGGAGGAGTAGCTAAAAATACTAACTTCTCTCAAAATTTACAGCATCCAAAGGCGAAGAAATCAGTTACGAATTAAATTAGAACCTAAGAAAATTTACTTATACATCAGGTGACGACACACAAGCAGATATCTACGGCAGATTTCAGAAATCTGCCGCAAAATCTGAAGGATGTTCACCCATTAGTGTAGCTCTGTCAACATTTATCTTGCGTACGAAATCTGTGCAGATTGACGTATGTCCTGTGCCAGCGGATGTGTTTACTATTTTAGCGATAGAAAAGAATTGTGGGTTAGTAATGGTTGCCATATTTAGTGTGTGAGGTTATAAAGTACGTTGTTTATTTTTAAATCTGTGCTTTTAAATAAATTTTTCAAATGAAATAAAATATTAATAAAATATCTTAACTATACTTTTTAATTCAATACTACTAATGATTTTTCATTGTTTAATTTTTAGTGGTAAAGCAGACGTTTTTAGAAAATTAAATTGACACAATATGTGATTTCTTTTATAATTTTGAACACAGTTACCTATACAACTACAAACAGATACGGAATTGAGTAGTAAGAATAGATTTTCTGTCCATAGTTACATGACGAGATTTAAAAATCATTTCAATTTATAATTACGAAATATTATAAGAAATGATCAGAAATTACCAACATAATTAATAATATTAATAAGTTAAAAAATTTAACGATTCAGTGGAATAGTTTAAATAATAAAAATTTATATTTCGTTGTTGACATCAAGCTATATTATATTTTATATTTGTAAAAATGACAGCAACAACCTATTCTGGCTCATTTTCACCACTATAACAAACAATTGACACTATGAAACTTCTATTATGTTTAAATTCAAAACGTGTTAATATAAGTGTAACAAATTTGACACGAAAATCTGTGGAATACACAGATAAATCGGTATTTGACTGATTTTCAGCGCTTGACCATAAATTGGACTGATGAGATCATTAGTAATTTTTTTCTTAGCATACTCTACAAGTAATTTTTCTTATAAAGCAATTAATATTGTGTATTTTCAATGTCTGGTACAAAAATGTAAATTATTACTATTTATTTAAAATATTGGTGAACTTTAACCTTTAAACAGATTTAGTGCCATATATGGAAAGAAAATAACTTACAATTTCTTGTACTAATAGAACGGCGTTTTTCAGTATAATTTTAAATATTTAAGATTTAATTTTCATGTTTAATGTAAATTTTCCCCTTAATAATTAATATTAACAGTGTTACGTCTTCTGGGAATTCCATTCCAGTCGTAAAAGCACTTCAACCAGACCATGTCAACAATTT
Organism: Eucriotettix oculatus; assembly: GCA_034510155.1. NCBI lineage: Eukaryota > Metazoa > Arthropoda > Insecta > Orthoptera > Tetrigidae > Eucriotettix > Eucriotettix oculatus. The sequence continues at coordinate 68,019,512 of CM067378.1, forward strand.
TGAGATTAAAAGTTAATTTATGCAGCTATCTATTGATATGGGCTGAGGAAATGCATTCCTTTCCCAGAATTTGGCAAATAACTAACCTGTCGGACTTTTTACGGGGGAAATTATATAAAGCAGACGATATCTGCAATCGTGTTTTTTAAAACATTGTATGTTATTATAAAATATGTCTTTGCATCTCGGATACATATAGAATTTTAGTGTTCATAACTCAGCCTTACTTTGACTTAATTTAAATTTAGTAAAATTTACGCGATTTTGTAGGTGCAGCTAACTGTCAATTGTTTTTTGATAATCCTTTTCAAGATATATATATATATATATATATATATATATATTAGTAAAAATATTTTTTAATGAATGACACTGTTTAGATTTCGACAATGCGTTCACATAACCCTATATAATAATCTAAATTACTGGGTATTTATTTTCTAAAACTCTGTTTTTCTTCACCAGTACAGTATATAACTGTAGTTTTATTCAAATTGTTGCATATATTTTATATATTCAATGTATGAAGTCTTGGTAGTGGAAATACGCTTAAAGATTGTTCATATTCATTTAAGTAATACGTACTTCCCATAGAAACCTATATTTATAAGTATTTTTTGTCAATAGTTACATACGTAAGAAATAATTGAAGTAAATTATTGCACTAGGCAAATTAGTCAGAATCATACTTTAATACAATAATATAATTAGTACATAATAATGAAAGTAGCACGACAGTGAAATATCTCCGGGTGTAAACGTATTTTTTATTACATATATGTATGTAATTTATTTTGTGTGTACCCACACATTTCAGTGAAATGAGCGAGTCATTAATTTTCGATTTGTTTTAATACGAAATAATTTTAATTTCCAATGGTTTCCGTAGCAATAATGGATTTGTTTTAAGAATTGTGAGTCTTTGTAAGGGGAAACATAACAGAGTAAATTCCATACAGCGTAGCAATGTTAAAAATGAAGAGTAATCTGACAAAATATAAATTATTCTAATATTACATGGCCTATTTAGTCGAAAAAATATAACTTATTAATAAAAATTACATTTAATATTTAAACAGTTCCATTTAATATGTGTCTTAATAGAAATAAAACACACAACGTTTAGCACCAACATCTTGAAGTAAGTTCAATTTCAGACTTTTAAATATATTTTGATTCTGTTTGGATGTTTGGCCATTGTATTATATATAAATGTCATTATTTTACAAGGCATATAGATGCTCAAAAGTTTTTGAACAGAGTTCACTTTTTTCTCTTTATTTTTTTACTGTTACATCTGATGAGGTACATATGTCGAGACGAAACGATGTGTTATATTTATTCTATATTTTTCAATCGTCATGGAACGTATTAAACATAAAATGCTTAATAATTACTATTTTTTAATTAATTTTGAATGTGATAATTTATTTTATTGACATATTCGTTGAGTATTTATTCAATGTACTAATTTGTATGATAGATGAAATCCAAACAATTGAGAAAATTATTTAAAATAAAAGGCTGTGTGGACAGAATTTTAATACAAAAAATAATATTAATCGAAGATAAATTTTGAAAAAGATATTACATGTAAATTTCAAATATTATTGTTATGGCCTTAAAAAATAACAATGAAATTATACCTGAAAATTGGGATTAACTAAGTTGGCAAACTACAATCACACATCACATCTGTTTATTGTTTATGAATTCTGAATGCCACTTCAATATCCTAACCAATATACACTAGAGAGTTCAGATTATTGTACAGTTCGAGAGATTCTACGTGGCATGTTCAGATTCGAAGTAGGGAAAGGAGAAGGGAGTATTGTCGTTTGAGGAGGATCTTCCCAATCCAACGGACTGCCGGAATGCTACTAGTATTGTTAAAATCATTAATTGTATTCACACGAACGGAATATGGAGATTGCATCCTATTTCTTAGCGCCGATGTTTTTAGAATTATTTTACACTACGAATTTGCGTTTACATAAATTGGCGTTTAATTGAACTCCTGACATCTTCAATTTGGGCGGAGTTGTCCACTGCCCATTGTGCTGATACACGACTAACTGAATCACCCGAACAACGTAAAACAGTATTTTACATTCTGCAGTTTTCGTCTTGGGCTGTAAATATATTAATAACATTTCACAGTTTCTGCAATTTGAACATTTTTTTCAATGGTAATTAATCAGTCACGCAATTTAATGAACCAAAACTAAATATTAATTTTCATTGGAATTTTTATTCGATTTTGAAGGAGATTTCGGCTTACGCCATCTAAACCAGTCATTTAATATTTTAGAAAATTACTAAAATTGATTTTTCAATTTTTATTGTGTGTCGTACTGTAATAATACAGAAACTGGGAGAAAACATGACGTCGTATTAACGAAAGTACAGTAAAAAAATTATATTAATAACTTGTCTGAATATTTCCAGTGATTTTATGTCTACAAAGAAATAGTGACGCGTTACTATAACTTATTTTTTACCTGACAAATAAATGTGCATTAAATGAGTTTAAACAGCCTCTTTGTCAGTTTTCATTTGATTAATGATTAAAACATACTACATTCCGTCTCTCATTTGAGACTTCTTCAGGTATACTATAATCGAAATTACAATGGGTTACTTTAAGTAATATGTTATAAATTTTGTAAGTTTCACATTTTTTATAACATAATACCTATTGTAATTTTAAGTATAGTATACCTGAAGAAGTCTCAAATGAGAGACGAAACGCAGTGTATTTCAATATTTAATAAAATTAAAACTGACAACGAGGCTGTTTTAACTCATTTAATTTTTTTTCGTTTAATTATTTTGTCAAACATCTGGCAGGAAGTTAATTTCGCTTGAAATATTGAAATACGTAGATAAATATTTCTGTGATAATTTAGTGTTATTTTTACAAGTACGGCGACGCATTTCTGCGTTTCGTAACGGCACAAAGATTGAGTGTGCGGTGGCAGCAGAATGTGTTTATCTGTAAATTGCAAATGTCTGTTTCGATATGTGGCCCACTTCCGAGAAAGGAAGTTGCAACAGGAACCACGGTTATACTACTGACGCCACTAGTGACGACGAGTGGAAGGTGGTTCACTTAAACGATGACTGACCTTTACCGCGTTTCCTGGAATCATTCGTCATTGTGACGTTTCACGCGCCTCGCTAAAGGCCATCAACTGTACGCTGTACAGAACTCTCAAATAGAATGTCATTTCAGATCTGAGCTACCTGTTTCGAACATCATCGCCCTTCGATAGCCCGCATCCTCCCTTTCTATCTCTTCCTACACAATTAAAGGGATATCACCTTCAAAAGAATTCACCTGCCGAAAATAGACACTGACACGTATTTCAAGTGACCTCGTATAATCGCGTCCCCTGAAGATTAAAACACAGGTGGTGATAATTTTATCATAGAAAACGTTCCAAGTTATTTATGTTTTTATAATGTTCCCAAATACTTTTACCAGTTAAAATTTTATTTAAAAAAAATAACTTAATTTTGAAACTGGTATACTTAAGATTTGATGACTTGTACTAAACAGCGAATATTTTGGAGATGACTCATTGAAGATTTTTTGATTACACGACTACGCAATCATGTCAAATATTTTATTTTTGAATTAAAACTCTTCAGACTTTTAATCACTCTCGGTTATTAGTTTAAAACTGCAATGCTAAGATTTATATATAAATTTATTATTTTTAAATCGACTAGCTTTTGGGCCGATAATTCAGCTATAATCACTATACAAAAATTATATATATATTTTAAATAGAACATTTACAATTTTAAAATACCGTCGTATATAGTGCGTTTAACAGTAAAACATTTAATCAAAATGATCGACATTTATAATATATCTGCAAACTTTTAATTTGTCAAAGAGTAAACGTTGGCTATTACCTCGATTTTCCCTCCGAGCGCCAGGATCGACAAGATTCTTATCTACCTTCCGGAATATCCTGTATGAATAAATGACTACTCTTAGAGGATCTCACCGACAAATTGATAGAGATGTTAAGCCGTGTAGAGAGGATCATTTTTAGAGTTGGAACACTTTAGTGAGTTTGCGTACGTTTTAAACCTCACTTGACACCCACCGCAACCAACCCGTACGATGTTTCAATCAGTCACTTTAAATTAAATTTATAGTCTTTGCAGTTGCATATGTATTGAAAAATGAGAAATGAAAATTTGACAGTAGATCTGTTTATACATGTCTTGTCTCCATATATTTTAAAAATTAATTTTTTGGATAAAATTGGCATTTGGGAAAACTATAAAAACGTAATAAATCAATAAATCAGCTGTATTTAATTTAATATTAATGAAGAAATTCATAATTAGTTTTAACTGATAGGGATAATTCTGCGTTTTATTTATGCTTCGCTCAAAAGTCAGTGAAATATTTTACCTACATATTAGGCCTTTCTGTCTATATTTACATTTAATATTCAAGTAGAATTAAATTTGGTTTCTTGAAGAGTATTTATCTAACGCTGAACACATTAGAGAGGATGTGGTAGTTATATATAAATGAGAAGGCTTGCGCAGATCAGGTTATCATGGAGGATTTATCATACCTGCTTAATTTATGATTACTTTTTTACTGTTATAATTGAAATAAATATTATTAAATCTGCAGTGGTTCATATTTAGTTGATATGTTCCTTTGGGCATGTAAGACGATATATTCTATTTTCTGAATTACGGAATAATTGAAATAGTGGTGATATAAAAAGAATATAGTGAGAAGTTTGTATGAATATTTTATTCGGTCATAGGAATCGAAACTCAATAAGGCCAATACTGACACATTCTCTTCACATCAGTTAATTAACTTTGAAGAATAAATATAAATTTCTGATAATAAATGTAAGTATGAAATAATTTTTTCTGAAAATTTTCTCATGAGGAAACATCCTTAATCCCGTAAGTATCAAGCAGTATTCGATTGGTCCAGAATTTTTGCTACATTATCTCTGACAGGTGTCATTTTCGTATCTTTGTATCTCATATTTGCTGTGTAACCTCAGTTTATCTACAACCTGTGTTTGACAAAGACCTACATATCGTAACAACTTTAATTTAAAAAAAATTCAGTCGTTTTAATCTGCGAGTCAACGTGATGATTACACCTTTCAGTATTTCAGTGTTTAATAATTCTGTATAAAATGATCTCGGGTTTCCATCAAGTTGTGATTATTATTCTGGTTTTGTGGACTCATCGGAGGGAAATTGCTATTCAGGTTTTCCAGTATATACTTTTCTCGTATTTTCCCCCCACTTTTCTTATTTCTAACAATTTCCACGATTTTATTCCGACCTCAATACTTCGTTCGGTTTCTGTCTTGTATACATTTTTAAAACTCTCGCGAACGGCGAAAAAGGAAGCTACAAAGCTCTATTACAATTCCAAACAGTTATAAATGTTAAGTGTGTGTTTGCCTGTAGTTTTATTTGCACTATTTTAGCTCGTGACTCTGTTTTCGAGTGAAAAAGTTTTGATATCTGTAACATAGTCCACTTCACGTAAAGTAAAGGAACTTATGGAGAATATTAAAATTCATAAAACCTTTTTCTGCAAGCTACATATTCTTTGTTTTGTATTAAAAGAAGGGCATGGGTAGAATATTGATAATATATTCATCAGAAGTTTACTTTGCTTTGTAAAGGAAGGAGTAATTTTGTGATATATTATTAAACCATATCACATTAGTACAAAGATTTTCATTATAAACATAATATAAAGAATGACCAAAAGTCAGAAGTAAATGAATGTAATTTAACGTTTTAATTCAAATTAAATTCTTCTACTTCTGACTTTTGGCCATATTTTGTATTTTACTTATCAGAAAATTTAATTATTTTATTTATGATTTTTATTTTCTTTATTTGACGTTTCATCCACGCATTTAGGACTTGTTCATGGTAAAGGTAAACCCAATCCAAAATTTTCGGAAGTTAACTACCGACAAAAATATTAAAAACCATATATGGTTCAGTTAAATACTAGTTTTGTCTGTAATTGGTCGTAAACTTATTCGTTTTAAATCAATTTATAATTAAAATATAAATAATACACACATAATAATTTAATTCAAACCTGAAACGTTAAAATTTTAGCAAATCCTTGTCTATTTAATTAAATGCATCAAAAGTCACACACACTTATTTAATTGTAAACTGAGTTAACGTAACACTGTCAATTTAAATTTAGAATTTCTTTAATTCTTTTGTCTGTCGTTAACTTCAGAATAAATTTGATCGGGTTGTCGTTACCTTAAGTAGTCCCAAAAGTTTTTAATTAAATAAAGTTGTTTGCTAGTAAATTGATCGTTAGTTTAATTATTTTTAAAAACAGACGTTAAGTGGTGTAATATTTTTTATTGTTTCCTGACATTTTTTGAAGTCTAATTTGTTTGCTAATTTACGCCAAAAATCTCGGTAGTTAAAACTTTCTTCATTTTAATACTATTTGGTGGGAGGCAGTGTTTTTAATTCCAGAGTTTATTTGCACGATTTTCAAATTATTTCTTCGAAAAATTTCCCAGCGTGTTGCGTGTATTTAAGCATCAAATTTAAAACCTGGATTCAAGACTAAAATTGATTAATTGGTATTCTGTTGGGAATTATCAGACACTAGTAACGTCTGAATAGAGGAAACATAACCCAGTATTCGCTTTCCCTTTTTTCATTCTTGAGCGGAGAAGAAGGTCACGCCGAACAGGAAGAACTATTTTCCTCGTTTGCAGCCCTCGGCCAAACTTGTCCGTCACTGAAATGGAAAGTTTCAGCTGAATATTCTCTATTTAAATCGCCAGTGCAGACAGTTTTGGGAATAATAATAATGAGGAAGTAAATAAAAAGTCATCAATTAATTTTATCACTATTTAATTAATACAAATACGACGTCATCAGGCATAAAATTTAGAAATTCATGATCTTCGGCCAAAATGATTATGAAATATATGAACTATTTAGGTGCCTGTTGAGGTCTCAAAAGAGAGACGAAACGTCGTATTAATTGAATAGTAATCAAATTAATTACTGACTTCTTGGATGTATTTTATTTATTTAAAATAAAAATAACGACAAAGGGGGGAATAGTTGTCATTTATACCCGAAATTTAAGGACGAGCGAGAAATTAGTGAATAATTCTTAACGTAAACTTCTCATGAGATTTGCATTACTGAAAAAAAGTTATTGCATAGAAACCTCACACCAGGCACAAATTTATAAATTCCTTTCAGTAGAGAATTCGATCGAGTTCATAAATGTTTGTCACTTTTTGACCTCCATACTTGCTACTAAGCTATTTTGTAATACCACACGACACACAAGGATAGTTTCAAATCAGAGGCCCACACAAGGTGTCGGAAAAAGAATTACTGGAACAATTTTATTTCTGTCTCACGGCAATTTGTACACCTTTCTGACTCAGAGTATATTCGACGGATTTTTTACCCTCATTCTGACGAATGCATATTAAAAATATTGAATAAAAGTTTTCGTTCCATAGGACACCTCGAGTATTTTGAACTAAATGGTTTTCAGGTGTCTCAAATATTTCTGGAGGCAATGAATTCCAATCCCGTATTGACCTATTTACAAATGAAAATTTTTCTACGTCTGTACGTTGCCCTTTTTCTTTAATTTTGAACGAGTGGTCATTTTTAGAAATATATGTAAAAAATTGTTCAAATATAGTTTCATGTAAATTATATTCATATGTATAGAAGAAAAAATATAGTTAATATATAATATTACAAGAAAATTACTTTCTAAAGTATTAGACAGGTTTCAAAATTTACTCTGACGTAGTTTTGCCTGCAAACTGTTCGTTTCAGTTGGCCGAAAATCTGCGAAACATGAATATGTTCTTAGACTGGCCAAATTGACACGCAACACGAAAGCCTTCTTATGATACGTCCGTGGACTAGTATGGGATTTTTTTATCCCATTAACGATGGGAAGTGCTAGGTAAGTAGTCTCCCCCTGTACCAGAGCCTTGACAGGTGGATATATGTAACTAGTTATACAGTTAGCATTAGGGGGAAATCTGAAAAAACCCCTACTTGTAACCAAGAAAACTGAGGATTAGGTTGATTGTGGAATTAACTTACGTGATGAGGTTCAACGGAGACTCATATTTATGCTCTGGTTTTGTGGTAGTTATACCTAGAGACTTTAGGTAAGGGTGGCGCTTTTTGACGGCTTGAAGCCTGTTAAAGAATCTTTTGGCCAGTCTGCGGATTTCTTCGTTTATGAGGTTTAATATCTTAGCCAGCGGTTTTGTACTCTTTGGAGGGTGGAAATGTGTGAATTGGTGGCTGTTCCCCAGATCTGGCAGCCGTAGAGGTCTTAGCATGCATGGACTTTATGGTTATGGCTTTGTGCCTTTTATCCTCTTAGCAGAGGGTAGAGGCCGATTCTCTTCCTTCTCTCTTTATTGATTTCTTGAATGTGATCTTTGAATAAGAGCTTACTATCCAAAGAGGACTCCTAGATATTTGCACGACTTATTGCAGGGCAAAACAGGTGTCCTCAATACTGAAGTTTGGGATAAGGCCACCTGAAAGTATGCGCCTTGTGATTAAGATGGCTAGGAATTTGTGCATCCGGTTCTCCCAGCACCATTTCATCATTTTCTTTAGTTGTGATTGGACGTTCTTGACAGATCTAGTACGGGATCTTCTACGCCGCCGCTGCGATCTCTGTTGGAGAGATCGTGAACGACTTCGTGGATGACGTTTTCCGTAATTTATTTTTTCCGGCGTCAGAGCTACCAGCGTTTCACTTTCTACACACTCGATGGGCCTTCAATAAAATACCAAGGGAAAACGATACAAATTTAAACCATATAGACGAAAAACTCCGAAGAATGAGGGTAAATATAGATTTTTCAGAAGTGTTATTCTATAAAAACGTATTCATTAGCATAATTATGATTAATTATTAATGGGTTTTCGTATTTTTCCCTAAAAACGTTCAATTTCTATTATCAAATCAATGCCAAACCACATTTCAACTGATATATGTGCCAATCCGAGCTTAAACAGATAAAAAACTGTGTTCATTCGGTCGATAGATCCAAACTCACGTGATGAAGGCTTTCTAGATTTTCCGCTGCGTCACGGGTAAGATCCATAAACTATAGTACGGAAGCCTCAGCTACCCTTTTATTTCTTCCATATCTAGCTTTAGCTTAAAGCGGACAGACCATCACGTGGATGATCCTTTGCAAATCATTCCTAAAAGACCCATTGAATTTCTGTTGTTTCCGTCTTCCAATTTATAAATAAAGCTGTAGTGCTCAACAAAAAATATATTCATGTTAGCAAGTTGTAACGAAAATAAGCTTTCATTTTTTAAATGGAATTTTAAATAATTTGGAATAAAAAGGAATGACTTAGTTAAATCTTTTTTCGTGCCTCTTAAAACATGTAAACGACTTCCTCAGTCAAAAACGTTGTCCTTCGTTGCCAGTCTAACGCTGAAATAATTCACCAATTAGTTATATATATTATTAATTTTCGCTGTGGAATAAAATAACTTTTTAAAAAATTATAAAAATTTAAATAATACTATTTTTAATTAGACCATTTATGTGATATCGGATGCATTAAATATGTTCGAGATGCTGAAATATGTGTGTGATGTTACAGATTGCTATGAATAAGGGGGTAGATTATTATATAATGAAATATTATTATAAGAATGAAAATCTATTTTAATCTATATTTATAAAATTTACATAAATGCTATAATTTATAAACCGGTAATTTTTTTATGATAACACTATATATATTTACAAAAAATATACAAATTAATTTCCTTATAACTAAATCCAAGAGCTCTACACTAAGGGTCGTTTTAAATAGCCTTCTCAACGAATCAAGCCTCATTGCCGTTGTTATTGTCCTTGGTCAGGACAATTTTCAATTTTTAACTGCCCAATCTTAACCCTTTCACGGACAGAGCTGCAAATGCTGATAATTTTGTAATAATAATCTGTATAATGTCCGTGAAAGGGTTAACCCCAACGTCCTTAATCATCAAACCATGATCAATGTTCAAAGCATAAACAATTCCACGTCCTTACTTTCCAACTCCTCATCTCATAAAGTACAACATACGGTTTTCCTGCGGTTTCGAATAATTTTTCTCCACTTCCTTATTTCATTTTCCGTCGGTGACGGGGCTCGATATGTCCAATCAAAATTATTGTCTGTTCGCTCTGAGAGGAGCCGTTTGCCCCTCTCACCGACGATTATGAGGAAAAACCAACCTCCTTACCACCCGCTGTCGCCAAATTGCACGGGACGTGGGGAAAACCTCTGTAGCGCCATTGTGCCTGACATTTATTACCCCTGTCTGTAACCCTTGCCTTTGATTCCGTACCACTGTATTCCGAGTATATGTATTTTATCGTTACAATATCTTTGTATCGTTGTTTAAAAGGGTAATGTTGTTGTATGCTGTTTGTCATTAAAAAATCTATTATTTTATTAAATTACTTTAACACATTAAGAAGAGTTGCAGCTGGCAGCATTAAATTAATATATACGACTCGCACAGTCAGAAATAGGCTTCGAACGGGTAATTAATTTTTACTCGTCAATAAACAAACACGTTTTTTACGGTGGTGTCGAAAGAATTAAATAATTCATTTAGTGTATGTATACGACTCCCTCAGTCAAAAAACAGTTTGTTTACCCCAAACGGCGAATAATTCATTCCTGGGTAACACTTTCTGCGTTATGAATCATTCATTACGTCCAATAAATTTTTCGTAAATATACTATAATTAATGTCTTGTAATTAAATTATTTCAAACTGAAATGGCTGGAAGAAGGCAATGAGAAGGAATATTCTTTGTGAATTTACTTCTGTTTGGTTGCAAAGGAAAGGATAAGACATTTAGATTTCGGCAATGTCGTAACGATGACCCTGCTCGACAAATTATATCTATAAACTAGTCGTTATTTATCAAAGTAGTGATAAAAAATCGGACATTTATTATAATGTAAATAAATAAATAAATGGCCTTCATGAAACTATTTATAGTATTTATAACATAAATCAAGAGTAATAAATTAATAATCACAGTGACGTTTAGTTCTATTCTGGGACCTCTTCAGGTAAAAGAATTTTAATAGTTTTGCATATATTTTGATTTAGAACACGCATGGTAGTTTGTCCTTTTTTCATGCAGAAATTTATTAAAATTTTTATCAATTAATTAATTAAATTAATCTTGAGTTATTATTATAAATTAAATTGTTCCATATTGTCTTTTGACCATTATTTGTGTTTTATTTAAAAATGTTATTCTTGAAGTGGTCCCAGAATTGGACGAAACGACGTTCTAAATGGGGTATTTTAAAAATTAAATACAGTATTTATTTATATTTTGATTGATTGAGTACTTGATTCATTATCCCAACATCTCGCAAATGTGACCCGTGTCCTTTTTTCTTAGGTTCTTCGTGGCTTTCTGCAGTTGTCGTTCTCCTCGTTCTTATCGTAACCTACTTCCTCGGCCAGTTGATTTATGTGTTACAACAACTTCATTCAGCAACTCTGTATACACGCTCGCAGTTTTCCTCCATCGACGGAGGACAACGCCATGCTTTAGTTGGGTCTCAAGGAGATTCAAGCTAATATATTTTTGCAGTACGTATTCACTCCTTTAAGTGAGACAATTAACTGACTAGTAATGATACTCGTTCTTTATTGCTTGCAGAATTTTCCCTGGTAATCTCTGTATTTATCTCTGACCTATTGAGACATTAATTTCCCACATTATTTTAAAACACAGGTTGGGAAGCTAAAGGAAAAACCTCTATATCAGTTCTCATATGACCTATATACACTTTTATTACTGTATCACTTTTAATAGTAGTATTTTACATTATTTTATGTGATAATCTTGCATCGTCACGCTTTGCACAAACAACTTAATTCAGTAAAATAATTACTCCACTGGTCATTCCTCAATTCTCTTAACATTTCCAAGAATAGATTTAATTTATTTCTCCGATTTGATACGGGAATGAATGTAGTCATAAAACTCTTTTCTACTCATTTGTAGAAAACTTGTAGCCATTAACATTTATAATTTCAAGTCTCACTTGTTTCACGTTACATTTTCAGTCAAGCCATGTAAATGAAAGAAAGGGAATTTAATTATTAAAATTATTAACGAAATTTACTTGTGTACTGTATATTTATTTACGTATTAAATCACAATTTTCTTGTTGGGTCCTGCGCTATATCGTTATCAACATTTATCAGGATTTAAAGGGAATTAAATATTTAAGTAGCAACGGCCTAGCTCAGGGTTTATTCCTGTGGGGCAACAATGGGTAGCAGAGAGTTTAATCATTCGGGACGAACCTGTTTTAATCTTCTTGCAGCTACTCTCGTGGATGAACAAGCCGATTTCACCCAAGAAAGCAAAACGGCAGTCAGTAGCGATCCCTTCCTCTCACGAGGTGTTAATACGCCGCCGAAAACTGTAATTTTGCACCTTTTCCGTGGAGAAAACACCATTCTTCCGTCTTGGTGGATTCGCTCACGTTTCAGCAGAGTTTTGGCTGGGATATTGTACTTTGTTATGTAGTGTTTGCCTTCTACTAAATAACGAAAGCGTTTTATTCCTATTCTTAAATTACTCCTCCTTACAACTTTCGACCGTATACTGATTGCATTCCCTCCTAACCTAAATCCTCTTCCTCTCAACTGCAAACCCACACCGAGTAATTAATTGTTATGTTCCTTCTCCTCTCCTTGGCCTCCACTTCCAACACACACTGACTCTTTCACCTCATTGTCACCTCCCAGACAATCTCTCATTTCCCCTTCTCATGGAAAAACGCCACCCCACGTGACGTATCCTCATCAATCGTTATTAATTTTTTGCCAAGCGCGGGATTACGGACTTACGAAGATGGGGTCGGCCTTGGGAAAACTTCGGAGTTTACGTATCCTGGTGAACAAAAAAATCTCCTGTAGCTAGCGAGCAACCTAGCAACTGTTTTTCCGCGACAGTCTGGCGCCTTTCTTAATACCGGGGTTTCCATCTCTTAATTGCCCTTTTCAGAATATTCTTACTGAATTTAATTCGTTATAAAATATTACTTAAATTTGAGAGAGGTTCTACTGCGCTACAGCCTTAACCGGGAAAAGGTACAAATAAGTACGGAAACGTTCTTACTTCAAACATACTAAATTTTATTCTATAGTCAGAGTCTTGATAATACAAAAATTTCATCGTAGAAGCATTTTATTCTTAAAATTACCGGAAGAAGTCCCAAAATAAAGGATGAAATAAAGTGATTTAATTATACGTTTTCTGACGTAATTTCTGTTGCTTTTCTTTAATTATTAAAAGCAGACGTAAAATAAACAAATTAGTTTAGATATAGGCACACATCCATGTGTTTTATTTCGTTTACACAGCTTTTCAGTCAACCTGAAGGGGATGTTATTTTAAATTAATGTTTTGAACGATCTATATGTTCTCAGTTTTGTTTTATATAATTAAAAAATGTACGTAAAATCAATAAGTTTTGACTTTAGTAAGCTCCTAACCATAGATGTAGTGAAACATCGACTGTAATTACTTTATAACCAGATGTGCAATAAAAGAAGGAAAACTAAAAATTTAATAAACTGTTTTTACTGTAATAATGATTTATCGTTGCAACTGAAAAATAAATAATGTCCATGTTATAATTTTTCCTTGCTGTGACTAGTTTTTCCTTAGCGTTCTCAACGATTTCCTGGTATCACCGTATGTTTACTAACCTTTTTCCTTATTTATGTAAGCTCTCTAGTTTCCCCCTCACAGTCTCAATGGGTACCTGGTTTTATTAGTCAAAAATTAGCCCACGATCCAGTATCGTATTTCGGAACCAGACCAATTTGGGGAAGAGGTTCCTCGGTTGGTGTTTAGGTTTTTAAAATGTCACATATTTCGATCTGTCAGACATAGTTGATAGCTAGTGAAAACGGTCCAGAGATGTTCATTTAAAATCCATGTCGATTGTGTATTATCTTTCAATGATATGATAAGCTCTTGAAAAGATGAGAGCGAAGTTCATTTTTCTTTCCGCGTTCCTTTCCATGGAAAATGTTGATTGGAAAACGATCAGATTAATCACCGTTGAAAATCATATCGAGTCAGGTTTCAAAATAGCATATTATGCTAATGTTCTTTCCCGATTTCGGTAGTTTGCCCTCCAAACTTTGTATTAACACCAATAGCGCGAAAATTATTCGGAATGTTTTTTTTAAAAATATTTAGTCAACATTGAAATACTTTGATAATGTACTAAAAAATTAAGTAATGATGCCAAAAAGTGGCTATCTTAAAAGTATAATAGCTGACGTCTAAATATTTTTTTTTTCATTATCAGATCTTGATGCCAATTGCAGGTTAGCAAATTTACGAATTTTAACAAGCCTCAGTATTTATATATATTTTATAACTATTTGTTTCGGTAGATGTGAATACTAGTTTACCTTTCGAAAAGAATACTAGATTTAAAAGAAGGTAAATTGATTATCAACCACCTGTAATTTTGCAAATTCGTAAATCGGAGTCTGAAATACTTCTTCCTAGTCACATAGAAATTGAATGTCGAAGAACGTAATAAAGAAACGAGTTAGAGTCGAATCCGTCATAATTCATCATTCGTCGTAATTGATGGGTTTAAACCTTATTTCTATTTTATTAGTTGTACAGTTTAGAAAACATTTCCCTCAACTAAACGTCACAGCAGGAATGGAGTTTCGAAGGATTTGTAGTTTCTCTTTGTAGTATTACACACTCCGATTATAGAAAACAAAGAGGCTTCGACCGGTTGTTTATTTATTAAGTCTTTTTACAAATTGTAGATAACTCCTAAAACCTTATTCATTGTAATATTATTGTAACGAAACAATTATTTTCATTAAAAGTTAAATTCATCGTCAGCTATATGTATAAAACAATTTGAAATTTTTAATTCCTTAATTTTTAAATTTAATTAATAACTTTTTGGATATATTTTCATGCCTTCTTCTGGTTTTCTACGAAATCAGTGGAGAGGAATTTAAGCTTCACGAGTTGCCTCGGATCTCGCTTGCTTTTAATGATTTCATGTGTGATTGTAATGTGACTTGATACTGATTTGGAAGAAAACCCGAAGAAGGTATTAAAATATAACGAAACGTTGTTAGAAATTAAATTTAAAAAATAAATTCTGTAAATGGTCATAAATTATTTTATTATATTCATTATTATTACGAACATCAAGTTGTCGATTAGACATTCCCTTTCAGTGGCAGTAATTGTGTAATAATAATATATATATATATATGACATGAAAGAAAGATAGAAAGCTGGTGACTTACCTGTACTTCACAGGTGGCAGGCACCATGTAGGGTTTCAGATTCTTGAATTTTCGGAGGCACCGCCCCCTTCATCAGAAGGTTAGGTTGGCCGTCACTGGAAATGATTTCCTAACCTTCTGATGAAGCGGGCGGTGCCTCCGAAAATTCAAGAATCTGAAACTCTACATGGTGCCTGCCACCTGTGAAGCTCAGGTAAGTCACCAACTTTCTGCATTTCTTTCCTGTTCTTATTAATTGTTTTAATTATATATTAATTATATATATATATATACCGGACTAATAAAATGTTTACTAAGAAATATTCTTGCGTCCATTAAATCTTTAGTTTGAAGCATCATATACATTCCGTTGTGTATTTTAATGAAGGAAAACGAAACAATAGTAGTACTCGTTTTTAGAAACGCGAACAAATTCTCAAGGATAGCATCCTACGATAAATGCTCCACTTCCAATTATTTCAGTTCTCTAAAAAAACCTTTAAAATCTATAATCCTCTCCGTTTAATTCATATGTATATATATGGTAGTTTTAGTGCTTGTTATTAAATAATTTACATGACCCCACTTAAAATTTCCATTCGTTCTTATTGTCTAAACTATCTTCAATCATTTAGCACCCTGAAAGCTACTAATATAGGACATTATCACTCCCTGCTCTCATTTTAAACTATGTCTCAAGTTTCACTTTTCATCTGGGTTACCCCAAAGACAATGGTTTCAGGCCTATTTTTCGTTGTTGTTGCTTTATTACCCACGTGGGTTATATATTAACTCATATCCACATTAAGTTTGCTTGAAATTACTCAATGCCATTCACATTTATGTTTGAAATTAGATATACACTAATCTACATTCACAAATAAAAGGAAAGATGACTTCAGACGTTGCTGCCAATTTGGAAAATGGCCAACTTGTTTTGGTCACACGATGGATCCTTCAATTGTAAAACGAGTGTTTGTCTTTGATATACCATGTCCATTAAAGTTCTGGAAATTATAACACTAAAATACACCCATCACATTCCACTTCCTTTAAACGTGATAATTTTTTACTCGTTCCACATAAATTCATTGTTATCTTTTACACTCAAAGATGTCTCCGCTACATGTTTATAGTCGGAAATTTTATTCTTGGTATCTTTAGATTTGATTCGTCAAAGGAAACTTCTGACAGGAGTTGACGTCACTTTGTTGGTCGAGTCACGCTGTTTATTCATTCGCTGGTCCGCGCTGACTGAGTTGCTGTTGGCCGAAGCCGTGGTCATACACGCGAAGGCAGGTCGCACTTCCTCGTTATTAGTCAATGGCGCGGCTGCGTACGTAAGCGACCTTCTGCTTGTTAGTTTAGTAATCGCGTATATGAGTAGATGTCGTCGAGGAACCGTGAATGCAACACTTCACGGAACGGCGCAGCTTACGCAATAGGAAAATCCGACTACTGTCTCTGAAAGGGGAATCCTCGTAAGAGTGCTAAGAGGAAGTTTTTACGTTATCGGAACCAAATCATAAATTTCCTTGGCAACGTCTGGATGCACATGACAGAGGAGACCTCGTCTCATTCATATAAGTAAGTTTTCCATCATGTTTAGTTTGGTAACTGGTACATTTGGCATGTTTTCTC
Source organism: Eucriotettix oculatus (assembly GCA_034510155.1). Classification (NCBI taxonomy): domain Eukaryota; kingdom Metazoa; phylum Arthropoda; class Insecta; order Orthoptera; family Tetrigidae; genus Eucriotettix; species Eucriotettix oculatus. The sequence continues at coordinate 68,036,559 of CM067378.1, forward strand.
TCATTGATCTCTTATGAAATTCATAATTTGGGACAAGAAAGTCTGTAATTAGTATAACAAGTCAGGCAAATTCTCAGAGTTGGCCTACTATTAAATAAATATCTACACTTACTCAGCCATGTCAATGCATTTCAACATTGTTGTTATTCACAATCCACAACTATGTATATTAGAGTTGTAAAATTTGGAGATGACCTGGAAGTTTTGGCGAATAATAAGAAAGAAACATCCCAATACATGTAAAAAGACAAGTGAAACGACAAACCAGATCATATATTTTTGGGTGAAAATACATATTTACAACTCATTGGTCAGTTCAAATGCCTTGATAGCTACAGGAAAAGGGAAATAAGGTCATGTAACACAGTCTCCATGACATCAAGAACCCTAATGACAATAATTGTGAAAGAGCCTTGTACATCTGGAGAAGGACTTTATATGGACCAGAAACATGGACTTTAAGAAAGAGAGAGAATAAATACCTGTAAATTTGAAAAGTGGTGTTAGAGGAGAATTGAAATAATGTAGTAGATTGATACAATATCAAGTCAAGAGGTTCATCTCGACTACTAAATTGGATAGGACACTTCCACAGTAGAAATTGTTCACTCATGTCATCATAAATGGATGGGGTTATGAAGAAAGAGTGCAGCTCATATCAGATTAGAGGGAGAAAGAATAAATATACTGGCTGATGAAAGAAGAAGACATGCACCGAGTAAAGTGGAGAAGGAAACTTACTGGAAAAGTCGATGAATCTGTCAGAAGGTTGTTCGTTTATCGTTAGAATATATAATACATTATTTAAATTGCACTGAAATGAGTACAGCATTCCTAAAGATCTGTTTTTAACATTCTCCCTGATTAATAACCAGAGATTCAAATTGTGTTATAATATCGAAAACAAACTAAGTAATTGTTCGGATGAAATCTTCACAGTTGATAGAAGAACTTAAAAATTTTTAATTTCAAAGACAGATGTATTTGCTTCCATATGAAGCCCAGTCAAGTGTCATGATTTAAACTTTGGATGATCAGATTTGCTTTTGTATTTCTTTCTACTGATGAATGTGACCTCTTGCTATATCAAAACCTACTGTTTTGAGAATACAGTATTTTAATTTCACATTAATTTATGGCTGTTACTTAATACAAGAGAGTTATTCATAGCCATCATGAAACATTAATTAATACTATATAAATCTAATTTTTAATCACTGATAAAAATACTTACTTTGATACATTATATTGTCACGCAAGAACATATGTTCATATTATGAGTGCAATTAGCTTTGTCATGTTGCATTAATTTAATAATTATATGTCAAACGCAACATAAATAATTACTCATACCTTATCCATATTGTATTATTTTATTCTATTCCATGCTTTTTCTTCCCCAGAGTATAATAAAAGTGATTTAAAATGGAGTTGAATAAAACATAAAATTACTTGGCCTTTGTTGTTGTGGAATTCAGTCCCAAGACTAGTCTGAAGCAACCCTGCATGCTAACCTATCTTCGGTAAACCTTTTCATTTCTACATAACTGGCACATCCCACAACCTCCCTAATCTGCTTAGCATTTCTTATCCCACACAATTTTACAAGACCCTCATGTCTTAAAACATGGCCTATAGCTCACCTAAATAATTGCATTTGTTATCATTATACGATGAACTGAAATGGACCTAATAGTAATCTTTTTTTGATATAATGTAAGAAATCATAAAAAGTAATCTACTGGTCAGTTCTCGATTTCAAGAATTAATTTCATCTTACCATACATAGTTGTTGGTTGCATATTGAAGCATCATTGGTTTCATAAAAATTTACTTTCTGATTTTGAAGCTTGTGTAATGCGATAATTTTTGTTTTATACTCTACTCAATTTTTTTTCCTGTTCAAAACTTTTTGCATTGAATACTCTTTGAAAATTCCTATTAAATAGTATGAAGGTATTACATATTTATCTAATTTGCTTTCTTTCAATTTCAGGCCACCTTTGAGCCAACATCATTCATGAACGGAGACTATGATGAACTGAAAAAGAATTTCCGATCTGTAAAAGAAGAAAACTTGAAGTTACAAGCTGTCATTACAGATGTAAGTCAATTTGTTATTAAAAATGTTTCTAAGTGTCTTAAAATACATAAAGTTGAAAATAGATAGTCTAATTTATTACCTATGTATTTTGTCCAGACATCAATAATATTTTTACACAATTATTTTCTTTTGTGGTGGCCAATGGCAAAGTGGAATATTTGTTAAATACTCATTTTGAAAATATGAAAAAGAAATCACTTATTTAATTGGCACAGAAATACAATTATGGTATGCCTGTATATAATTATAGTTCCACTATTATTTATCACCTTATGTCCACTCACACTACCAAATTCATTTTACTTCAGATGAGAAAGTAATTATATTATAAATATGTATCATAATAGAGTAATTTTGCTTCACAGGTAACTGAAGTCAATAAGAGGTGGCAGAGGTACAACAATGACAGGCAAATGTATGTTCAGCGCTTGCTGTCAACCATTCAGGAGCAGCAGGAGCAAATTAATAAAATTGGAGCACTGAGTGCATTACCAATAAGAGAGGTACGATTATAATCCAACAACATGTAAACAAACATATAAGTTAGCATAACGATAATGAGGAATGTTTTCAAAGTGTGAGAAACTTGTTAATATAGGTGAGTAGAGAGCAAAGAATCTATTCAGGAATCATGCCATTATACATTTTGTAAAATTTATCTTTGTTAAAAATGTTATTGCTAGTTTATGCAAAGAACTTAAAATGTAATTTTCAGCCCTAGAATATAACTCCATTGTTTGAGATGATGGTAAAGTACAAAAAAAAAGAGATTTTATGTTTATAAAGTTTTTAAAAATATTAAACTTGTGACTGCATTTCTTGAAATCAGAAATAACTGTTAGTGCATGCAATAGTTATATATGTATTAAAATTATTTTACTACTAAGAATATATTGTACATGCTTAAATAAATGTTGCAAATTATGTAATTCTATTCTCAATGTAGTTAGTAATTGTTTCAAATCCATCCCAGATTATCATTTATCACAACAGGAACTGTTAATTATTTGGAATATTTTTTCTTCAGCCTAAAAGTGAAGCAACTCAGTTAGAAACTGAGAACCTACAACTGAGGGAGGAAATAGAAAAGCTACAAAAGCAGCTACAAGAGCATGAGAGAGAGGAATCAGCACTAAGGCTTCAGGCCCAAATGCATAAAGATGACTGGGAAGTGGAAAGAGCAGAGAAGCAAGCAGCAGTAAGGGAGCAGCAAGCAGCAGAAAGTAAAGCCAGTAAATTATCTCAGGAACTCAGGGCACTAAGGATAAAGGTAATTTTTATATTGATTATTTAGCAGGCCAAATTATTACAGATATACTATAATTGTAATTAAAAAGGGGGATAAATAATTCCATTTCCAAATACTATCCAAAATTCCCATCCCTTAAAATGTTCCAATTGGACATTTTCTGTTTCTTGTATTTTATCATGAATATGTGTGGATGTATTTATAAGAATAAGACAGAGAGATGTTCACCAAGGTTAACCAGGCTGTAAAGTTAATAACTTAAAGAAATTTATTGTATTCTCTTCAACTATCAGGCTTACTTTTCATTACAAAATGATTTAAAGTATACAACAATACTAACAAACTCTCACATAAATGCTTCAAGTAGGATGGATAATAATAGAATATATTAAGCACATTCTCTAATACATATATGAGGATGTATATTATAATGGTATAAAAAGAATCAAATTAAGTAGTTAAACAGAATCAGTGTATAAACAGTAAATTTAAAGATATGAAGGATGATAACTTTACAGAAATCTTGAAAGTTAATATTCTGTGAGTAAAGAGGGACACAGAATGACTGAGAAGGCAAAAGCCACCTTCTTCACAAGATAGTATTGTACATTGTGCCAGTCAACTGCATGACTGGCATGAGGTGGAGTAAGATCTTGATGGCTACACCAACTATCAGTCTTAAGTAAGCCTAAACTATCTATCTGCCCTATCAATACAAAATTTAAAGATATATATACACAAGAAATGCAAAATGCCACCTGAAGCTGGAGACTGGTTTGGACTTACGCGTCTTCCTCGTCAGACATATGAAATAATTCTTCTATGATCTGAATATAAATATTTTAATGTCAATAACATCTCACTATTTGAATTTCCTATTCTGTTTCACATGTCCAATGCCCTACCTTAGTAAGCATTCTATACATATGACTCATTCTAGTTCCTATCCATATCTATAATTTTGACTGTCATTACATTTCATGAATATGATTATTATTGATTTAAAATTGTTAATTATTTCATTGTATTTACAGATTAGGGAAGATCAGTTCCAAAACTGCAGCCAGTGCCCACGCTGTGGCTATCGATTTGCTGATATTAACTTTCCATTACACGAAAAGGAGAATCTTCGGAACACAGTAAGTTAAAAGATTATATATTATCAATACATTATTAGAATACATTTGAGTATTTTTTATGGATTACTTGTGCTAATTAGTGATGATACATTTTTTACGATATTTATAGCTTAATAAAATATACTGGGAATTTAATTTTTTTAAATTTCCTACCAAAAAATGTATTTTATTGTTTGATCCATAATTTTTTACATTACTCTAAAATATGAAAATTATTGTCTGATTCATTTTTTTTACTTTACTCTAAAATGTATGCACTTTTATGAAAATTATAATAGTTAATGTAAGGATCTCACTCTTAAAACTCATATTCACAACAAGCTATATATTCAGTACTTAAAATGTTTGTCATATGTAAGAAATTATAGGATCTGTCTCAATTTGTACCAAATAAACTTCCGTATTCATAACTTATTAAATTAGTTTGTCAAATAATGAGGTTATCATTGAATATTTCAAGTATTTATTTTCAATATCATTTTCATGTTTACAGACATCGTTACTTGCTAGAGGAACTGTTTATTTGTTGGGGGATGACAGTGACATCACAATTGATAGTGATATGTGTTCTGAAGCATCATGGAATTCATCTGCCGTGAAAGGTGCCAGTAGCTCTACTTCATTTGAAAGCAATGATAATGATTTGTGGAAAACATCAACAGTTCACATAAGAAAATCTGCCTCTAATGACCAACTTAGCAAAAAATTATCTAGTACATTATTTTTAAGAACTGATGAACAATCTGATGTACAGCATTTACCATCACTTCCATCTAGTGTCACCAGTGTGAATATTCTTCCCCCTGACGAACCTAAGACTAAAATAAGTGAAAATGGTGTTAAAATGAAAATTAAGAGCCATCATGACTCAAGTCCAAATTCAACTGGTGGTTCACGTTTCTCAGTTATATCTGGTGAAGGTGCAGTGACGCTAGGTTTCAATAGTTCAGGTCTTGCATCGGTGACAGCATTTAAAAGTGAAGCTCCAAAGTTTAATGACTATGATGAAGGTGTAGCTACATTGACTTCTACTAATGTTATTTGTCCAGGATGCAAGGAAGTATTTCCACCAGACAGAAATCTGGACTTTCTCGATCATTTTGAACTGTGCCAAGGATACCAAACTTCAAAAGAAAAGCTTTAGCTGCCAAGACTTAGTTCATCAGTATTAATATACCTAAATTATATTTGAGCAATAAAAAGTTACTGTAATGTCTATTAGGACAATTATTTTCAATTGTCAAGATGTTTGTATGTAAAGTATTTTATATTATAAGTACTTATGAATTTTAAGCAAAAATATGTTCACTGTACATAATAAATAAATCTCAGGGATTTACAGACCATTTTCTGTTTTTTACTATAATTAAAACAGGTAAGTGCTTTTGCATTTTATAATTTTACAAAACTCCACCAATTCACGATACATTATAATTTCTAAATGCATATACCCAGTCGATATTGACATAAATACATAACAAGAATTTGTTTTATATAAACCTATTTTAACCTCTATTGCCAATAATGTTTACATTGCTTTCTTTATATTTAATTGTATAAATAAAAGTCCATATGGTATGGTATTAAAAGACTAAAATATTAGCTTTATTCATTTCAAAACAAGCTTTGAATATAAGTTGCTTTTAAAGTTTGAAATTATAATGATTCATTTGATTGAAGGAAAATTTTTAACATGTTACAGTTATAATCCTCATAATTAAATAACAATTAATACTTCCAGCTAGTGGTCAGATAATTAAAATTTTATTTTATAATGGGTTGTCTGTTTGAAAACATTTTTATGTTATATAAAAATAATCATTGACATGTTGTGGTATTCAGTTCTAAGACTGGTCTGATATAACCCTCCATCTTGCACAATCCATTTAATTTCTACATAGCTACCACATCCTCCCTAATAGCCTTATTGCATTGCATCCTTGGCCTCCCCTTCTATTCTTACCCCACACACTTCCCTCTAATGATAATTTTACAAGACCCTCATGTCTCAGAATGTGGCCTATTAATCTATCCCTACTCTTGGTCAAAGTCTTCCAAATTGTTATCTTCTACCCTATTCTGCTTAGAAGTTCCTAATTCTATCCACCCATCTCATTTTTTACTATTCTTCTATGGCACCATATTTCCAAAACTTCTATTCTTCTCCTTTCTGCATCCCCTATCATCACATTTCACACCCATACAAATATTTTTAGTAAAGATTTCCTAATATTCATACTTATATTAGCTGTAAGTAAATTCCTTTTATATAAGGCCTTTCTAGGCTATGCTATCCTACTATTTTTGTCTACTATACTTCTACCATTCTAATTATTATGCTGTCCAAGTAGCTGAATGCTTTAACCTCCTACAAAATTTTGCTTTCCAATCTTCATTATTCTCCTGTTTCCCATACTACACTCCATTGTTTTGGTTTTCCCTCTATTAATCCTCATATTGAACTCTTTCTCCAGGAACATATTCCTGCCATTTATTTTGGTTTTCAAGTCTTCTTCTGACTCCCCTAATACTACAATGTCACTGGCAAATCGTAGGGTTTTTATATCTTCTGCAGTATGATTCCTTTTCCAAATTCTGTCTTATCCTGTATTCTAAAATTGTATGCAGTCAATATTGCTTCTCTTGTCGCTACATTCTTCCTAAAGCCAAGCTGATCTTCTCCTAAATCACATTGTATTTTACATTCCATACTCCTATATACTATTCTATTTAATATTTTGCACACATGAGATACTAAACAAATTGTCCTGTGCTGCTCACATGTATCAACCCCAGTCTTCCTTAGAATAGGGACAACTATTTTTTTTCCTGTTTCATAGATTTCACAACAGCCATGATACTGCTTCTTCATCTGATGATCATATCAACTCAACTGGAATGTTATTAATTTACAATTTGTCAGATCAGTGATCACCCCTTCAAACTCCAACCTTAAAATGTCAACTTTTCTTCTATCACTGTGATACAGCTTTTTTAGATGTTCCTTTCATCTCTCTACCTTTTGTTCTATATCTGCTTTCCTGATTTTCTTGCTAGTATTCGAGGTGGTTTACTGATTGAATGTGGCAGCAAGAGCTTTGCAATGGTTTTGATGATTATACTTAAAATGATATAGACAGTATCAAAATTCATGCCTTCTCTATAACTTCAACCTGGGACCTCTAATGTTTCAGGCTAAGCCATAGCCGAGTGTTTACTTAGTTATGCTTCTGGGAAACTGATGTCATCTGAAGAATATGGTCTGGAAGATTTTGATGAATCTGTTTATAGTAATTGTATCACTGCTTAATAATGTTCTTCGATTTAGAACATGTCATCTTGAGGCACAATATGACTTAATATAATTCAATTTTTATCTTTTCACAAGAGTAAGGGCGAATCAGTTTCTATGAAACTTTGTGTCATAATTGTATAGAATTGAAGGAAGTATTTAAGTAATATTAATATGCCATCTCTAAATACTGAGACTAAATGACAAATGTTCCAAAGATGATTTAAACTCATTGGACAGGGATTTTAGTTTTCTGAAATTGACCTCCACCCTTTTCAAATCATCATTATTGGTTCTCTGCCTACAGGCAGATCTTCATATGGCAGTTTACCACTTTGCCCTGTCCTCCACTATTCTCTTCAGGTTCTCATGCCCTTCATGTCCTTTTATATCATCTAATATATCTCTCCCCACATCTAGCCAACATCACCAACTAGTTCCATCTTAAAGAGAGTCTTACACAGTACCTCTTCTTTTTCTTACTTCTCTCACCAAACCTCTTCAACACTTCTTCATTTGTCCACCTTTCTGTTGTATCTGTGACATTTATCTATATCAAAAGATGGGATATCTTCCTCTCGATGACTTTTCCATGTTTTCAGTTCAAGCATGCTTTTTATGTGAAGTCTTGTATATAATGTAGTGTAGTGAAATGAAGGATATAATTCCCATAACAACACTTTCCATTAAACTTATCCTTTTCTACCTCTACCATATCTCGAAAGCTTCCAATATTTTCTCACCCTCTTTTCTTAATATCCACATCTCTGCTCCAAACAATGCCACAATTCTCTTGGACAATCTTTTCTTAGACCTTTCTCACATCCATTACCTAAAAGATTTCTTCTTCTATTGAAAGGTCCTTCACCATGGCAATGCATGCATTCACTTCTTGGTGGCATCTCAAGTCCTCCTCAGTGATAACACTTCCAAGGTATTTAAAGAAAGCTGCCGGTCTGATGTCTAATCTTAATCTTTAGTCTTTTCTTTCTTTACCCAACATGCTCTTTGTCATGTTCATTCTCATTCCATACCACTGACAAGCTCCAACATCCCATTTGCCATTTTCATTTTCTGCTAATAGTGCCATGCCGTCCACAAATCACATGCACTCTATTCTATTTCCACCAACACATATTCCTCTTTTTCCATATAAGCAATTCCCTATAATGTCTTCTAAATATACATTACTTATCAAGTGTGGGGGAGGGGGGCAACACCCTTGTCTAACTCCCATTTCAATGCTGCTATCTTCTGACATTTCATTTTCCATTTTAAGCACAAATTTTGCTTTAATCTTCTATCTTTCCTTTTCAAAATGTCCATCAATTTTCACCATGCCAAACCTCTTTTCCAAATCTATAAAAACAGCATTTATTTCTCTATTTTCATCATATCTTTCCCCTTTGAAAAAATTAAACCTAAATTTATGTCTTCATAAGTTACATTTTTTAAGTGGAAAATATACAGAGGTAAAAAGTAATCAAAATCTTGGGTGTGAAGACAGGTGTGTAATAAATGATGTAGATATCCATAAATAATAGCCTAAGGATTAATGAAAACAACTTGATACTGTAACAAAGAGCTATAAGCCACATGTTAAATATGAACCCAAGCCCTATACTATGAATATAATTCATTGTGGACAAATCTTTGAGTCAAAAACTGACCCTTATTGTTAAGAAGAGTACAAAAGGTACATTACCATTACTAAAACACTATCCGCAAAATGTGTGCATAATTTGTTGAAATGGAAACCGTCTGCAAGATGTTGTTCAGCAACAAGTCCGAGGACAAAAATGTTGCAATTGATTGCATGACACATCACGTGGAACCACAAACAATGGAAACGAACAGTAACATGTTCCAGTACAGTCTATTCTCACTGTCCAGACGCTAATCTACCTTTAAAAAAGTATTAGAATTAATTCATATTCCATTTATCCATAGAGAAGTAGAAACTCAAGGATGCGGAACGATTCAGAGTGCTCTCTTGTTTGAGGTTGTAGTATTTTTAGTGTTGTATCTCATTGAGATTGTGTGATTTGCGGTGGAGTTGCCTAAATGTAAAGCGATGAAGCTTATTGAACTGTATGAACAGGAGAATATGACAAATTAAAGCCATCAGAACGCTAATAATAAATGGTGTTCTACATTGGGTTTCAGGTGTGAATGCTTCATTGAAAAAGTTGAACCCATGTCGCAATACTTCATAGTGAAAAATTAAAATAGAAAATAATAACTCGCAATACTGATTTCGAAACATGCTCAGTAATTTTAATATTCCCATTTGAATTAATATTTGTACCTTACATATTTGAAAATAATAATATATGGTGTAAATAAATAACCAACTTACATTTGTATTTTGCGCTTTGAGAAGGATTTTAGTGGACTCAAAAAGCGCTGTTTTTGGGGGGTGGTAACATGAAGGTGATCCTGAAACGGGGAACTCCGCTTTAATAGCAAAGGAAAATAATTGAAAAGGGGGGGATGGAAGATAGAGCAACGTAGCCAAGGGTTGACTAGGCCCCCAGGGCTATAGTTTAAGGATCCTACCCGGTATTTCACCTTAAGAGATGCAGGGAAAACCCTATAAATCCTGCATCAGGTAGGTCGGGTTATTTGGTACTATTCTCAGGCCCAATCCGAATGACGGTAGAGGAGTTTTTCTGTTGTCGCAGCATTCCCTTCTCCGTGTCTCCGCAAGTTTTAGGAAGCAGCTGCCCAAGGACACTAGATTCAATGCATTTTCTGGGTAGAAAACATCTAATCAGAAAAGTAGCTCGTCTAACCGTTTCTTAAATAATAGGCAATAGTATAAACCCACGAATGTCTGAGTTTAGTTTTGCAAGTGTTTATAAAAGTCCGCCATAAGGTAGAATAACGTTACGAAACACTGCCATGATAATACTAATTTTATTTATTTTAAATATTATACAAGGCTTTTCCCAGTAATACGTTTTCCACTCAGTATTCCTTTGTGGAAGACAATTTTGCTAATCAAGTAAAAGTCGAGACGTAAATGCTTTACGACCTGAAAAAATTATATTTCATAGAAATCCCCACATTATCGTCATGACGCCCTTTCTGAACTGCTTATAATATTAGAAAAATATATTAATGTGAGAAAAATATTAAAAATTTCCGACATCACACAATTTTAATTACTAGTAAAATTATAGTTCTTACGAGAGTATATAACAATACAACAGTTATACCAAAACATGCACACAATATAATTAATATAACAAGAAAACAAACTATTACTTATGTCGTACTGTGTCATAAAAATCAGTTTAGCCAATTTTAGTCGTCCTACAAATTCTTTCATGTGTTTATGAAGAGCACGTTTTATATACAGTCGATCAAACAATTTTAGCTGCTCTATGCTAAGGGGCCGTTATCTACAAATCCTTTGTTTCAATAGTCGTACTTATATAAATGTTTCATCTAATACGGATGTCTATCATCTAGTAAGTATGCCATGTACTGTAAATTTTTTGCCATACTTCTGCAGATGGTGGCTGGAGGGCCAAGATCTCAATTAAACGTATAAATAATTAAATGACGAACGTGCTGTTGGTGCACACATGCAAAAAAATTGTATATAACTAAAACTAAATTGATTAAAAAAAAATTTATAACAAATAAATTACGTCCTTCAAAGTACAATGTGTGTTACAATACATCCAAAATAATTAAAAAGAAAGCATTAACATTTTTACTTACGTAAAACGTGCCCATGCGTTATAAACACTCTCAATAAAATCTAATTAATATATGAGTATAAAATTTGGTAAAAAAATTTGCTTGGTGTGGGGTCGCAGCATTCCTTTCTCCATGTCTGCACAAATTTTATATAAAAAATACTTTCCTGGGCTGAAAGTCCTTGTAACAGTTACTGAAATGTATTTTTGCTTTCGATTCCTCGGACACCTAATTTTCATTCCGCTTGGGACACTTAGGAGACAAATTCAGTTATTATTCACTAAATAGTTTCTGTATGCAAGGTGAAATATATTCAAAAACCACAGTTTTTGTTTTTGTATTCAGTCCTTAAACCTATTCTGCACAAGCATTTTCATTTATACATAACTACCACATCCTCCCAAAAGTTCTTAGTGTATTCCATCCTCAACATCCCTCTTCTGTTCTTATCCCATACACTTCCCACGAATGCTAATTTTGCAAGACCCTCATGTCTCGAAACGTGGGCTATTAATCTATCCCTTCAATTGGTCAAACTCCTCCAATTTTTTTCTCTTCTTAAAACCTCCTTACTTACTCTATCCACCCTTCTATAGCAACTCATTTCAAAAGATTTTATTCGTTTCCATTCTGCAACACCTACCGCCCACTTTTGGCAGCCATATAATGTCACACTCCATACGAACATTTTTAATAATGATTTCCTAATATTCATACTTATATTAGCCGTAAGTAATTTCCTCTTTTTCGCGAAAACCTTCCTTGCCTTTGCTATCCTACTTCTAAAATCCCTAGTTATTATGCTACCCAAATAGCAGAAGTCCTGTCTTTCCTTCTAAATATCCTTCCCCTTTTCTAACACCCTTTGTTATTCCACTATTCCCCATCCTACTCTGCATCACCATTAACCTTTGTGTTGTAATCCTTCTCGAGGATCACGTTATTATGGGTTTCAATTACAATGATATTATCAGTAAGCCTTACAATTTTCATTTCTTCTCCCTGCAGTTTGATTCCGTTTTCATATGCATTGTTAACTTTCTTGATCGCCAGTCTATATATAAGTTGAAGAGCATGGAAGGCAGACTGCATCCTTGCCTTACTCATTTCTTGTTGCTGCTTTCTTTTTCTTGATCTTCAATTCTAATCACTGCTGACTACCTGCGGTAGTGGTTATGGATATCTCTTCTTTCTCGATGTTTTATTCGTCTCAGTACCAAATGCAAATTGAACGATTTCTTGTTTTAGAGAACAGCGTTATTTGAACAACTAACATCAACAATTTAGTAGAGACGTTATCTAATCAATCAGCTAGAATAGGCAATAAATTTCTTATCAACTGTTTAATAAGACTTTATCACCTTCATCTTAAAACAGGTGGTTGAGCTTGGCGCTGGGGTGGGGAAACAATCGTGACAGTTGAGTATGATTACATTGCTTGTTGTGATAACATTTCGTTTGTCACTTAACAACAACTTTTAAACAAGCGACTAACGTTTTAAATTTTAGCTGCTCAGATTCCCTGTCCTTTACAGTTTCCAATTTTTTCTCCCTCATATTGCTTACTATGTGAATAAACCGCGTTTGCGTGTCTTCACACCTGAAAACCTGCAAATATTGCAGCCACAAAGTATCCGAATACTTTAGTCTAAAATATCAGAGAACAACATACTGCACGAAATTAGAAATTGGTAATTAACTTTTCCCATATTCCTCATAAATGAAAGGTATTGTTGTGATTGTCAATTGTTTACTAACAATTTTAGACCATAAAAAGCAATATATTATATATTAGCAAATTCTATTTTATTTGTTCCGAAAATTAGATGCGACAAGAAGAGCGCCTGGTACAGTCAGAGTGGAATCACAGGAGTATTTAAGAAATAATAACCCGGTAAATTACAGTGATATGAAAAGGTTAACATGAATGGAACACAAATAAAACAAAAAACACAATTAAAATTACCATAAGCAAATGAACAGCAAACAGTCACTGTCAGAAATAATTATATTATTTATCACATTTATTCAATGATTAATTTATTTATGTTTTAATATCTTATATTTATATATTTGGCATTTGTAGATTTAGAAAAAGGGTTTGATAATGTGAACTGGAACACACTATTAAGGATTTTGAAGAGCACAGGAATAAATTATCGAGTAAATATCAGAAGGCAGTCAGCAGTAATTAGAATTGACGATCAAGAAAGGAGTAAGACAAGGATGCAGTCCGTCGCACACGCTGTTTAACTTATATATAGAACAGGTTATGAAGAAAGTTAAAACGAAATATGGAAAAGGAATCATAATGCAAGGAGAAGAAATAAAAAACCTATGCTTTGCCGATGATATTGTAGTATCATGGGAGTCAGAATAAGCCATTTAAACCATAATAAATGGCATGAACGTGGTTCTGGAGAAAGAGTTGAATGTGAGTATTAATAGAGGAAAAACCAAGGTAATGGAGAGTAGCTTGGGAAACAGTGGAATAACAAAGGTTGTAAGATTGGGAAAGAATATTTTGAAGGAAGTTAAGGAGTTTTGCTGCTTGAGGAGTAGAATAACTAGGGGTGGTAGAAGTATAGAAAAATAAAGAGTAGGATATCACAGGCAAGGAAGGATTTCGCAAAAAAAAGGAATTTACTTATGGGTAATACAAGTGTGGCGTTATATAGGTGCGAAACGTGGACGATAGGTGTTTCGGAAAGCAAAAGAATATAAGCCTTTGAAATGTGGTGCTATAGGAGAATACTGAAAATCAGTTGGGTGGATAAAATCACTAACAAGGAAGTTCTAAACAGTATAGGGGAAGAGCTGACAATATGAAGGACGTTGACCAAGAGAAGGGATAGATTATTAGGCCACGTTTTAAGACAGAGGATCTTATAAAACTAGTATTGTGTGGGGTAGGAGCAGAAGAGGGAGGCGCAGTATGGAATATGCTAAACAGATTAGGGAGGATGTGGTAGTTACGTGGAAATGAAAAGGCTTGCGCAATATATTTTATTATGGAGGGTTGCACCAGACCAGTCTTAGGACTGAATACCACAACAACAACATTTTTTATTTAATGTAATTTTGCCACTAAATTTGTAATTAATAATTGCGTCATTTTAACGAAATGTATCATAAAAATTTATAATTAACAAAATTTGGAGTTAATTTTAGTAGAAATTTGTGAGCATATGTCTCCGTCTGAAGATTCCCAATATCGTGGACGAAACGTTGTGTATAACGTGTTGAATACTGAAAAAGATTCTAACTAGTCGGTTGTTTGCTGTTTAGCTATTTATTTAATAAATGTCATATCATTATAAATATTGAAAATACCAAAAAATGAAGGAATATTTTTTATTAATCAAACTTCTTATATATTTGATTTTGAAAATAGCTATGGTATTATGCAGTGAAGTTAAAATAATTAAGCGTTAAATTAAAGTATTAAGTTGAAGTATCAATAAATGAAAATGATTGTGTGTCAGGTCATAAAATAAATCTTATATGATTATATTGAATAATTTTTACGTTTGGCTTAATACAAAACGTTTCATTTTTATTTTTGCGACCTACTTACGTTTAATGATGTTAAATTAATAAAACAGTGTTAATTCAAAAATAAAGATTATATTTCCCTAAAAATTACAAAACGTAAGTATTACTGGAATGACTTGCATTTAAATGAAATTTACATGTAAATTAAGTTATTCCAATAATTATTATTTTAATTTTTACCGCTGTACATTAACTATAAAATATTTATTTCACAACTATTTGTAATTATTATAAAATTACAAGATAAATTTCAATATATGTTGAAAGAGTATAACTTTAATAACATATAATTATTAATCTATATAGAAAAGAATGATTCTAATGTGTCAATATAATAGGTGAATATGATTTGACAGATCAAAAGTTTCAAAGAATAATAATCAGAACTAACAATTAAGACTATTAGGTTGTTGTAATTAATATAAATGAATAAGACATATAAGTGGTGTGACTAATAAAAGTGCTGGGTAATAAATTTGGAATCAGTTGCACAAAAATCATTAGAAATAAAATGTCAACAAATATTCGAAGGCAACTAATTTAAATTTACAAAGATTAAAATCAGAAATGTCGTAAATAAAGTTGCCAATTAATATTGAAGAAAAATTTCAAGGTTTAGTAGGCCTATTAGTCACGTTGTAACCACGTTTAGAACACTCTTTCGCAGTTCAAAATTGATAATTGCCTTGTTTGTATCAGATAATGTATTATCTCTACGCTTTCATAAAGGTATCTACTTGACTTTATCGGATATTGTCAAGGTTGGACAATCCCACCTGTTGTCCAATGATTAGCGGCTCTTCGTGCCACTCCTCCAGATTTGGCCTGTTGCAATACTCATTCACATCTTGACTAACAGGGGCAGGCAAAGGGTAGGAAAATAGCTCTAAACACACAATGCTAGTAGAAATGTTGGTAAGGCTGTGTCATCGCATCCCATGTGATCAAACTCAACGTCCTACATGAAATTTAAAGAAAATTTCTGCGTTGTACTTCCAGATTTTAATTTTTGCATTGTTTGTAGATAACATTACTGAAATCAGATATTCATACAAATGTCGGAAAAAAGTTATCAATGTGCTCAAAAGTCAAATTAACCCTTAGTGAATTACATTTCTAAAAACCCAAGACTGTTTAAGTTAAAATGTAAGAAGTCGTATGAGAAGATAGAGGAAAAATAATGTCGTCAAATTCGAGGACCTTCTCTGACGCAACCTCCAGATCTTACATCATTCACGCTGGCGTGCCGCAGGGCAGCGTTCTGGGCCCTGTTTAGTACCTCATGTACGTTAGTGACTACCCTGACAACAATGCCATTACAATCGCCCACTTTGCTGATGACGTGGCAGCTCTTTCCTCAAATGCATGTTGCAGCCACGCCAGGGATAACCTGCAACAGTTTGCCTTGGAGGTTGAGCAATGGTGCTGCAAATGGAGAACTAAAGTAAACCCCACAAAGTCTCAACTTGTCCTGTTTACCTACCGGAGGAACTTACCTGGAAACACTGACTATTCGTCTCAACGGAACTGATATTCATCGTTCTGAGGAGACGAGCTACCTGGGATTAAAACTTGACTCAAGTCTGACATGGAACTCCCACATAAGCTCTGTTGTGGTCGCCTGTATCTCCTCAAACACCTCCTTGTCAGTCAATCTATCCTTCTAAGAATCCAGCTCTCATTCGACCACTCTGGCAATTCGCGTGTGCAATCTAGTCTTCAGCATACAACTCTCAAATCAAATGAATCCGAACAATCCAAAATAGAATCCTTCGGCTCACACCAACATTAACTTGCACCGAGACCTGGGTTTAGCTCACGTTTCCCAAGTTTTACAAACTACATATATCCGTCACCAGCAACGTCTGAGTAATCACTCCAATAAAGCTCTTGCAAGAAGTTTACCACAATCCTCGGCCTAATAAACGATTAACTTTTCCCCTAAATTGTATTATCATTCAGCAAATGATATTTAGTAACAACTCATTGTTTAACAGCATTGTTCACCAATTAATGTACACTTTTTTGCAGGCTGCCGATGGGTGGCTGACGCTACACATGTTTCAAGTTTCTTTTTTCCTTTTTTTCTTTTTTATTACCTCATATTATTCGTACAACTGTAATGTACCACTAACTCTACTATCACTCTATAGCAATCATTAATTATAATCTTAGTAAGGGAATATATAAAGAGCTCAGTACGAGGGTGGGCTGGAAAGTCTCCGACCTCAACATGAAAATGGTAGCATTCGTCAACAAACGATAGGTTTGTATCTTTTTTAGAAAGCCATTTTAGACGTACAGTTGTTTGACAATCTTTTGAGCGATTCCATGTTGGCTTTTATAGATAAATTACATGACGTACAACACCTTTACACAATGTTTCCAGAATAGGTTTTCACATAATAAGTTCCTGTTAAAACAAGTTCCGGTCTACTACTACCCGAGTTTATTGGACTACTGGGTGTTTTATTTTGAGAGGAATAGCTAATTCTTTCCACATAACTTATTATTATGCGCACAAAACTGATTTCACGGAGGATTATAATCAGCCGAAACGATGCACAGGTTATCCTCCTCTCAGTTATAAAATTATAGGCTACTGAATTTTGGCTTTGCAAATAAATATCAATTTCTAATAATTAATTTTACATATAAATAATTATTTATCATATAAAATTTAGGTTAATATACAGTTTTACCACCCAAGTTCCGAATTTTCATTTATATATATATTTTTTAATTACAAGCCTAAAAAATCTGCGGTCGTTATTCAGTGTTCTTTATTTTTGAATTTATTTTATTTTATTTCATATAAATGACTGGGTCATGAGCGATAATTGGCTTGAATGAAATTACATAAAGATATTGTCAATTGTTTACTAACAATTTCAGACCTTATAAAGTAATATAATATATTAGTTCTAAATTCTATTCCGAAAATTAGATGCGACAAGTAGAACGCCTGGTAAGAACAGAGAGGAATCACGGGAATATTTAAGAAATAATGACCTGGTAAATCACACTGATATGAAGAGGTTATCCTGAAAGGAACACAAATAAAACTGAAAACAAATACCATAAACAAATGAACAGCAAATAGTCAATATGTCAGAAATTACTTTATTTATCAAATTTTTTCAACGTTTCATTTCTTTCTGTTTTTGGTTATTCAATATAACTTTGCAATTAAAATTGTATTCAATAAATTTCGTAATTTTAACGTAATATATCATAAAAAATTATAGTTAACAAATTTTGGAGTTCATTTTAGAAGGGTCTGCATTTTCATTTATTTTTTTAAAGAGAATTACAGACCTAAAACATCTGCGGTCGTTAATTTTGAATTTATTTTATTTTATTTCGTATAAATGACTGGGTCATGAGCCATAATTGCCTTGAATGAAATTACACATGGATGCAATGAGGTTCATTTATATTTCGTCATAGAGGTTGCTTTATTTTAAGAACTGAATGGTTTTCTTCTTGTTAGGTAGAGGAGTGGGTGATTGAGTGTTTGGCGTGCTGTGTTCTGATCTGGTTAATACAAATTGATCTTTTCTTGTTGTCTTAGGATTGATATGGATGTCTCGAAAGATGTTTAAGTTTATTTTACTGTTTCCAATCGATTTAATGCATTCAAATTACAACTGTAAAGGGCGGGTAAGTTAGAATGTTCAAATGAGGTAATTTGTGACCTCAAACAAAGTTCTTGCGAATTCTGGAATGGCTTCGACGTTAAGTTCAAAAATAGACATTTAATACCATTTCCTTAATCAGCTGCTGTATTATTCAGATTTACTTATAATTAAATTGTTTTTCATACGAAACTGTGGACTGGTTTCATTCCTTCATGAAATTTTACTTTTCGGTGCAACAACTCGGACAATCCTCCTTTATAATATATATCTGTTACTGTTATCCAGTAACCAAATCTGTCCTAGGAACTTAATCGGCGGTTCACATAATTTTCAAATGTATTTTCACAAAATCAATTGACTTGAAGTATTCCTCAACTTAGTAACTCTTAACTTCTTCCCTTAAACTGATTTTTTAGCGATTCGAAAGGGACGCATGGTGATTCTCTTCGTTTTCTCGTCAACTACTTCAGTTGAAAACATCTGTTGAGATCAATGACGTTCAGGAAATAATAGGTCAGCTTATTCTCACCAGTTTGAAAAACGTAATATGTTATAATATTATATTATTTCACGGTTTCAACACGAAAAATAGAACTAATAAACTATAATCGCAAATCATGAAGAACAGACCTGAAGAGTGAAGAAGAGAACATTGGATGGACTCTAGTAGACAGTTTAATATTTGTAAGAAGCAAATAAATGGTCTTATAAGTCTACTTTTAATGGTTGGTACACAGGTGCTATTAATAAAATATACCCAGTAGCAGCAGTACCTATTTATAGAAATAAAGAGAAAATTAAACATTGTGACAGACTTTGTAATTTCAAGTAGCGATCCTTAAGGATTATTAATTTCGTCAAGTTCAAGAATAGTTGTATTGATTTTAATCAATAAAAAGAATATTTAAAATGAACTTCTGCGTTGACAGTAGTTTAACAGGTGCTTTTTTACAGCAGGGGCTGATGATTAATTTGGTCAAGACCTAAGTAACAGGCATTGTGGATAGGTTTAATTCCTCTTCGTCTCGTTCGTTAGGGAAAATGACTGTGCCCCTATCCAAATTCAAAAGACTCAGTATCCTGCAACATTTCTGACTCGTTGAGTGTGCGGAGTATATTTCACTCACTCTGGTCCTTGAAGGGTCTCGAAAACGTTGCCCTAATTGACAAAAGCCTGTCAAGACATTTCTGATACTAAAAATATTCTTGGTTCCAATAAGAATCTAGGAGTTATAATTACTCTAAGTAATAGTTTGATTAGATTAAATTAATGAAAACAATTATTCTCAAACTGTTGAAATCGTCATCTCATTAATCACAAAGCAGATTAATGGGCTAATTTCCCGGATTAATAGCCATCAAGCTAACCACAATTCAAGAAAATATCTTGTTTATGAAATACATGAAATCAGAAGAGTCTTAATCTAAGATAAGCTAAATTCGCCAATCTTATAACAAGTGTCAAATGAGCAATTTCATCGATTTGGAGGACTTTCGGAAGTGTGAACGTCATAATTGTTAAGTCATGGATAAGATAAAGGATGTATTTATAGAACAGCCAGTGGTGGGTCATTTCAGAAAGATGAAGGCGTTTCTAATTGTTCTGTTGCTGGCAGTTGCAGCTACCTCTGAAGGTAAGAATAATCCAGAAATTCATTTTGTTTTGTTCAGTAATTGACACCTTTAAGGGGAATAAAACAACAAATAATAAAAACCGAGCCAATTAAACACTGAAAACCAGCTTAATTATTGTAGTAATATTACTACATATCTATTGTATGGTAGCGTAATACTCCTCATTCGTTACGCCTTTCCTAGCACAAACACAAAGTGATTAGTTTCTGTTTATGTAAGACGGACATTATGCGAGCGCTAAAACACAAAGGGGAAACATATTCAACTTGACGTAAACAATATATCGATATTATGCAACATCAACATTACAACCAGTCGTAGTTGCCAAGAAATAGCAGAGTAGTATAAACATGTGTCAGAGTTCACTGCAGTTCCGCAGAGTTGTCAGTGAAGAAGTGGGCCAGTGCACAGCCAACTCAACTTCATCACTGCCTGTGTAAGGCTAGTGTCACATTTTAGCGGATGAGACAACACATGTATTTAAATGCGACCCTTCACACTTGGGCGGTTGCGGGGCGGCGGCGTTTCCCGCCCCTCAGTAGCCGCACAATGCTGCGGGGAAAACGCCAACACGTCCGACGATAATTGGATGGGGGAAGGGAACATTATCAATTTTATAATCTTAATCAAGTAATAAACTAGCATCATTGGTAAACTAAACATGTTGATTTTAAAATTACAATTTGATAATGCTGATTTATTAATTTCAGCATGGGTAATTTCAAAATTTTTTTAGTATTTATTGAATAATATGTAAATTTTTTCAAGACTTACGACATGATTAAGGCAGAAATGAATACCAAGACGTATCATTTTTTAAAAAATTAGAAACAATTTGAAAATCGCATTCGAGTCCCTTTCAATCCATGCCAAGTGGTCCAGAAAAAATTGCTCATCTGTTCAAAAAAATTAATATTTTTTTGGTGCATTTCCTCGTTTATTTTGCAGTTCAAAACTAATTTTGTTTCATTTACATTGTGTCTGATTCAAAATGACTAACGTTTACGTTTTAGGGCACTCACCGTTTTTCACGTTCGTAGGAATTTACGATTTTTTAAACGATTCATGTTCTTTTCAAATTAAGTATCGTGTTCAGTACATTCGGATTTACAAATTAAACCTCTGTTTACGTGCCTAATAATAGTTTTTCATGTACTCTGTGCAACACGAAGTTGTCCATTCCAATGAAGAAAATTAAATTTTCGTATAGGATTATTTCTTCAATAAGAAACAGTTTGCGGACCTCAATATTTTTCGTGCTTTTACTCATAATGTTACTTTATATGTATATATATTATAAGTGGTGAGTCATATACTATTTACAAATTATAACCTTTTACAATGGAACCGTTAAAATGTTTTTCAAAGTTTGAGTTACAATATCTCGGTATGGCATGCAGATAAAAATATGAAGTTTTACATTTAATAGGTTTTTATAATATCAAACTACAGTATAAATTTTAACTTTCAGATTTAACTCATAGTTGGCATATACAAGATGTGCTAGATTATTTCCCTGAACTAGTTAATTAATAGAAAACTGTAAAATGTGTTTCAATCAATAATTAGTTTTTAGTGTTTATTTAACAGTCATAACATTTAATTTCGTTATTTAAAGTGCGTCTGGTCACCGTGATGGATTCCAAGCCTGTATGTTTCTTCAATATATTTGTTCATTTCCGCAACCCATTTCTGGCCTTCACAAATTCATGAAACTGTCAATGATACAACTCCTGCAACTTGGTGAAATTCACTTTCTGCTGACGATGATGTATTTTGACATTTTAACACAGTTTCTGATTGCGTTATAAAACAATTAAATGATCTAGTTCTTTTAATTTTGTGAATCATCCAGATATTAAACGTCGCGCACCCGCTAAAGTGTGACATCAACACCCGCACCAATTATATTCCGCTGCGGCTCGTCCCGCTCAAGTGTGGCGCAGGCTTAAACCTACCTTTAGGGGCACTCTCCGCACCCGGCTCGTTAAAATATTTATTTTGGATGTATTGTTGCTGGATCGTGATTGGTAAGGGACAATGTGAACACACCAATTGTTTTCCATCGGAGAATATTCTATGGCCGAGAGCGGAGCGTGACAGTGCCTATAGTCTGAATTAAACCTTAATATTTCAGGTGAATTGTTTGAGTATTCAAAAGAGAATAAGTTCCTTCCGTCAAGTATTTTCAAACTGATTCATTGATATTCCCAATTCCTGTTACTAATGTAATTTCTACGCATACTTTAGCGGGCAGACCCGGCATGAGGCCCACGGGCCGATACATGCTGATGCCCGGAGGAGACGGCAAGGTGTATCTGGTGGACTTGGACCAGGAGACTGTCGGACGAGCTGTCACTGAGAACGACGTCACGTTCAATCTATACACCAGGTAATACACGTCATTATTAAGCACCGATGAGAAACAATATCCTACTCTACAGAAATAACATGAAAAATTCGTTACAGGTCCAATCCAAGCTCACCACAAATTCTCAGAATCGGTGACACGTCTTCCATGGGAAATTTTGATGTCAACAAACCTATAAGAGTGATTTGCCACGGATGGACGTCTAATGCCGGATCCATGGATTATATTAAAGACGGTTAGAAAACTTCTTTTCAAATCAACATGTTAAAACAAATATTAGGTCCGAGAAACATTACTTTTCTGGAATAAAATAAATGGCACATTTTGTAAAAGTCATTTCAGTAAAAAAAGCATTGTAGTTACTAAGGTACGTAGTTGGAGCTTGGAATTGTCTTCATGTTGGTCCTGCGTCCGCCATCAAAACATATTCAATTTTCAACACGATCTTCAACGTCGACATGCTTTATCATCACAGACTGTTTGCCATATTTCAGCTTGGCTTCAAGCTGGAGACTACAACGTGATTAACATTGACTGGAGTGGACCTGCGTCAAATATCAACTACGCTCAGGCCAAGGAGGACACAGTCGGCGTCGGAGAGTTGACGGCCAATTTGCTCAACTTCCTAGCTGGTCAGGGAGCTAATCTGGGGTGGACAGAAATCGCCGGTCACAGTCTGGGAGCTCATATCTCTGGTATTGCTGGTAATAGACTCGGAGGAAACGTGGCCAAGATCGTAGGTACGTATAAGAATAATTACTCGACATTGTTTTTTATAATATCCAGGAATACTTAAAAAGGATCACTGTCGACAGGTATGGATCCTGCTGGACCTCTGTACGACGGCTCCCCTGAGAACCAAATCGACGTCAGCGATGGTAACTTTGTCCAGATTATTCACTCCAATGCCGGTCTTCTCGGATGGGGAGATCCAATGGGTCACAGTGATTTCTACCCCAACGGAGGAGCGTCACAACCAGGTTGTGGATTGGACTTAACAGGTACATCGTAACTTATGACCAATTTTTATTTTAAATTTTTATTTAGGGCAAAATTTTATTGTTCCAAAAGCCTGGGAATAGTTTCCAGAAGTATATATATATAAGGTTCAGTACAAATTTCGCCAAAAATTGTACTCCTCGAAACGGGATCAAAGAGGCCATGCACGAGCGTCTTTTCATTCATACTCTTTTTCCCTTTCAACTTGATCCGCATCACTTCCAGTGATTACACCTCATTACAACACAGTTTCCTGACTTTAAAATTTATAATAATTTACATCTGTTAACATTTATATATTTTTATAGCTAATTCCAAACTTCTAGTACTTTGGATTAAAATTTCATTCCTAAATTTGATTAAATATAAATATGGATGTAAAACATATATATATATATATATATATATATATATGTTGTAGTTTTTAGTCCTAACTCCGGTCTGATGCAACCCTCCATACATGCTAACCTATCTTTTGCAAGCCTTTTAATTTCCTCATAACAAGCACAACCCACATCCTCCCTAATCTGCTTATCGAATTCCATCCTTCGCCTATTTATACTGTTCTTACCGCACAAATTTCCCTCTAATGCTAATTTTACAAGACCTTCGTGTCTTAAAATGTGGCCTATTAATCTATCCCTTCTCTAAGTCAACGTCCTCCATATTGTTCAATTTTCCGTTTAGAACTTCCGTGTTTGTGATTCTATCCACCCATCTGATTTTCAGTATTCGCCTATAGCACGACATTTCAAAGGCTTCTATTCTTTTCCTTTCCCCAACTCCTATCGTCCACGTTTCGCACCCACATAACGCCACGCTCCATATGAACATTTTTAGCAACGATTTCCTAATATTCACTCTTATATTACCCGTAAATAATTCCTCTTTTTCGAGAAAGCCATCTATGTCTGCGCTATCCTACTCTTTATGTCTACTATACTTCTACCATTCCTAGTTATTACGCTTCCCAAGTAGCAGAATTCCTTAACTTCCGTCTAAATATCCCTTCCCAATCTAATACCCTTTGTTATTCCACTGTTTTCCAAATTACACTCCATTATATATAGCTAACAAAATTAAGCCATGAAATGTTACAGGCTATATTTTTAGTTCCCACAGACTACGGTCCTCTGATTTTTTAAGGAAAATTTATCTCCCAATTTCTCAGCTTCAAAGGTTTATTTCCTCTGCCGGCAACGACGTTTGTAGCTTGAAATGGTGATGTGTTTAAAAAAAATTATAACTGAAAGGCACTGGCAAAATTTACGATTCGTCACTAGAAACTTTTAGTAGCATTTGCTGGCCAAAATCTACGTCGTGCGATGAAAAGGGAATAACGTAAAACATTAACAATGAAGTTAGAAGTGAACTTGGTGTTTGTTTCAGGTGCCTGCAGCCACAGCCGCTCTCACCACTACTTCGCCGAGTCCATCAGCTCCTCTGTCCCCTTCACCAGCACTCGCTGTGACAGCTGGGATTCCTTCACCAACTTTGGATGCGCCGGAAACCCCACGACAGGCATGGGAGAACCTGCGTCCTCAAGGTCAGCTTAATCAATTAATAACCAATTTAACGACTCTTAACAGTCGATTTTTATAACATTTTAGATCAACAGAAGAAACGCTCCTGTAGATATATGTATCCGCTTCAGGTTGTCTCTGAAAGATTTATCTTGATTATAGAAACAACTTACGTCTGTAACAGATACACGACTTGATCCGTATAATAGACTTATGCACAAATTTTTTAACATAAAGTAGACATTTCGACCATCCACTGGGCTTCTTGTCAATTATCTAAGTCAAATAAATATATAAACACAAAGAGTACGACCTAAACATAAAATTAACCAAGAAAATTTTAATAAACCAAAATATAATTTATTTAGTTGAAAAGTGCCGTGTTTTATACGTGACACTTTGCAACTAATTTGTTATTCTAAATAACGCAACATTTCTGAATCTTTTTTTTTAAATTCGCTTCCTTATCGAAATTAAAAGAATGGTTTAGTTCCAAACACTGTTTAGTAATTGGAGAGTGTTTAGATAAACTAAATTTTCAATTAGCTTGCTGTTCCTTAATTCTAACTGTCACTGTAGCCAATGTGGCAAAAATAACACTTGTTACATTAAATTTTATAAAGAACAGTTAAAATTACTAAATAAATCTTTACGTTTTTTATAAGGAAAGATAGAGATTTGAATGATTTGTAGATTACCGAAATATTATACTTCTTAGATACTATTCATCCCATTTACTGTTTTATTATAAGCCTTATTTTGGCAGAATAAGAGAGAGAGAGACGAAAGACGAGCAGTCTCACTCCATCTATTTTTGCAGCAGTATTCGCGCTATAATTAATTAATTATCGGCTGAGTGCTAACTCCTTGACAAATAATAAACTTCTTAGGATCGTCTATACGATGCATACGTAAATTGGTTTTATTTGTAGTGCCAAGAAAATTTTAATTTTTAGTAATTACACATTTTTAAAATCAAATAAATATTAATTATCCCAATAAATATACTTGAAGTTTCTGTCTGTTTGGAAGTATTTATCGAATTGACTCCGAATAGTGTGAAAGAGAGACTTATTCAAAACCAACTGTGAATTATAAGATTTGACCTGAAGAAATCATAAATAAATTACAGGATAATAGTTGGCAGCAAAATTTTTAATACATACTGAAAATTCTTTTAATGATGATGAGAATCAGATAAACGTAATTCCTTGTCAACAAGATTAATAATCTTAGTTTTTTTAATAATACTTTACTTTTTTCAATACTATGTGACTTAACTTCTTTTTTTACATTTCTAGCACAACCGGAGTCTTCTACCTCTACACCAACGACCAATCTCCATACGCTCAAGGTTAATTGTATTCTTTGGTATTCAATAAATTTTTGTATACTTCTTACTTGTTTCTTTCTATCCGTAAGTCCTGTACTTCAATAGCTTCAAAAAGACTGGTTATTCAATTAAATCAAAATTCCTTAATCATTTTTTTTATAACTGAAGACTGAGATTTGAGTATGTATTATAACTCTGGAACTAAATATGTCATTCTTAAATTCAGTTAATTGAACATGTTTTGCGACATGAGAGTTTTGTAAAATTAGTATTAGAGGGAAGTGTGCGGGATGAGAACAGAAGAGTGAGGCCAGGATGGAATACACTAAGAAAATTTAAGAAATTTTTCGGACGTAACCGTCGCTGGAGATGGTCCGCGACACTAACTACTTCACATGAACATTCAATAATCTTTTCGGCTGAGGGAGCCAAGGAGTAAATATGATGAATTGCTAAATTTTACGCCTGAGGATGTCTCGAAAAGGAGACGACACGTCGGTTTTGAATAAATACTGATAAATTTATACGTTGACTTATTGGTCGCCTTTTTATTTATTGTAAATTTAGAGTCAGAAAACTATGTTATAATTTACTGAATTTATTTTGTCTGTAGTTAATTTCAGAAGAAATTTGTCCCGAAGAAGTCCCAAAATAGTAGACAAAATGTTGTACTATGAAAAATTCTGATTTACTGCCCGTTTGTTTATTTTATAAATGTCAGATTAATTTAAATATTTAAAATACTGTAAAATTAAATAATATTTATAATTATTTGGCCTAACTACAGAGAAACCTTTAGTTGATATTGCAAATGGTTTCATCATTCAGAGACGATGAATTAATTAATTGTTAAACTAAAATAGTTTTTCGTTTATCAATAAATAAAAAAGACTACTTACATGTTTATATTGAATAAATTTTACATTGAGCTTAATACGGAACGTTTCCTCACTGATTCTTGCCGTCTATTCAGGTCAGTATTATTTAAGCTCTTAAAATAAGAGAAAGTTTTTAATATAAAAAATCGAATATTTTATGAAGTGGAGATTCAATTTCCAAACGAAAAGCAAAATGTAACAATTATTGGGATAACTTTCACTGTAATGAAATAACTGCATCATTTAAATGTAAACTATTAAATAATTATTATTATTATCAACATAACATCATTGGTAACAGATGTACAATATTTTTAACAAATTTGTATGTCGACTAATAGAAATGGCAATTAAAATTGATATGAATAGCATAAATCTAAAACAATATAATTACGAACTGATATACAATAATGAAATTTTATTGTCATATAAAACATATAGGTAAACAATATTATTGTATAAATATTACAGAAGATATGTCAAGTCCGTAATTAATTATATTTTTAAGTTTGGACGTGAAAAACGTGCATGGCGAATGCTATTTTAATCCACAATCGGATGAATTAATAATTCTTGAAATGACGTTTAGTGCGCAGTTAAATGTTTGTAAACCATTTAGACTATTTAAATTTGCATTTGGGCTATTATTATGTGTACTCTACCCGTTAATGTTCAATGCCGACAGATAATGGAAGTAAGTGCGAATACCTGAATGTACTCACTTTTTAAAACCCCCATTAATAAATAGTACTTTAACTTATATTGCTTCTAAACAATTTACTTTTTGCAACAAATGTATATTGAGAAAGCACAAATATACAATGTATGCACGCTTTATTTAATTTAGTTTAATGTACTTCCTGATACTTGAGCAATATCTCTTGGACCAGAGAAATTAATGTGTTTGGCATTCAGTATGTGCTTAAACATTTTTTATATAATTTAACATATTGTACATAAATTTTACTATCTTTTACACTTCTTCTCCATATGAACTTTAACTGTGCCAAATATCATAATCCTCCGTGCGCTCAATGTACTTAAAAAGGAGTATAAATTATCCTTCACGTATATATATATATATATATATATATTAACAATTGAAACTAAAATTTCTATAAAAAATGTATAAATAATAATAACGAGTAAAAAATTCGGAATCAGTTGCAGAATATTTAAGCTTAAGTATTCATGTCAACAAATATTTGAGGACTTCAATTTTTTTAATGTACATAGATCCACTTTAACATCCTAAATGCCCTAAATAAAGTTACCAAACCTTACTGCATAAAAATTCTAAGTTTAATAGGCCCATTACGTTTGGCTCCAGGAAGCATTAACTCGAAAACACTCGTCGACAGTTCATAATTGGCAATTGTCTTGCTTGTAAGAGATAATTTACTATCGCTTCGCTCGTTTTCGCTTTCATAGGTATAATTACTTGACTTCGTCTGCTATTGCCAAGGTTGTACAATCCTGTCTGGTTTCCAGAGATTAGAGACTCCTCGTGCAACTCCTCCCGATTCTCCCTGTTGCAATACTCATTCACATCTTGAATAGCAGGGGAAAAAAAGAGACTAGAAAAGTAGCACAGAATACACAAGGAGAAATACTTATGAATTATTAGACTAGTTAGTAAAGCTGTACTGTCGCGTTCATTGAATCAAACTCAAAACATCCTGCATCAAACACGAATAAATTTTGATGCTGTTCTTCCAGATATTAATTTTTGGACCGTTTTCAGATAACCAACTGAAATCAGATATTGACACAAATCTCGGAAAAGACTTATCAATGTGCTCAAAAGACAAATTAACCCTTAGTGGCTTTAGTGACATACAATGCTCAGAAATTAGTATTAAATGTTAGTGTGTGGGAGGATAAGGGATGTGATAGTTATGTGGTAATGTAAAGGCTTGCGCAAGATAAGCTAGCATGGGGAGTTCCATCAGACCAGTCTTAGGACTGAATCCAATAACAACATGCACTATTGGCTTCATTCTGAGAATATATTGAAGTAATTATGCAGAATTGTGTGAATTCTGCCATGAACAAAATTTAATTGAATAATCTGAAATGTTCATCACAGGAATTAAGCATAATAATGTTTCTCTTCTTTACTATTATAATTTAAAAGTTTCTTTGTCAGGAAACCATGTTCCGGAAATAGAGCACGGCTAACATAGGTGTAAATTTTGAATTTCCAAATACTTCAAAGTCAATTAAATTTAAAGAATGAAAATATAACTTTCAAAAGTAGTTTCAAAAGTCTACCAGCGTTAATCCTGGAAGTCAATTACTCCTGGAAATATCACAAAGGTTTATTTGCCTCTTCCTGTACTTTAATTACCCCTGTATACGTTACGCGAAAATCACGTTAAGCCATCGCTGTTGTTAGCTCTGAGTGCATTTGATAGCCATTAGAAAAATTATTTCCTTATCTGGCCTTCAGTTGTTATCTGAAATTATAGATATGTATTCTATAGTTGTTCAATAAATTATCACGCACACCTTCTTTCTAATACAGAACAATAGCTCAGATTAGACGATTCTTCAAACAGTAGTAAACACTCGTTCTCTATGTTCCCTGCTAACTTAAGATTTTAAGTTAATATTACACAATAATCTGTGCCATAAGAATTAGCGAATCGCTCCAGGTTTATCTTCCAAAGTCATGTGAACTCAAGACTGACTCAGTAGGTAGAATCTGTTCACGATCATCGTAGTCAAGAGGAGTTCATTACAGAAGAAGCAATAATTTTAGATATATACTTAAAAGGCAATTATAAAGAAGTTAAATCGCCTCGTGCTTTTCAATGGGCATTAAAAAAAATTTCAATTAGGCAGTAATAAATGAGGCAGCATAAGCCGATATTCCTATAAATTAGACTTTTGTGAAATTATTATAGTTTCTGTGTAGTTTTATCCACTTATTTCATTATATAGATGTGATTTATTTTTTATTTAACATAATAAATTTTAATATAAATATTTTTGAATTCACATAAGGGTAGCAACTAGTTATAACATTAATATTTAATTATTTGTTAATGAAAAATCTACATTTAAATAAAACTTCAAATGAAAATAAAGTAAAAACATTATTAAATAAATTTAATTCGTTATAAAGAAATATAATAATATTAAGATGAAATAGTAATCATATTACTAGATCTAAATAAATTTGTAACATTACAAATTAATGTAATATAAAAATAATAATGTTAAGAAGACAGTAACAATACATACAGTAATTTTATATCAGATGTAAAATTTAAGATACTTAGATAGTGGAGTTTGTTTCTCACATTTTGTTCTTAAACTACTTTTTATTGTTGTCATGAGGGAAAATGTTGGTACGCAGATGTATATACTTCCAAAGCAGGAAAGTAAACGGTATGAATTTTCTAGTAGGTATGCCTTTTTAGCAGGAAAAGGGTATTTGAGATATTATCATGCCCAACTCAAATAACCGCATCTGTAGTGCTATAAAAACCATCTTTTTTACCTGTCTTGTAAGTTGCGCTACTGGAATTTAAATGTAATCAATGACATACTTCTCAAAAGTTTTCGAATATTTCCATTCCGCCAGTTCGTCCATTAGTGTACCTAGCGGATTAACCCAGGTCTTGACGACGAGAACCGAGGTTTCAGTGCACTAGCTTTCATGAAGGCCGTACAAGGAACTCATGCGGCCTCAAGGCCGTACGTTCCACATCTATGGTCTATTTAGTCGAGAAATGGACCATATATTATGTTTTCATCCTTTTATCTTTTCAGTTCAGACGTGACAGGTTCAAATACAGGTGATTTATATTCCATCTTAACTCTTAAATCTTATTCTCTCTTCTCCTATGGCGCTACAGTCCATTTAGGGCCCGGGTCTACCGGGGCGACTGTGGACTGTCATCTTGCATGACACTTTTCGAATTGGGACTGACACGTTGTTTTTTAAATCTACTACATTACATTTGTTTTTTTCATCGCTGAAAAGTAATAACATTAATCATGCTTCAGTCTTCCATATTCGGATGCAAATTATCCGCTGAGAAATATTATTTATAGTTCATAACGTCGACATTCCTAACAAAAGAGCTAATCGTTTAACTGAAACAGGAGCCATGAAATTGGTAAAAAATCAGCAACACAACTTGAGTGGCCACTGATAATTCAGCTGATATTTCAACACATCACGTGGTTTGGAACGTGTAATGATAAAATGTCTATTTATTTGACGTTCAGTAGAAATATAGTTAATAATCCAGCTAATGAAGACAGGTAATCGTGAATTTAACGCAATTCAATTAATGAAAAACAATTCATGAAAATATAAAAAAAGGAGTACAGTGTAATAGAAAGGACGGTTTATTTATTTATTAATTTTATTATGTTAAGCCCCACTGTTGGGCGACAATGGTGATTATTAGCGTTTAATATTGGTCAAAAGATAAAATAAAAGTATTTAATTAAAGATTTTGAATTTAATAACAGTAAAATTAAGATTCTATGTACGAACAACAAGATAATTGAAATAAATGAATACAAACAAAGACCGTAGAGAATTAACAATTTGACATTGAAACTCTTTAATAACAGGTCACCTGTGGGGTGAACCGATAGAAGAAAAGTTTCTTTGGCAAATATATTATGTTAATGATACCCACAGAAGACTGCTGCTGTGACGGTCTTCTTCGGGTTGAAAAATTAGGAGACGCTGCTGATACGTTCCGCTTCTGGTTGACTGCGTCGGGATCATACAGCTACATGGAACACGCTTTGAGCCTAAAATTATTCGAAACTTCTTCCAAAATTTTAAATCTCCTCAGGATTCAAGAGCTCAACTCTGCTCTCGCCAGCAGCCCGCAATTTAATGAATACTTTTTGCCAAAACTTCTGTCCATTTCGCCTCGTATGACTCCAAATTCTGTTCCTCCGTTTTCTTGTAGCTAATCATCTGCAATTTTAAATAGCATCCATTGGTTGAAATTTACAAAAATAAATTTACAATAATGAACAGGTACAATTAATATGGATTTTATAAGAAAGGAAATTACCACACTCTGGCGAGCATGCCTAGACGTACTACTTCCACGGCTGTTGCTTTGCGGATTCACAACTTGTTCATTACTGTTGGAAGTGAAGATGCTTAAACTGACTCTTTATAAATACCCAAAAAAATCATCGCATGCAGTGAGGACCAGTGATGTAAGGTTTAATCATGTAGCCCATGGTCTAGAAATACTATCATTCGAAATCACAGAGAAACTCAAGAGTATCTTCTTCAATGGCATTACCTTGTTCAATCACGACGGCTTTAAATCTAATTTTTTATTAATTTTTAATCGGATGCGTAATTTCTGCAATGGTATGTGTATGTTTAAAAACTATGATAATTCATAAGTATTATAAGGGCGGATGAGGAAAAAACTCTCAAATAGGAGATTAAAAAAAATGTACGGTTGCAATTTATTTGAAATACCGTTCATTTAAATTGAGAATACAAAATGTTAAGTATCTATTTCTATTTTGAATTTAAATTATTTTTTGAGAGGAACATTTATTTAAATAATGATCCAGGCAATTCTGTATTTCTAAAATGAAAAATATATTGCTGTTAAGTTTTGACAACATCGCCAGTTAATTGTTATTTAAAAAGAACGACAATTGCTCACATTGACCACTAGAGGCGTTGCAAGTTGCCTAGCCACAAAAGATTTGCCACGTACAATTCCTTCCAGTGATATTGATAAATAATACTGTGAAAATACAATTCACGCATTTATGAAGGTCAGTAATGAGTTAGGGAAATGAACATCGTAGATGGTCAACAAAAAAAGCACACCAAATAGTTTATTCCAAACGAATAAAAAGTTAAGTAGCCAATAAAAAATATATTGAAGAAACATACTTGCCTGGAATTCATCACGATGACTGGACGCACTTTCAATAACGCATTTAATATCCTGACTATTAAATCAACTTTAAAAACTAATTATTGATTAAAACCCATTTTACAGTTTTATTTTAATTAATTGCTAATATAATGATAATCTAATTAAGGTAAATAATGTCATTTTATATTATTGTTATTTTAATTTATTTTTATTATTTTTGTATTTCATTACTCTTTTCGAAGTTAATATTAGATAATAATCAATAATATTTATCACAAATAGTCAAATAATATATTATGTTGCTATCAAAATAGTTTCCTTAGTTTAGCGTGTCTAAATAATTGAAGTATTATAATGATTTAGCCACTTATCCCACATGTCGAAATCAAGCATTTATTGCTATATTTAAGAAATTCTTATACCAACTCTGAGTTCAATTTCAAAGGTGAAATTTATACTGTAGTTAGATACTATAGAGACCAGATTTTTATCTGTATCCCCAACACAGATATTTTAAATCAAACTTTAAAAAAATTAAAAATCTCATTGTAAAAGGATTAATTTATAAATGGTACGTCACTCATCACTCACCACTGATGATATATATAAAGTAACTGCACCATAATGTGTTAAAGGACGACAAATATTCACAAACTGTTTCTTCTTGAAGAAATAAACGTACTTAAATTGAATTTTTCTTCATTGGAATGGACAACTTCATGTTACACAGAGATATTATTAGGCAAGCAAATAGAGGTTTAATTATTAGGCCCAAATGTACTGAACACGATACAGAATATGACAGCACAAACCTGGATAATTTAGAAAATCGTAGATACCTGCGAACGTGAAAGCTTCGATTATTTTTGAACCAGACACAATATGAATGAAACAAAATTAGTTTTGAACATAGGGGAATGCGCCAACTAAGTATTGATTTTTCCTGAAAAGATGAGCTTTTCTCTGGACCACTTGGCATGGATTGACCCCTCTGACAGAGACTCGAATGCGACTTTCAACTTCGTTTTCTAACATTTTTTGAAATGATACGTTTTGGTAATCATTTCTGCCTTAATAAGGTCTTGAAAGAATTTCAAATAATTTAATAAATACTACAAAATTTTGAAAATAACCCATCTTGAAATTAATAAATCGACATTATCAAATTGTAATTTTGAAATCAACATGTTTAATTTACCAATGATGCTAGTTTATTACTCGATTAAGACGATAAAAGCGATAGTACTCCAATAGTAACCCCTTCCCCCATCCAATTATCGGGGGACGTGTTGCATTTTCCCGCAACATTTGCCCTACGGGACGGGAAAACGCATCCGCCCCGCACCCGTCCAAGTATGGCATCTCGCTGTTGTCTGATCCGCGGCTGAGACTAACTTTGGCAGTGGATGCGGTAGTGAAGTGGAGAGGATAAAGCGGTTGGACCCTCCAATTAGGCTTGATAAAAAAATCCCGTTTACATTTGACTGGCCCTCGTACATCACAATAAGAAACAACTTTCGAATCATGATACAATAATTTCAATTAGGTTTCATTTTTAACACGGGTGTGTAAGTTTGTGAAGTTGATGAAGTTTTCCACAAATTTAATTTCCAGAAGAATTATTGAGAAACAGTGGGAATGTTACTTTGGTTATCCTTCCAGTAGAAGGTTATAGCGTGTTATTTGCAAGCGTATTTAAATTTCCCCAACAACATTATCTACATCTTAAATACTACGATGAAGAGGTTTGGCGGGAGTGGTTTATATAGATTACTGTACTTTAGATATTGCCCCGTGATAAGGCTACTACTATTTAATAAGCAGACGAGATGTTGTAAAACAATTTTTTAAACATGAAGATTCTCTTAACCTTTTTGGCCCTGGCAATTGCCGCTTCGAGCGGTAAGTATAAAAATTAACAATTTGCTACATTTATTGACTTCTGACCATTATTAGATTCCTAAAAGAGTTTATAACATTTTAAATATTCTGCAACGTAATTTTTTTATTGCGTAACAGCGTTAAATTCAGTTAATCTCGTAATAACATCCATACAAAATCTTATAATCCTATGAGAGACTACGTCAATTACCTCATTTATTTATTTCCTCATTACTTAACAAAATCTGCAATGATTCAAAATCTTTTCAACGAATCTTGTAATGCACGGTTTACGCCTTTTATTGTGTTCCTCTGCTGTTATTTTCAAAAATTTAAATATTAAAGTCTCCATTCAAAATAATTTCAGTATTTACGACTATAAGCAGATAAAGAAATTAATGCTGACATTAAATAATGCATTTTAGAGTATTTCTCATACCATTTTTATAATTTAAAAAATGTTTTCAAACTGATGCTGACCCTTATGGCGAAGCTTCATATAAAACTCAAAGTATGTTTATGTGTTTATACTTTACTGATTTATATCTTATTATTCAAAGATTGGTGTCAGTTAATACATCCAATTCCTTTATTGAAACAACATGTTACGTGACAAATTTTTGAAATTTCATTTGTTCCCAAAGTTTCAATATTTTGTAAAGGCCAGACTGATAAGTAATTTGGGTTTAAATGAAAATTTAACTCTTATTTGCACACATTTTTCTACGTCTTACAGCAGGACTTATCAAGCGATAAAAAGCTAATTTTTCATCATTTATTTATGTGGTTTCCATCAGTCGTCAGTATCTTTTTTTAAAATTTTTTAAATTGTTAAAATTATGTATTTAGTTCGAGCTTTCACTAATTTGTCTTCGTGATGTATATAATAAAACGTGTCAGATTTTTTTAAATTTCTGTAACGAGATAATCGAATTACTTGGTGAACAATTTTTTTGAAAGTATTCTAATATCACTAAATACTAACAAAAATTATATACACAACCTTAAAACTTGTCCATATTATTTTCTCTTCATGTTTATAATTAAATCAATTATATCTTCTTATTAATCAGAGGTTGGTGTCAATTAATACGATCAACAACCTTTCTTAAAATAAATGGGAATTCCTCCTTTGAAACAATATGAGACATTACAACATTGTTGTTGTTTCAATTGAAGGATTTATGATTTTTCTTAATAAATGATAATAAAGAATTGCCAAATAATTTGAATATATGAATGTACAAATTGAAAAGTCTGTAATGTATATGTTTTATTGCAGTATGTAAAATTTTCTAAATCTCAGATGAAATTCAAATTTAGTAAACAATACAAGGAAATTTATAAAATTATTTTTTAAAAATTGGTGACCATAAGAAAACCATATGGTGCATGATATAAAAAATATCGGTTTTACAATTTTTAAAGTTTTTATAACAATTGTTTTTATCTGAAATGAAGCTCTCAAAGAATGCATTCGACGTAAGGAAGAAATATAAAACAATTTTTACTAATTAGATGAAGTAAAGCCAATCTAGTGAAGTTAATTTTTTAAGTATCACATTTAAATATTATTTATATTTCAAAACCTGAAGAGATCCGAACAAAAATTATTTTACATTATTAAATTTAATACTTAATATATACAAGTGTTTCCTAGTTTATTTGACACTCATAATATTATTAATGTGTCGATATAACTTCATTTCCATTAAAATTAGTTGTTATTGTCAGCAATTGCGGAATAATTCGTATTTTACACCCAGGGCGAGTAAAACATTCTCTTAAGAAAATCTTT
The DNA here is from genome assembly GCA_034510155.1 of Eucriotettix oculatus. Taxonomy (NCBI): domain Eukaryota; kingdom Metazoa; phylum Arthropoda; class Insecta; order Orthoptera; family Tetrigidae; genus Eucriotettix; species Eucriotettix oculatus. The sequence continues at coordinate 68,073,562 of CM067378.1, forward strand.
CCCATCAGAATGATGACTACAAGGTCTTTTCCTTTGAGAGCGTAAACGAAATCCATACATACAAAAGAAACTTTCGATTCTCAGTTAAGATGGATTTGGCCTCGAAACTCGATAATTCTTCTTCTGAATGAAGTAAATGTAATTTTTTGGTAGGTCGCAGCGTTCGCTTTATGTGGATGCCTGACGGTGACGGCAAACTTCACCTCGTGGACCTCGGCAAGACTCCAGTGAAAGGACGAGCAGTTTCCGACGGTGACGTTACTTTCCATTTGTACACAAGGTAAGTAAATCCAGTCCTATTACTCGCCACCTCTCAGGCAGATCATAAAAAGCCATATAACATTATCCGATTATGTAACTTAATTCCCTTGGGTATTCAATCAATCTCAATTTCACAAATTCATCAATGAAGATAATTTTTTAATTACGTTAAAATTTTTAACAAACCAGCTAGGGCTTCATTTACGCCATAAACGTGTATAAAAAGAAAGGAAATCATATAAAATCTTTCAAACAATTACAAAATTGACGTACTCATCGAGTAGTAGTATCAATATAGGGCATTACAGATGAGTTATTTTTTAAAGCAAAATTACAATGTCGATCTAAATTTTTCTAAACAAATTGTTGAAGTTCAAACGTCGTGAAGTTTGTGTATCTGGAACATAGCGACGTGGTCGTTTTACAGGATTTCCGTAAGAAAGACTCGTGTCCTACTGAAACCTATGCACTGAGAGGAATCGAAACCCCACGTGGGAAATATTTAAGAAAAATAATATTAGAAGAGGGGCGATGGAATGAACAATCACAATTCGAGAGGGCCGATCGCTTCCCCAAGCGATCTGTTCCATATTTTTGATGTCGAGGAAAAAGGAAAAGATGAGAATAGGCGAATAAGAAAGACGATAGCGTAAGTTATATGTTACCTTGATGGCAGTCAAGAATTGATGCCTATTGGTGGATGTTTTGAAGAAATGCACTAAAGTAAAGAAGACTAGTTATTGTGCCTAGGACAGTCGACACAATAGTACAAAAAATAGAGAAAACTAGTTATCTGGTAATTGCTAGGAGCCCTTGGGGGAAGGTGTCCTGGACTAACTAGCTGATAACTAGTTACCTATGGAAGAGGCAGTCATTCAAAGATGGCTGCCCCTTCCTCACCACTGAGAGGTTCTGCTGACGTCCTCCGTTCTCACACTTCGGAGCTGGGAAAATTCCTCCACGTGTTGAATAACCGGAGAAGCTGATCACAGTATGTCCAGAGTCACCGGATATATAGCGCTAAGACTTTATGAATAAATCCTCATTCAATGATACACATGACAAGACGAATTTCAGGTCATTTTTATTTAATTAAAAACATTATTGCATTTGAATATTTTGAAGGTTAACAAAAGAATATAAGATTTTGTAATTTAAATTATTTTCCTCATTTAAATTACTGTGGCACAGTTTTAGCCGATATGTCCTTAGTTAATTTACTAACGACATTAATAAATAATAATTATTAATGAAGTTCGGAAACATTGACACTGGTTAAAAACCCAAATGGATCTAGTACATAAGTATCAAAATTAGTCATTAAATTTATATTATTTCAAGAAAGGTGTAATCGTTGTAAACTGAGTAGGATATTTCTCTGAAGTGTCATTCATGATCACGAGAAATTACCTAAAAATGTGTACTATGACTGGGGATGAAAACAACGTTTAAGAAATGACAGATAATCAGCAATAAATATATATATATATATATAAGGTCATGAGCATAAACATGAAGGAAATTATTATTTTTAAATATTAAGATAATTGGAACAATAATTTTAAGCAAAACATCGCTTCACCGGATTCAGTAGAGACAATTGTTCTTTCCAGTATCACAGCAGAGAGTTTATATAACACAAATAGTTTTTCCGCAGGAAGGTCTGTGACCATGAAAATGCTCTAACATGACACATCGCCGGCCGCGATCACTCTTCCTTACAATTTCATCATCCACTGCGCATGCTGCAACGAAATTGCTAAATTATTCATTACATCCTTCCAATACTTCCGTTATTGATCCCTGTAAGACATATTATTAATTATAATTGGCATTAATAGCTTTAATCGATTTACAAATACTGATAAAACCAGGAAAAATAAAACAATCAGATGCGTTTAGTGTAGCAGTTTAGACCTGAAGATGAAAAAGCCACGAAGGAAAAACGATCTCCGGTTTAGCAGGATCAAAAACTACTTCTTTTAAAAACTATAAAATGGTAAACAGAGTCAAAAATACCTTTGGACAGGAAAACTTAAAAGCAAACCTTATAACTCGCAGTTAGTTTTGAACAGGTCCCACTGTCATAAGTTTCGGAGCTAATAAAAATGAGCAATTTCTAAATATTTTGCGATTTTATTCAAAACTGTGCACATAGAAAAAGTTTAAGTCTCATCAATTAACTATTTTAGAATATTTTTTGTGTACAGTTGGCTGAAGAAGTCCATAAAGTTCAAACGTTGTAATCGTATTAAATATTAATTAAATTTATTTGATGAATTATTTTGTTGTATTTTTATTTACTTACTTTAGAATAACTTTAAATAATCTTAACTTTTGTTTGGACTGGAAGACGTTAACCTCTAATGACCTCTCTATACCATGGCCCAAGCTGGGTCAATGCAGGTCATGGTGTTGACGGGGATAGTCATGTATGTGTTGTGCCGATATTTGTGAAGATTGTAATTGGAGTTGGCCGAGGTTGGCTCTGTGAGCATTTTTCTCTATACAACCAAAGAAGGCCAATATGCTCATGTAAAGTGCGTAGTGGCAGAAGGGGCGTCGCCAGATTTAGGCGGCCATTATATGGCCCAGCTATTGTCCAATAGTGAAGAAGAAGTACGTGAACAGAGACGTGTGTTCTCGTTTCTTTTCAGGTCTAATCCTTCCTCAAGCAACGTCATTAATACTGGTGATCCGTCGTCCTTGGGACCCTTCGATCCTTCCAAGAAGACCAAATTCATCATTCACGGCTGGGAATCCAGTGAAAGTCATATGAGGGAAGTCATTGATGGTAAGAAATCCAAATATCTTCACAGCCATTCCAGAATCCAGGCTCATCACCTTTTTATAATTATTTAATATTAATGTGTCCGGTTTTAAATAATGGTAAAACATTTACTGTATTCAAATCAATGTCCTCCGGAATCTGTAAATTTGCGTCATTCATCACAGGGCGCTGGTAACCAGAATAGTTTCTAGTTGATACAAACGCTACCGTAATATGTCGCAACTGTCGTTACTTGCATTGTTCACCTGAGTGTTATTCAGGATGGCTGGCGCAAGAAGATTCCAACAACATCGCCGTTGACTGGAGCGGCCCCGCTGGAAATCTTGACTACGCCCAGGCCAAGGAGGACACCGTTTCCGTGGGACAGTACGTGGCCGAGTTCGTCGACTTCCTCGTGTCTCAGGGAGCTTCTCTGTCCAACATTGAAGTCGCAGGACACAGTCTGGGAGCCCACATCTCCGGAATCACGGGATACAGAGTCAACAGTGGCTCTCTCGCCAGAATTGTCGGTGAGGAAAAATACTCACATTGGAAATTTCGTTTTACAGGCGCTCTACATCACTTTGGACTTGTCTTCTCCCTCCTGGCTCATCACCCACAATTTTATTCATTAATTCTACTAGTGTTAGTTCATCACTCACTCTTATTTGTAACCTTTGCTATACCACCAGGAACGTAAAATCGTCTTAATACCTTCCATTCCCAAAAGTTATTATTATTTTTTGACAAGGACCAGTTCACGCTCCCATACACAACTTTTTTATCCTGGTTTTATATATAATTTTTAACAAGTTTGGTCAGTTCAATGCAAAAAACACATTAAACTGAATTTAAAAGATCAGAAAGGAAACTTTTCAAGCGGACCAGGAAGACAACCCAGGTCCTCCTGCTCTCCGGGCGGATGTCCTAACCCTCTGAGTCGATGCAAAATCCCTACACCCTTGTGTACCTGAAGCTCGGACTCGCCTAAAATTTACTTCACACTTTGGCCACTGCTCTAAAATTAAAAATATGGCTTAGTATGCAATAACATCTACCTTCTCTAACCGAATACCAATGCTTCGTTAAAAGATAAAATACTGAATTATCCGTCCATGCTTCAATTCTGAAACAACAGGCAGAAAGTTAGTACATAGATACATTTAGACCTCAATTTTAGCACTTCATTGATGCTGAATAATTAAAATCAATGACAAACTCAATGACCGAAGAAATGCTTCCAATTGAAGCTTAGCTAAAGGCTGTTTGATTAAATTTAGAAGACCAGAATGGAAAAATATCCACTGGATTTGAGTTTCTGTTCGGTCAAAATTTTTCCCATTCTGGTGTTTTAAATTTGAATTCTTGATTTATATATTATATCACCATAGGTTTTCAATCAGAATTAGATTAATTTAAAACTCCATTACTATTATTTTTAATTTTCGAAGTTTTAATGTTGTCTAATTATATATAGGACTTTCGTAAACTGGAAATATTTTTAAAATAATAAATTTATTTTCCAGATGAATATTGTAAAAATTACAAATCAAGCACTAATAGATTTAGAAATTAAAAACATTTTTAATAATAGACTTTAAATTATTCTGAGACTGATTAAAAATAAGAGGGTTATAATAAATGAATTACTAAATTGAAAAATGAGTCATATAATTTATAATACATGAAGGAGGAGTCTTATATGTAATACCAAATTTATTACCGTAAATTTAAGAAACCAAAATTATTATGAATTAATGTCTTATAAATTATCAGCGTGTTCAACATTCAAGAGAAACGTCTTTTGATTTGATTTTAATTTTTTAAAAATCACAATAGGTTTGTCTAAAGTAACATTTTTATAAGCTGATAGTCTGTTTGATATGTATCCAGCGTGTTTGTTAGTTAAAACTGTGGCTTCAGATTCCTTGCGGAAAAGATACTCCGCGAATTATTTTTCTCTAAAAACTGTCTTAAAAGAATGAATTTCGGTGTCTCGTGAGGCCTTTTCTTATAACATTTTAAGACCTTTCTGTTGAAATCTCACTTTCACGCATTAAACCAGCATTTTATTCATTCAGGTGTTGAAGAAGTCGTTTGAAATCTATAAATTGTCAAAATTTAGCTATATAAAAGAATAAGAAAAAAACCCTGTTTTTTTCAGTTTTTTCGCCAAGCCGCATGTATACAATGTCTTTAAATTTTTTTATTAACATATCATAAAATGCCATTAAATTCTGCGTAATATGAAGCCTTTCACAATAGCGTAGGTCATTATGAATGGTCACAGTGAGGCTCAGGGCGACATTACATGCGCTGGGATCCAGCACAGTAATATGTTATTACTTTTCTTGTTCTCCTATACGAGACAGTCCCGTATTTGATTGATGAAATTGTTTCTCACCGCCTCGTTGGTTATTTTTTCTGTCGCCTTTATCGACGTTGACTTTTTCGCGCAGGAATGGACCCAGCTGGCCCTCTGTACGGAAGCACAGGCAGCGCAGATCACCTCGACTCCAGCGACGCCAACTTTGTGGAAGTTATTCACACGAACGCCGGTCTCCTCGGCTGGGCTGATCCTCTGGGACACGCAGACTTCTACCCCAATGGCGGTGGCAGCCAACCAGGCTGTGGTCTTGACTTAGCTGGTACGTACACAACATTACTATTCAGTAAACTACTAAACACACGAATCCAACAGGTCGTTTTTCAAAAAAGAGACTAATAAATGTGAACAATTTGCAGGTTCCTGCAGCCATCGCCGTTCTCACGCCTACTTTGCTGAATCGGCAACTTCTACTGGTTTCGTTGGTCTCCAGTGCGGCAGCTACGACGATTATTCAAATGGAGCTTGCAATGGGAATCCAAGCGCAGTCATGGGAGAACTCACTTCCTCAGGGTTAGTATTATAAGGAGACCACAGGGCTGATCATGAGCTTATTAGCCTCTTCAGACGGTGGCAGAAAATGGCCGCAGAAACGTAGTGTGTTTTTAAAAGTCTGACCCGGTTGGTTAACCGTGAACATTTCATCCGAATTATTCACCGTTCATTAACTATTTTTTATTTGACTCATATTTTGAAATAGTTATTGAGGCATTAGGACCGATTTCCATTGTATATTTGGCTACAGTTAGTTTTGAGGACAAGTTTTCATGTCTGGCCGAGGAATAAAATTTTAGTCACTCAAAACGTTATCGGGAAACTTTAATCTGTTTTTCACCTCCCCCCCACCTCCCCCCTTTAACCGCTTGAAACCGTCCGAGTCGACTCCTGATCCCAGTGAGAGCTTTGCCCATCATTTGAGCTAAATTTCACCTAAAATTTACTTATCACTTTCTTCGCGACCTAATTTTAGGATATTAAAGAATAATCTGTATTATATGTGGGCTGATTATAGGTGCAATATTTTTAATTCATAACATAGTTTTCTGACTTTAAAAGAATAAATAATAGATGTCCAATAAGTCAGAATAAAAAATTTAGCACTATTTATTAAAAAACGACGTTTTGTCTCCTTCTGAGACTTCCTCAGTCGTACCACAAACATAATATAACAAGAAATTTAATATGGGTTCTACGTTACAATTTTTTAATATATATATAAGACATGGTTCAAAATTTACAAATTTAGCAATTCATCATTTTTACTCCGTGACTCCCTCAGCCGAAAAGATTATTGAATGTACTTGTGAAGAATTACGTAAATTACATGTTTTTTTATACAAATTAAAAAATTGTAACATAGAACCCATATTTAATTTCTTGTAATATGTTTTTATTACGCCTGAGGAAGTCTCAAAACGGAGACGAAACGTCGTTTGTGAATAAATAGCGACTTATTTGCCGTCTTTTTATTTCTCATAAATTTTTAATTTATCCTGACTTTGTGAAATCCGTTTCATTGGCTGTTCTTAAATCATTCGTTGTTTGTATTCCTTTCGCCTGATAAACCGGAAAATTAGAATTATACGTAGAGCTCCTAACAATAAGTAAACAATAGTTAGTAAATTGAATAATAAGAAACTAACACAGAAAAAATTCTAATACTATTCGTAAATGTTACTCAGATTCATTCATAAATTTACTACCGCGCATCTAAACGCAAAAAAAATTTTTTATCTAACGAAGCTCACGAGGCAAATACAAATTTTAAGGACATCAATACTCGTTAGTCTTGTATAACTTCAAACAATACTTATCCGATATTAAACGTAAGTGATTTCTGGAGGAGTTATTTGCCACTTAATAAAAATATATCATATTGTTTTTAATTCTTTAATATAATAATAAAGTTTAACATTTAATTTGGTGATAGTTTAATTATATTTTCATTACTTCATATTTCTAAGTATTGTTTTTCTTCTTCACAGAACTCAAGGAGTATACTTCCTCAACACCAACAGCGACCCACCTTATGCTCAGGGCTAAACAACTATCTGTATATATCTATAATATAATAAAAATACTTTCTTAAAAATTCATATTTTGCTCTTTCCGAATATGGTAATCAATTTTCTTTCAGCAAAGTCAATAATAGACTACAGTTGTGATGAGAGCAAAATTGTCGTCTAGCTTCTGTAGGATAGCTATGAAAAAAAATGAAAAGAAAGGAATAACGAAAGGAATTAATGGTTAAAGTATTCAGATTTGAGGGACGATACTCAAAAAATACTTCTTATAGCCCTAATCCTATTTTCAAATATGATTCCTTAACAGAATGGTTATTTTGACTTGAAAAAATGAAATATCTAGAAAAATATATCCGCAAAAAGTTAAGATTTTAAAGGGGACATTATGCTTGATAAAATTAGCCCACATCCCCATACTCCTTTTTGGGATGGGTTTGCATAACTTTGAAATTTTTTATATGATATTATGATAATACGCCTAAAATGCGTCGATTGCAGAACCACCTGTAATGAATCGAAAAGAAAATTCAAATAAAAGGTACAAATTTTATCATAATTTCAGAAAAAAAACAGGTCATCAATCAACATCAATTTATGTTGTTCCTCATGGAACACAGAGCATCAACAAAGCATCTAAATGTAGCCCTGTTGACAGCCAGCGTCTTCACCTCTTTCCAGGTCTAGTGCTTCCATAACAACAGATCTTCAAGTTTTTTTGGGCCTCCCTCTATTCCTTTTATCCCCCCGAGTTCCAGTCTAGTGCCTCTCTCTCAATTTCTTCATTTCCCTTCCACTGTGTATGTCCGATCCTTTTCCACTTTTGTCCCTTTATGTTTATATCCATCTTGGTTTCTCCCGTGCTTCTCCATAGTTCGTGGTTGGAGATTACTTCCGACCAATAGATGATCAGAATATTTCTTAAACAGGTGGTTCCCATTTAAAAGTTCATAGTTACCTCAACCCCACCGATAAAGAGGTATAATTTTCAGACAAGTGTCCACTGCCTTCAGTATTTTATTAAACGGTCGAAAAATTAATACTTCTCCAATATGACCTCAAGAGGTGTGGTCGCTGTTTGGGTAAAGTAGCGCGGGTCAGTATAATTCTTCAGAATGGAGTTCCATCCCAATGTTTTCAATACTTAATGCTGATAAAAAATAATAATGCACCATACGAATTTGTGATAAACATATTTAATACTAGCTATACCCGCGACTTCGTTGGCGCGTAACTTGGATGCCCGGGAATTCAATTATATTAGTGTCCTTCCTCCCCTGCTTTTCGGGGTTAGTCCTTGGTTTCAAACCTCTGTCCCCTGCTGTGAGGTCGATTTTCGACCTTTACCGTATTAGGACGAATATTTCGGCTACGTATAACAATCTATTATAAAACCATTACAACAATGGCGTGTCAATTACACACTTCATTTGTTTAAAGTCGAATTAATCGATCACTCAGAAGTCTGAAATCGAAATGTCAAAACAATGCCAAGCTACGACGCAATGAGCCAGTCAAATGCCACAGATTATTCAAATGATCAGGCTGAAAATTTGGGATTTACCCGCCGTTGAATTTTCTTGATCAACACGTTTTCAATTGAGCTCCGTACACATGATAGGCTGCTGGACAATCAAACGCGACGTAAGGAATCACGTGAAGGGATTTTCGGATCTGGTCCTCGAAACAGAGTAGTCAGATTCATTACTTAATCAGTGGCAATCGCATATCTAATCAGCTCTCGAAATGTCAATCTCAAGCTCACGGCTCTTACTCCACAATATTTTGATCTTTGTCTCTGTGTTTGATTTTTGAATGTTATCTTGTTTACCCAGTACCTGTTTTACTTTTTACTGTATTTCAGAACTTTTCGCGTTAACATACAGATACAGAAACATAATTACATATTAATGACGGGATAACCTTTAAAAAAGGAAAAAGAGGTTCATTGTCTGAATATAAGTAATATCTGTTAAGTAACATGTTTCTAAAAACCGTAGATTAATCATTGTACACTACTGAATTCACTTATGTCTGTTAATAATTATTATATATAAAATTCAGGTATGCGTGTGTTCGTAATTCTTCTCCTCATAAACTGCTGGACTGATTTTGATTAATCTTTTTATTATTAATATTTATAGGGTTACTTCATTGCGTCGTAGCTTACCATTGTTTCGATTTCGGATTGCAGAGTTCTGATATATTCCGTGTATTGTAATTGCGAACATGCAGAATATTATTTATCGATTAATTAACGATTGAACAAATGAAGTGTGCTTGAATTAATATTATTTTTGTAATAATAAATGTGAAAGGTGCATTGTTTTACTTACACAAGTTCACTCGGTGGCATTCCATCTAACCTCTTTAATATAAAAAATTATTTTCAGTGTTCATTTGTGCGATTTCGATGATAGGGGGCATGAAAAAGTAAAATTTTAAAAATCTGATAATCACGTGTTCTGGGTTCAAGAATTCCGGCTTTTAATGTCCATAAACTTGAATCTACTTGTACCTGACCTAATCAGTATTTTGGTTTTTCTTTAATTCGCATATCTATTTGTGGTTTCGACTTAAGATACCTCTTTAAATACTGTCTTCTGCTGTTCTTTATGCATTTTCAATTAAATATCTGGGATGTTACATTTATTACAGCGATTAGTCCTTAGGTTTGGAATTTCTTCGCGTTTAACGATACATGATCAATTTTTTTCTGGTATGGACCCGGACATCTATTTTATATTTAAGAAATATATATTTTCGTGACTGGGACACTACAGAATTTGGGAAGCGCGATTCTTGCACGCGAGAATTGAGGAATATTCTTGTAGGTGAGGTTTCGCGGTTTTTTAAACGCGTTAATCCCGTATTATGAACAGTGGGGTGAAAAATTGCTTGTAATTTTGTATCTGGAAGGGATACGAATTTTTGTGAAAGATGGGAAAAGAAGAGAAATTTACATTATTTAAACGTTATGGTTTCAAACAGGGCAGTTGTGGAAGGAACGAGAAACGGGAGTCACGGAAAAGATGAACGTTAGTTAATTCGAAATTTAAGAAAGTTGAGCGGACGTGAAACACCTGGTGGTAGCAGAGACGAGGTGGAAAACCACAGATCAAACGAGGCGGTTTCCTGCCGTCCTGTTCCTGAAACGTTATCGCTTCAATGGCTACAAAGGTTTCGGTTATCATCTACCAACGAGTTCCTGAGCACCGTTGGTAACGTACTAATGAAACTATAAGTCCCTCAAAGCCGCCAACGAAACGCCACAGTAGTCATCGCCAACAATTTGTCTTTGAAATAGAAAGACCGAATGTATTAGAGCCCACCATTCCCTGAGAAAAAGAATCAGTTTGTTTTATTATCATTCAATTTTAATTGTAAATTCAGTATCTAAAATACATATTTTTAAGACCAGAAGGATAAGATATTGATTGTTTTTTATAAAAAAAGTTGGTAGGGGTAGTACGAAAGAAAAATAATAAAATACCAAAATTTTCCGTAGCTATTCGGAAAAATCGACAGTATTTCTGCAGTCAATTCAAATTGCATATTGAGCTATTTACAAATGAAAAATTTCCGACATTTGTGCGTTGCCCTTTTTCATTAACTTAAAAAGTGTGATCAATTTTAGAGATACAAGTGGGAGCCGTAAGATGATTCGTTATTTTGTATTGAATAACTACATCGTCAGTAAAAAAATTTCTTCCAAGTCACTAAAGACACTTCTCTTTTACCGTACCTTGTACACCTTCCAAGTGTCAATAACGTCTATTTCACGTCACTGTTAACTCCTCTTCTGCGCGTGTATTTCACGTCATGGTAATTGTCCTGATATGAGAGGAGTAGCGTTTTGAATTGAATCAGAGAGAGATACGAACCTTTTCTCAAGTGCGAAATGTAGAGATAAGGAATATTATATAACGGAATTACTTATAATTCACTTTTCTGTACGACAATGCTGCCCATCGTGCTGCTGGCTCTAGTAGCCACATCAAGTGGTGAGCTCAAAACAAATTTAAGAAAGTGAGATTATTTCGATTGTCAGTCGATAGATGATTTCTAGGGCATGGTCATAATATTTAATCTTTTTAGGCACTTCATTAGATGTGTTAAAAAACTATAGGGGTTTTCTATAATGGCGGGTCGAAGTTGAAATGGAATAATGGAAGCTGTGTGTGAGTTGTTAACGAAACCTTTTTGTTATTTGAAAGGGCACACACGGACCTTTCAAATGAAAAATTAATTGGTTTATTTCATTTCAACATCAACCCGCCTTTATTGAAACCCCCATATATTTATATATATTTGTTTAATGTGAAACACAAAATTCAAAAGTAAATTAAAAATCTTATTCCTAGCTAGTTAAAACTGTAGAAATTATTCTGTAGTGAAAAACATGCGGTTCCTCCTCCACAATCCATACTACTGCGAGGACTTCAGGATTAAAAGCAGTTTTCAAAATGTCTGTAGTTATAACCGAATGAGAACGTTTACTAAATTACAGGAACTACAACTGTTCTCTATAACTCATTCTTCCTAAACGTTACACCTTCGCGTGGGTCTTCAGAGTTCATTTATAACAGACGCAAGGTCTATATTTTCAATACTAAAAACCGATTCGCATCTCTGGAAAACATAAAATTTATGTCACAATTTAAACAGTAAAAAAAAGTGTGAATACTAAAAAGCCAAACTGGAAAAATTTACAAGAATAATATTTTCGAGGAGGATTACAAAAGGAGAAGAATATGATTAGGAGATAACATGTAACAGCGGACAAAATGTTTCTAATTCTTTTATTCAGTCCAATATTTTATATCACAATAGATGAATATACTACAGATATCTATAATCCTTTGGCAAGTAGTAAGTATTTTTAAACGTTTTTCAAAAACAGAAATTCTGTTAAAATATTTATTTATTCAAACTCTGCAATGTGGCCTCTGGTACAACGTCCTGATGTACCAAAGGACCAAACCTGTTGTACCGAAGGAAATCATCTTGTTGTGCATTTTAATGTATGATTCATGAAAAAAAATAACAAAATTTACAATGGACATCTAAACATTCAAAAAAATTTAATAAAACATTCAATTTTATGTATACACATTAAACAAAAACACAGTGTAAAACATCATTAAAAACTCAATTTCTTTAACATTTTAAACGAAAACTAACCCGTGCGAAAAAAATTGGGAAATAAATAAATAATGCTTGTGTTGAAAATCTCATTACTACAGGGAGGTGGTAATTTTAATTTAATGTCATTAATTAATGTTTCATATACATCTTCTTGCATAACAAATTTCATATTTTCACCACCAATTACCGTTTTCAAGAATTTAACAGTAAACAATTCTGTTTGTTTAATTTGTGCCACATGCTGAGCAACTGATATTTGAAAGTGCCTAAAACAGATTCCTTTTGTTTTTAATTCTCTGTGGCAATGCAAATTTAGAAACGCCATGGTCTAAAGCACATTTCTGAATATTAATTCCTCTTTGCAAAACATCTAACACTGTATCTTCAAATACAGTCTTGGGTGGAACTGGCCTCCTCTTTGCCTCTCTGCTTCTTGGATATAGACAATATATATATATATATATATAAATTAATGAAACGTTTGTAACGTGACGAAGTCACAGGTTTTTGGATATTAGGATAGTAAGTAAGGATAGTAAATGAGGGATATATATATATATATCAGAAATTTAGGAAGACATTTCCAGTGATCAACTAGCCAATGACTCAGTCATCAAAGTTATCGAAAAGTAATTCAAGAAATCCCTGATGCAAATAAATTCACATGCAAGTGAAACTTTTATTTTTATGAATGTTATCTTCATACAGAATATATTTAAATAAATGTAAAATTGTTTCAGTGCATGCTGCAAATTTAAAGTGGTTGCCTGGTGGGGATGGTAAAATTCATTTAGTTGACCTGAGTTTGAAAGCTGAAAGAGGAAGGGCAGTTACAGACAGTGATGTCACATTTCATTTATACACAAGGTATTTTTAAAAACATATATCTTCTTGTTTCCTGGGTGAATTATTATTTGAGCACTCAGTAAACTTGTTTTGAATAAAAGATTTTACACTGAGTGATTTTAGTTTTTTTTATAAAAATAGTATGATTTTAATAATTGTTAATTTCAAATAGTATTTGGTCAAAATGGGGTATTAGCTTTGTTTTTATTAGAGCCATTTTTCCTTTAAAAACTTGGATACAAGTATACATGCAGGAACCACCATTTTTTTAATAACAATTTATAAAATAGATTTTTATTAAATTTCTCTTGTGATAGGCCAATTTTCTTTCTTACCTGAAGTGTAATTAATCTAAACTTTTAAATGAATTCATATTTTCTTCAGGTCCAACCCTACTACTAGCAATGTAATCATTATTGGGGCCATAAATAGTTTGGGCCCTTTTGATCCATCAAAGCCTACCAAGGTGCTTATTCATGGTTGGGAATCCAATCAAAATACTGTGAGGCATATCACTGATGGTAAGTTTAATGATTGTGTTTACACTATATACATGATTAATATGGATAGGAAATACAGCTATAGATTTGTGTGCTTGCCTTGAGAACCGTATGGAACAAATGAAGTCAATTCATTTCTGTCCCATTTTTATAACCATATAATAAATATATATATATATATATATATATAACGTAGGCTAAATGGTTAAGGCGCTCTGCGGCTACAGCGGAGGCTCTGTGACGATACGGGTTCAAGTCCCGGCGGCGCAGAATATTTTCAGTCTCTCTTCCTTCGTCCTTTCTTCTCTACGCTTGACATATGTCTTTCCCTGAGCACAATTCTGTGACAAACATATGTTTCAAAAAGCGTATTTCCTATCTTTCTCCCTCATTTACTATCCTTACTTACTATCCTAACATCCAAAAACCTGTGACTTCGTCATGTTACAAACTTTCTTAATTTATATATATATTTTATAACTTGAAAATTAGTCTTCCTCACAATGTTACCATATGATCAGGTATCATCTTATTTCTATCCTCTTCTATTATATAATATATATATATATATATATATATATATGTATGTATCAGGTGACCAACAGGAATCAGGCATTATTAAAATTAATTGGGTGCACCTTATTTTTAACTAAAAAATGTTAATATGCCACCACCTGTGCAATATTATGATGGACCCCATTTCAAAAACATCCATTTCCCATTATACCTATTCATTTGGCGCCATACCCTCATTGTGAGGATACTTAAAATTACATGTATATTCCAACAAACCCCACTTGTTGATTTACATTTAAAATGGAACGTATTTACAAAGATAATACTGTAATAAATCATGTTTCCATTAAAATGATGTGTGTACTGTACATTTTACAAAACCACCAATTCCTGTCTGTCACCCAGTAAAAGTAACTAATAATCTATCATTTTAAAAATAATTAAAATAATTGGTCTGGAAGAAAATAGAAGAAGGCTTAACCAGCCACCAAAAATTTGAAACTTGAATATTGACACCAAGATTCAATTTCACATAAACCACTGCCTTCCTCTCTTTCCTTTCCATACCAACTAGATTTAGATTTATTATTCAATCCATTAGTCCTTGATCAAGAAAATTGGTTTATGTCAAATCTAAGATTAGAAGAAATTAATGAAATTTTATAATTGGAATGTTGTCAAAAAATTAAAATAAATTAATGAATATTGAGAATGATGTTTAAGATGCTAACATAACAGTAATTAGACAATAGATAATAATATTAATCTTCAATTTTCATTCAATGGAGTAGGCAGTGGCAAATCTTGCATCGATTTCAGTTGAATATAATTGTCTTTATTATATGTATAAAGATATTGGGTATAATGTAACATTGCTAAAATAATTGATATGGACAGAAAGAAGGAGATTAAAGATCAGATTTTCACGTCACACAGGATACACAGTTCAAAACTTAGAGGTGCTACCTTCCTCCTTCAAAAGATTTACTGCTCCTTTTGCCCAAAATTTCAATTGTCTCACTCTAAATTCATTAAAATGTGGATGAGAAAGTTCATATTGATGTGATAGCATTTCTCAAAATTAATCCAAATATTATATAAAATGAAACTAAATCTATTTAACATAACATTGTTTCATATACAGCTTGGCTGGCCAAAGGGGATTATAACAACATTGTTGTTGACTGGAGTGGCCCAGCTGGCAACCTCAACTATGCTGCAGCTAAAGAGGACACTGTTGCTGTTGGGAAAATTGTTGCCCGTTTACTGGATTTTCTTATTAGCCAGGGTCTTGCACTGGCAGACATTGAAATAGTTGGCCACAGTCTTGGAGCTCATATCTCTGGTATTGCTTCCTACAACACTGTAAGTGAAGGGGTTGTGCACAAAATAGTAGGTATGTTTTAACAACAATATTAATTAATGTATAAACATTAATAGTGAATCAACATATTGACGTTTCTAAAATATGAGTAATTATATGCAGGAATGGACCCTGCTGCTCCATTGTTTGGAGATACTCCAGTAGAAGATCGATTAGACAGTCTTGATGCAGGTTTTGTTCAAGTCATTCATACAAATGGTGGACTTCTTGGTTGGATGGATCCATTAGGAGATGCTGATTTTTATCCTAATGGTGGAAGCAGCCAACCTGGCTGCGGGCTTGACCTTGCAGGTAAATGTAACACTGAATTAAACCTAGTTTTTGAAACCCTGTTACCACAATTGTATTTGTATTTCAAAATGGTTTATGGGTAAGATCTTATAACAAAGTAGAAGTTCCTTTGAAAACAGAAGGTGAATGAAACTATTAGTTAATATTTTTGGCAAATTTGGAACAGACTTTACTAAGAAGTTTATCAACAAGTTAAGTCTATATATTGTTTAGATGTACATTTATCTACTGAAATTCAATGATAACAATTTTAAGAGTAAAAATTGTTCATATATTTGTTACAGGTGCATGCAGCCATAACCGATCTCACTTCTTGTTTGCTGAATCAGTTACGTCAACTGTTGGTTTCCGCAGTCTTCAATGTACCAGTTTTGATGATTACACTAATTCAATGTGCAATGGAAATGAGGCTGTTGATATGGGAGAACCAACTCCAACAAGGTAAACATAAATACGTGCCAAATTATTTCTTATGTTCACTAGATTAACAAATGTTGAATATTTGTTTACCCTTTTATTATTATTATTATTATTATTATATTATTTGAATCTAATGATAAACTACTAGTATTTGACTTTCATAAAAATAAATAACCCAATTCATGAGATATCAGATGATTAATTATTGATATCCTTTATTACAGTACCCGTGGAACATTCTACTTGAGAACTAATGACCAAGAACCTTACGCATTGGGATGAAATACATTGAACACTGTATTATTTTTCCAACTTGCATCAAATAAATTTGTATTTTTTTACACTTATTTATTCTACTTCACTATCGGTAATTGAAATTTTATATGAGAAACTTCCAATGTTTTTAAGATAATGATAATACGTCTATTACAGAACCATCTGACATGAAATGAATGCATACTCAAATAAAAGTTACAACTTTTAACCTACTGTCAGAATCAGAAAAAAATAGATAGTTCCCGTTTAAACGTTTAAACTTACCCCCAATTGGGCAGATAATGTGGAGCGGGGATTAGTGAATTTTCGCAAAGAAAGATAGTACCTTTGAAAATATCAACTTTTTATCTTGTAATTTTTTTTTGTATTTTTAGTTATTTAGAAGTCTCAATATAAAATAAACACTGGAAAATCGTCGGATTAGACATACATGTATTAACAAAAAATTATGAAGTCGTTAAATTGATTGTGATTTGTAAGTAAAGGAAATACATAAAGTTTTCGTTTACATTATTCAAAATTTGAGATGAAAGGTGTATGTCTACATAAAGAGAGCAATGAGTTCCTTTTTCCGCGGTGATTGTTGTTCCGCAGTTCAACCGTTGTTGCTGGAAGTGTAAGCACATAAACCAAGCATTTTATAAACCGCCACAACTAGTGAGGTCACTGATGCCAGGCAGAATGATTTAGTTGAAATCCCTCTGGGAACCACGTGAAATCCGAGAGTTCCAGTTTACTGTTCAATCAGATCGGACTTTGAGTATTTGAAATCGGATTATTATTTTCATAAATATCCTGTACAACATTTGCATTGCCTGTTCCGTAAAGTCTGAAACGTTTCCTTTCCTAAAAACAGGATTCGAAAATTTAATTTCTAAGATGTTATTTGAAAACTTTGGACATTTTCGGGCATTTTTAATGTTACAGTACGTCGTTCCTTTTTAATAGGCACACTCGGGTTAGTGGCCTTGTTGGCTTGTAAGTCGTGATTGGTGTTTTAGAGAAAGATAAGTTGTGTTTTGAGTAATGGTCACGGAATCAAGAAACCACGTGATAGATGCTCATGATCATGGATCTGAGAAAGGTGATGTGGTGCTAGTTCCCAAAATTAATCTTCTTCAGACTGGATTACCGTTCTTTTTAAGACAGACACAGTTTCCTGTAAAGTCAGAATCAATTAACACATCTTTACACGTAATGTAGCGTATGAGGAGATATTATGAATGACTTCTTTGAAGCTTGTGGTGACTTTTGTAAATGTGTAAGACATTTTACAGTAATTTATAAGGAAATGTGTAGACATCTCAGAAAAGGAGCCCAGATTTTGAAGAAAGTGAGTCTGTAGCAGAGTGCGAACGGTGGATGGCGTCACCACGCGTACACAATTTAAATTAACTGTAAAGCAAGTTGTAATAACTCTAATTGGACTCAATTAGCCCGGACGTTTACGAGTCAAGCATTCCCTATTTATAGCTTTTTACTTACTCACTTTTGACAAGATCCTTGGTTCCTTCTGGGGCAGTTTTTGATTTGTTGCACTGATGGAAATTAAATCGCTGTGCACCAATTTTTGGGTTCAGATTATTCATACAAGAAGATTTTTTTTTTCAAAGGAAAACTGGAAATGTTTTGTATAACGCTCTAGTCTTTTTTGTATAGAAACGATCCTTATTCACAAAATGTTATATTAATCTTTCGAACGAACCCCACGAAAGCGACTAACTTAAAATAACATAAATTCAGGGTTACTTTCACTCTAACAGTTTCATTTTATTTTCTAGGCAATATCCCCTAGAAAATGAATGATTAACCTCGGTTTAGCATTTAATCATTAGGAAAGGTCCTTTATAGTTTTGGGATTTAATTCCAATTCCATGAGGATTGTTTAAATCTTACACTGAACGAAATGTGTAAAGGATGTTATTATATAAAAGGGTCTTCAGAAAATTTAAAAACCAAATTTTTTTTCCCCCTGATATGTAATATTGATGGCGATGGAGAAAGAGTTCTTCTACAAGGCCACTCTCACGGATTGTTTTGTTTCGCATACGTTTTTAGTTTACTTACATTCCAAATCTGCTGTTATCCTCGTTGTGGATTACAACATTAAAATTATGCATTACCTTTCTGTAGATTGAATATGTGAATACAAAGAATACGCTGTACTTTACTATTGTTCAACATATTATAGCTCATTCTAGAGACATAATTTTTAGATGGGAGTGGACTTGTATTAAAACTAGAAAATCAGGATAAAATTGTTCACAGTTTATAAATTTTGTCAAAGCCATATACATATCATCCTTTACATATTTTGTTCAGAGTAAAATTTTAAACAATCCTCATGGTATTGGTAAATTAAATTCCAAAACTATAAAGGACCTTTTGTAATGATTAAATGCTAAACCAAGGTCTTACTTTTACTTCTAGGGGATATTCTCTGGAAAATAACATGAAATGTTTATGGAGATAGTGACTGAATTTAGGTTATTTAAAGTTTCTAACATTTTTGGGTTACGTTCGAAAAAATTAATACAACATTCTGCAGTATTTTATTAAACGAACGAAAAATTAATACTTCTCAACAGTTATTTATGTGACTTCAGAGACTGTGTGGTCGCTGTTTGGGTAAAGAACCGCGGGTCAGTATAATTCCTCCTTTTATGGAATTCCATCGGAATCTTAACAACACTAAATCTTGATGAAAAAAATATACACCAACCGAATTTGTGATAAATATATTTAATCAAATTAGAAAATATTTATAAAACTATCTCTCCTTTTCAGCTGCAAATATACCTTAAATCTGGGAGCCAAGCTTTACCATGTAATTCATCTGCAAGTATTTATTCGGCATTAATCTCTTTGTCAACACGTGATCAAACCATTAGATATATTTCGTACAATTGAACGCTAAAAATAAAATGGTTTGTTTAGGCTAGATTGAAGGCCGCCAAATGAACATGTGTATAAATCGTAATTCAAACAATGCACCTGTCACATTAGCACACTTCATTTGTTTAATGTCGAATTAACCGAAAAATTATTCGCTGAGAATGCACGCAATTACAATACACAGAATATATAAGAACCCAGCGATCCAAAATCGAAATGTCAAAACAGTGTCAAGCTAAGACGCAATGTGCTTTCGCATGTATTGATGCCAAAGTCAAATACCACGGATTATTCAAGCGGAAAATCAAAAAATGTTTAGAATTTATACATTTTTTTAATGAGAGAAACTCAAGAAATATATTTTAAAAATTTGATCAGAAAATTAAAAAATAAATATTGTGTGTCAACTACAGCGCTACCTACAGGGTTCACCTATACTCATCCAAAACAAAAAGAAGTACAACCAAAATCAGTCCAGCAGGAGAAAAATTACGAACACACGCACACCGGAATTTTATACATAAAGATTGTTTACAGTATTACTAAATTCAGTAATATACAATGCATTAATCTGTGGTTCGTAAAAGCACGCTACTCAAAATTTACAGGCAGTGAACATTTGTTTTAAATTTTATTGGTTATCTCGTCATTGATAATTAATTTTCTTTTCTATCAGTATGTTAACGCGATAAGTTCTGAAATCCAGTAATAAGTAAAACTGATACTGGGTAAACAAGATAACATTCAAAAATCAAACACAGAGACAAAGGTCAAAAAGTTGTGTAGTAAGAGCCGTGAGCTTGAGATTGGCATCACGAGCGCTGATTAGATATGCGATTGACACTGATTAAGTAATGAATCAGACTACTCTGTTTCAAGGGCCAGGCCCGCAAAAATATTTAATTACGATTTATTTATATGTTCATTCGGCGGAATTCCACATAATCTCGTAAATAACAAAAAATATTTTCAGCGTTCATTTGTACAATTCGATGATAGCGGACATGAAAAATAAATTTTCAAAAAAATGTGACGATTTGTCTGATAATCACGTGTTGATAAAGAGATTACCCTCCTTTTTTAATCGTCATGAACTTAAATCTACTTGTAAATAATCTCCAATCAGTATGTAAAGAGTCCTCAAGACCGAGCAGGACAGATAATTATTGAAAAAATGATTAAATAATAAAGAATTTTTTAAAAAAACATGGATTTTTTCATTTTCCCATTGTTTTTTATCTGAGCAGACGATTTTTCTCAAATTTGTTGATTTTTATTTTAATTATCTATCTTACTAAAAGAAGAAGTTTGTTTATACAATACAAGACATCTGAAAACGTCACAAAACGTAGCCTATTAATCTATCCTTTCTTTTGGTCAAAGTCCTCCAAATTGGTCTCTCTTCCCCAATTCAGCTTAAAACTTCCTGATTAGTAACTCTATCCACCCGTCTGATTTTCAGCATTCTCCTATAGCACCACATTTTGAAATCTTCTATTCTTTTTCTTTCTGCAACCCCTACCGTCCACGTTTCGTACCCATGTAACGCCACACTCCATACGTACGTTTTTAATAAATATTTCCTAATATTAATAATTATATTAGCCGTAAGTAAATTCCCCTTTTCTGCGAAAGTCTTCCTTGCCTGTTCTATCCTACTCTTTATGTAACTATTATGTTGCCCGAGTAGCAGAATTCCTTAACTTCCTTGAAAATATTCTCTCCCAAACACCCTTTCCTATTCTATTAATTCCCATACTACACTCCATCACTGTGGGTTTCCCTCTATTAATCCTTATGTTTACTCTTCCTCCAGGATCACGTTCATACCATTTATTACAGTTTACAAGTTTTCTTATGACTCCCCTAATTCTACAATATCATCAGCAAACCTTAGAATTTTTATTCCTTCATTTTTAACTTTCTTCGTCGATTGTTCTATACATAAATTAAACAGCATGTGCGACAGACTGCGTCCTTGTCTTACACCTTTCTTGATTTCTGCTTTCTTTTCTTTCTCTTCAATTCTAACTACTGCTGACGTCTATTTGTATGTTCTATTTATAATATTAGCTAATATATAACCTTTCCCCGGTATATACTATATATTAATTTAAAAATTATATCCATTATTTCCTCTAAACTACATTATTTTTAAAGCCTTTGGGGAAGATGTCAGGAACCACATCAGTATAACTTCACTGCACTTCACTATTTTCATTCTATTTTTAAAAACTATATATCACTTCACAGATTTTAGCTACCGCACATTTACGCTAGTTAAATTTAAATAGGAGTAGGACGAATTAAAAAAAAATACCAAAATTATCGCTTGATATTCGGAAAGTCGACAGTTTTCTGAAGGCAATTCAAATTGCGTATTGATCTATTTAGAAATTAAAAATTTCCGACTTTTGTGCGTTGCCCTTTTTCTTTAACTTGGAAAGTGTGAACAATTTTGGAGATGCAAGGGGGAGCCGTAATACGATTCGTCAGTGAACAAATTCCTTGCAAGTCGCTAGAGACACTTATCTTTTATATTCCCTTGCTTAGGCATTGTGTGAGCAACGCCTATTTCACGTTACTGTTAACGCCTCTTCTGTGTGTATTTGACCTCATGGTAATTGTCCTGATATGAGATGAGCAGCCTTTTGATTTTAATCGTAGAGAGAAAGATACCAACCTTTTCTCAAGTGCAAGATCAAGAGATAAGGAACTGTATATAACGGAATTAATTCTAATTCCCTTTTCTGTGCGACAATGTTGCCCATCGTGCTCCTGGCTCTAGTAGCCACATCAAGTGGTAAGTTCAGTACAAATTTAAGAAAGGTCACGGTCGTAGTATTCAGTCTTTTTAGGCACTTCATAGGTGTCTTCAGAAACTATAGGTGTTTTCAATAAGGGAGCTTCGATTTCGAAATGGAATAAAACAAGCAGTGTGCGAGGTATTAAGGAAATTCGTTTCTTCTAAAAAAATTAATTTCGTTAATACCTCGCACACAGCTTGTTTTATTCCATTTCAACATCGACCCGCCCTTATTTCAAAACCCTATATATTCATTTCCATAAGTTATTGTGAAATATATTTTTGTTTAGTGTGACATCTAAGCAGACCCCTAATTATTTACGTGCGAGGTACATAGAGTGGAGCAGAGAAACACTTAATAACTTCGGCTGTTTTAACTATAGAAAAAATTACATTAATATACGATTTTGGTTAGGGATACAAAGGTAACTTAATTTAAATCACATGGTTACTCGCAACCACACGGTCCAAAGTCGCCCGTACAACTAACTAGTTTGTAGCTTTTCCCGCCGGAAGGCGCTGTCCACTCTTACAATTCCCCCCTCTGGACGGCCCATCGGCGTGCTTCAACATCTCTACGCGTCTCTGTCTCTGCAAAAATAGTATAAACGGTTAATATGCTCAGTCCGACTCCTCACTCCGCAATTCTGGATCCATTGTATGGCTCCTATTGTTGTCGTCTCGCTAATGAATTCTTCTAACTCCAGCTCTTCCAATAAATGTCTCGTACACTTGACCTCCTTTAGGCACTCGTGAATTCCCATGATCTCAGCCTCGCAAGTGGATAACGATACTAAACTTTTTCTCACCTTCCATCCTACTGTTGCCGATCCAATCTTGATGACGTAGCCCGAGTACGATTTTGCGTCTCTCGCGTCGCTTATTCCTCGTAATTTTCCTCCGCATCTGTCGTACATCAATTTGTAGCCCTTCGTTCCTTTCAGATAATTATACACTTTTTCAATTCAGTTTCATGAATTACTTTAGGTTCCTTTGAATACTGTGCTAAAGAGCTCACGGTTTGTGTTATGTCCTGTGGATAAGTACATCAAGCGCCCCAGCATCTATCCTTGGTGAGTCTTCGTCTTCATCTAACTTCTGTTGCGTTGCGCTCGGTGTTTTCTTTAAATTGCATTTTTCCATCCCAAATCTTCGAAGGATTCTTTCGACAAATCTCTCTTGGTCCAATTGTATGCCGTCTTCATTTTCTGTTATGTCGATTCCCAAAGAGTGTATGTCTGTTTCCGTCAAGTTGAAATTTCTTTGCAACTCCCGATACGTTTGTTTCATGTCCTTCATTACTTCTACCAGCATCATTATGTCGTCGATTTATACGACTATTATTACAATTCGGTTTTGTATTTTCTTCTTGTAAACACACGGGTCTGCTTTCATTCCCTGTAAACCCATTCGAATTAATGTCTCGTTCAGCTTCTCGTCCCAACATTTCCCTGATGCGGCAATCCATAGATGCTCCGTTTCAATCTGAAAATTTTGTTTCCCTTTTCTTCAAATCCCGTCCGTTGTTCTATGTAAATTGCCATGTAAGTGTGCTGTGGATGCATCATTCCTTTTCTTCTTCCAGCCTTTCGTCGATGCAATTGCCAACAATGCTCGTATGCTTTCCATCTTAACTACCGGTGCAAATGTTTCATGATAATCAACTCCTGGTCTTGTACTGCACCCGACTGCTACTAATCTTATCCATTTCGATTTAATTTTAATGACTTTCATATTGTCCTTCATTTTGACTAGTTCCCAGACGTTGTGTCAATTCTGCGCGCATAGCTTCGGTCCATTCCTTTGCTGCTTGATTTTTCATGGCTTCCTCCGCTGTATTAGGAATTTCGAACGGGACATTTGCAACATGTTTTTCCTCAATTCGTTGTGATCTTATTACTCCACTTCCTTTCAATAGTTGTTCATTTCTTTCTCGCTCCATACGATGTCTTTCTCGAATCTGTACGTTCGTTTCACCCAGTTTCTTTCCCTCTTTTGCTTTCTTCAAAGATTACAGATCTCGACTCAAATAACTTCTGCTTCTCTGGATTGTACATTCTGTATGTCGGCTAGCTGATGCAAAAAATCTCATTCAAGTGAAATTGTCATTATTTGTTTTCCTTAACAATATTTTCATGCAAAATAATATATTTAATAGTGGAATTGTGAAATTGTTTCAGTGCATGCTGCACAATTTCAGTGGTTGCCTGGTGGTGATGGTAAAATTTATCTAGTTGATCTGAGTTTGAAAGCTGAAAGTGGAAGGGCTGTTACAGACAGTGATGTCACATTTCATTTATACACAAGGTATTTTTAAAAACTTATCATCTTGGTTGCTTGGTGAATTATTATTTGAGTATGCTTGTTTTAAATAAAAGATTTTACAATGAGTGATTTTAGTTTTGTTTATAAAAATAGTTTATTTTTAATCATTGATAATTTCAATAGTATTTGGTAAAAATTGGGTATAAGCTTTATTTTCATTAAAACCATTTTACCTCTAAAAACTTGGATACAAGTCTACATGCAGGAACAACTAGTTTCTTTATGAAAATTTATAGAATATGTTTTTAATAAATTTCTCTTGTGATATGCCAATTTTCTTTCATACATATGTGAAACATAATTAATATAAACTTTGATATGTATTGGCATATTTATAATTCATATTTTCTTCAGGTCCAACCCTACTACTAGCAATGTGATAACCATTTGGGACTTAAATAGCTTGGGCCCTTTTGATCCATTAAAACCTACCAAGGTGCTTATTCATGGTTGGGAATCCAATCAAAATACTGTGAGGCATATCACTGATGGTAAGTTTAATGATTGTGTTTACACTATATTCATGATTAATACGGATAGGAAAAACAGCTATAGATTAGTGTGCTTACCTTGAGAACCGTATGTAACAAAGGAAGTCATTTCATTTCTGTCCCATTTTTATAACCATATAATATATATGGTTATAAAAATGGGACAGAAATATTTATATATATATGGGATAAGTGACGAAGTCACGCATTTGATAATTGGATAGAATATCTTTCTTTCTATCCAATTGTTATATATATATATATATGTATATATGTATCAGGTGACCAACATCCATTTCGCATTATACCTATTCATTTGGCTCCATACCCTCATTGTGAGGATACTTAAAATTACATGTGTATTCCAACAAACCCCACTTGTTGATTTACATTTAAAATGGCACGTATTTGCAAAGATAATACTGTAATAAATCACGTTTCCATTAAAATGATGTGTGTACTGTTCATTTTATAAACCACCAGTTCCTGTCTGTCACCCAATAAAAGTAACTAATAATCTATCATTTTAAAAATAATTAAAATAATTGGTCTGGAAGAAAATAGAAGGCTTAACCAGGCACCAAAATTTTGAAACTTGAATATTGACACCAAGATTCAATAAACCACTGCCTTCCTCTCTTTCCTTTCCATACCAATTAGATTTATTATTCAATCCATTAGTCCTTGATCAAGAAAATTGGTTTATGACAAATCTAAGATTACAAGAAATTAATGAAATTTTATAATTGGAATGTTGTCAAAAAATTAAAATAAATTAATGAATAATGAGAATGATGTTTAAGATGCTAACATAACAGTAATTAGACAATAGATAATAATATTAATCTTCAATTTTCATTCAATGGAGTAGGCAGCGGCAAATCTTGCATCGATTTCAGTTGAATGTAATTGTCTTCATTATATGTATAAAGATATTGGTTAGAATGTAACATTGCTAAAATAATTGATATGGACAGAAAGAAGGAGATTAAAGATTAGATTTTCATGTCTCACAGGATACACAGTTCAAAACTTAGAGGTGCTACCTTCCTCCTTCAAAAGATTTACTGCTCCTTTTGCCCAAAATTTCAATTGTCTCACTCTAAATTCATTAAAATGTGGATGAGAAAGTTCATATTGATGTGATAGCATTTTCTCAAAATTAATCCAAATATTATATAAAATGAAACTAAATCTATTTAACATAACATTGTTTCATATACAGCTTGGCTGGCCAAAGGGGATTATAACAACATTGTTGTTGACTGGAGTGGCCCAGCTGGCAACCTCAACTATGCTGCAGCTAAAGAGGACACTGTTGCTGTTGGGAAAATTGTTGCCCGTTTACTGGATTTTCTTATTAGCCAGGGTCTTGCACTGGCAGACATTGAAATAGTTGGCCACAGTCTTGGAGCTCATATCTCTGGTATTGCTTCCTACAACACTGTAAGTGAAGGGGTTGTGCACAAAATAGTAGGTATGTTTTAACAACAATATTAATTAATGTATAAACATTAATAGTGAATCAACATATTGATGTTTCTAAAATATGAGTAATTATATGCAGGAATGGACCCTGCTGCTCCATTGTTTGGAGATACTCCAGTAGAAGATCGATTAGACAGTCTTGATGCAGGTTTTGTTCAAGTCATTCATACAAATGGTGGACTTCTTGGTTGGATGGATCCATTAGGAGATGCTGATTTTTATCCTAATGGTGGAAGCAGCCAACCTGGCTGCGGGCTTGACCTTGCAGGTAAATGTAACACTGAATTAAACCCAGTTCTTGAAACCCTGTTACCACAATTGTATTAGTATTTCAAAACGGTTTATGGGTAAGATCTTATAACAAAGTAGAAGTTCCTTTGAAAACAGAAGGTGAATGAAACAATTAGTTAATATCTTAGGCAAATAGAAAACAGACTTTACTCAGCAGTTTATCAACAAATTAGTAATACATTTATCTATTGAAACCAAGGTTACAGGGAGGAGTGGATGGATGTATATCAGTACTTGGGAAATCGACTCAGACTAACTCATTGGAAAGCGGGAGGTCCCGGGTTTCTGTCCCGAGCCCACTCAACATTTTTCCATTCTAGTTTCCTAAATAACTAATACATTTATCTATTGACATATGTAGTTCAATTCTTAAGAAAAAAATTCATATATTTGTTACAGGTGCATGCAGCCATAACCGTTCTCACTTCTTGTTTGCTGAATCTGTTACATCAACTGTTGGATTTCGCAGTCTAAAGTGTACCAGCTATGATGATTACACGAATTCAATGTGCAATGAAAATGAGGCTGTTGATATGGGAGAACCAACTCCAACAAGGTAAACTTAAATACATGCAAAATTATTTCATATGTTCACTAGTTTAACAAATGTTGAATATTTGTTTACCCTTTTATTATACTGATTATATACCTTATATCATTTGAATCTAATGATAAACTACTAGTATTCGACTTAAATAAATAACCCATTACATGAGATATCAAATGATTAATTATTGATATCCTTTATTGCAGTACCCGTGGCACATTCTACTTGAGAACTAATGACCAAGAACCTTATGCATTGGGATAAAATACTTTGAATGCTGTATTATTTCTCCAACTTCCATCAAATAAATTTGCATTTTTATACACTTATTTATTCTCCTTCAATATCCCAGTTTTGTTACTCTTTAAATAACATTGCATCTTCTGCTTTCCCTAATGCGAGAAGGAAGTCTGGGGGCAGTATTATTACATTAGCAAGAAGTTGCCGCCACAAATAAAAAACATTTACTACATAAGAACTTTCTATTGTGACAAAAACATAGTCACAGCGAGGAATTGAAAGAAAATGGACATGTCATGTTGTATATTTTTTAATTTAGTA
The DNA here is from genome assembly GCA_034510155.1 of Eucriotettix oculatus. Taxonomy (NCBI): domain Eukaryota; kingdom Metazoa; phylum Arthropoda; class Insecta; order Orthoptera; family Tetrigidae; genus Eucriotettix; species Eucriotettix oculatus. Next base: position 68,101,785 of record CM067378.1, read on the forward strand.
GTGGTATAACCTGTAAGGCCATACCAGCTGGTCACTTGGTTGTTATAATTTTCAATAGAATAAGTTATTGACCTACAATCCCACTATTCCATTCCATAGATGATAAGGTTTACAACCCAATGAAAGTATTCAGTACAAAGACAAACCATTATTTATTTAAATGAATGAAAATGACAATTGAATGTATTTATATAGTAAAATAATAGTACTATAGTATTTATATTTTCACAAGTATGCAGGTATAAATAATTGTTGTTCATGTATTGGATAAGCCTTATTTATCTTTATATCATTGCAAACAGTAACCAAACACAAACTTTTATCTCAACATTCTGACTAGTATAGAATTATATTTAGTGACTGAGCATATTTTCTAGTTTTAATTAAATATTTACAGAAGTTTTGCTAGAAAAGCAGCAAATAAGGAGAAAGGTAAAATGTTTACCAGAATAAAATCAAACAAGCAAGGACTTTTATGAAGGTTGTTACTTGTTTCTTTTTTTGGTTTTGTGGAAAATCATTATATTCACAAATTGGGCTTGATGGTTACTTTATAATATGGTCATTATTTTAAACATATTAAAAATAATTTCACTGAAGACTTATAGTATTTCCATATGTTTAAAACCAGAAGTAACAATATATTTGCAAAATATTATGCAATTGATAAGGGATTTTTCAACAGCAAATTTTCATTTACTATAGTTCACAGCCATATTAGCACACAATTTGCACCGATTCATAAATATAAATCTTTTCACATTTTTTTTATTTGACTCTCGATGTGAAAATGAACGAGTAAATTTATGGAACAGTAGTTAATACTGCAGAATTTATAATTCAATTAGCTCTGGTTTGAACTGAGAAAAACTCCAAATAAATGACTTCATTAAAATTAATAGAATTTGACAAGCACTTGAAAGTTAGCAAGAAAAAATATAAATTTGAACACTACTGCAAATATGTCATGCTTCTTTGTTATTACAGTTATCATCATTCTAAATTTAAATATTTTTTTTATGCAAAACCTTTCATTAGCATATAAATGTAAGTATAATTTACAACAAAATCATTCAGTCTCACATCAGAACAATATATAGATAGTTCTCATGTCTAATCTTATCTAAATAGTTTAAAATAAATTGAAATCCCCAATTAGTGTGTTGTTTTTCACATTTTAACCACCAAACCCAGTCTTGACAGATCCTTTGCTTGTCATCATTTCTAGAGATAGTTTTAAATTTGTATATTTGCTTACACTTTTCATTTATAATTAAACTCAGTTCCATTAAAATTCAAATACAATAAAAATAGCTTATCACATCACAGTTCTCTTTATATATATATACTTAAATTTATCCTTACATAAAGTACTTTGCATATATTTATATATTTTACACATGCTAATTTTTCAGGAGGGAACACAATAATGCAATTCTATACTGGCACTTCACCCCTGACTTGACTAATAAAAAGTTTAGTCCCCACAAATTTTAATAAAATTTTTTATGATCTATATTTATATATAGAGAGCATTGGAATGTTTCGTATTTGATAACACATAACAAAGGAAAAGTTTACATTTTGTCACATGTAGAATTGAAAATTTTCCATCATTTAACCATAATTAATAAAACAGTGGAACTACTATTATGATTAAATACATGAGAAAATACTCTAAAGTAACTATAAAATTGTAAAAAAATATTACTAGCAAATGAATTTCTTTTGCATGTTATTTTAACTTGGAGAGACAAAAGGTAACATTCACTGCATAACTTGTAATGTTCTTTTGCAAAAATAATACTTTGAAATTCACTGTGAAAGACTTAGAAATAAAATGAGTTGATTAGGAACCATAGAGCCAATGTTGAGAAGCAATTTGAAAATTTGTCACTATCAGGCAGAAAAAGATTTATGAAATGGCTCATCGGTAAGCAGCATCTGAAGTGGCTATGTTATAAAGAATAAAGTGAGGGACATATTTGGCAGATCCAGTAGCCAGGAGGGGTTAATACTTGGAATGCCTATTGCTAGCTTTCTGCTGCAGGCACAGAAGCCCGGATGTGTGCATCCACTTCAGGATGTCTGATTCGTATTGCATCTATTACATCTAATAAATTCTTAGCATCCATAGCAAGAACATGAGCAGCTGACAGCATTCCCCTGTAAAAGTGAGAAATTACCAATAATTAAATAAAATAATACTAACACAACTATGCAAAAAATGCCTTAATTTTTTTAAAAAATACAGATGATACACACATAATTCCAAATTATCCAATGTTAGAATAAGTATAAATTAGTATTAATAGTAATACTAATATTAAATCATATTCCATTGATCCCATAGAGAAGTAGAACTTCTTTAAATTCATATGATTATGTTCAACTTACAATAAGATATGCATAAGTTCTACAGAGGAGGCAAGTTATTCAATTTGTACACTATATTGATAAACATTGCTAATATCTTATACTCAGAAATTATTGTCTCAAGAATGTACTATGTCTATATTAAGGTCTATACTAAGTTACTCAATTTCATGAATTCTTCCACTGTGTAGGAGTACCTAAGTAAGAAGTTAGATATTTCAATTGTGAACTTGTTAGTATTTATTTTTAACTGTTTAATAGAGGCTGAAAGTTTATTTATTATACTAATAGAATTATAATGAACACCTGTTTGTATAATATTTAGACTTCCACACAATAATAGATTGGGCACTTGTTAATAAAATGAAAATAAATTGTAACAAGAGCAAGGCAATAAGCTTTTGTAGGCGTCGCGTAGAAATAGTACTTAATTATAAGCTCAGCGGTAATGAAATAGTACAAGAAAGTAACTGTAAGTATTTGGGTATATACTTGAGCAGTAATATGGGTTGGGAATATCAAATAGACCATGTGACTAGGAAAGCATGGAAAGCACTTCATTTCGTCATGCGGATTTTAAAAAAAGCAAACTGTGAAACACGGGAACTTGCATACAAATCTCTCGTGCGTCCAGTACTAGAATACGGCTGTATTTGTTGGGATCCGTTCCGAAAATATCAGGTCGAGGCACTGGAAAGGGTACAGAGGGGGGCGGCAAAATTTGTTAACCGGTGTCCTGGTCACGGAAACGAGAAGGTTCGTCAATTAGGGTGGGATATGTTAGAAAAACGACGACAAAATTTACGTCTCGGGGCTCTTTTTAAAGCGTACGCAGGCCAACAATCCTTTTCTTGTTTAAATAATTTTTATTTCAGGTATCAAAGCTACGCACATCTGAGTTTGTTGTGAATACGTGACTGTTATTAATCACAAATAACATCAGTGATTGAATATATTGGCAAGTAAGAGTAAGCATTACAATTTTCTTGATGATGCCCTGCAATATGATTTTGGTGAAATGTGACATAATTTCTGTCAACTTTTTTTCTGTAGATAAAAACTATGTCTTTCCCTGATGCATTACCCCAGAAAATTGTACAATATGTCATTAAAGAGTGAAAGTATGCAGAATAAACTAATTTTCTTATGTTTGGGTCACTACAACTTAACATAATTCTAACAGCCAACCTTATTTTTCTTAGGAGAATATTAATGTGATCTTCCCAATTTAATTTGTCTGCAGATATTTTGTGCATTCAACATCACTTATATTAAGAATAGCAATGGACCCAAAATGGAACCCTGAGGAACCCCAGTCTTTATTTGTACCCAGACTGAATGAAAACATTCTTCTTTAGAATGAGATTGAAATATGAATCCAGTTATAGTGAGATAAGCTCTATCATTTATTTATTTCATCTTAATTTATTTCATAAATAAGTTGTTTTTCAGGTGAATCCTGGTAAATATTTAAACAAATTGAGTCAACTCAACATTAAGTTAAAAGGAAAGCAAAAATGACAAGCATTACAATATATACTTACTTGCGGTACTCAGCATCCAAGGTTGTAGAGCTATAGCTCTGGGCTAGTCTCATTGCATTAACCAGCTCACCCATGTCTTTACTTAGTACTTTGTGTGCCATTTCAACCTAAGACAAACAAGTGTTTCCTATTTTATAATATCTACATAAATTTAGTAAAAAAGTTAAAATTATTCTATCTATTCACTAACATTAAATTTGTTGAAAGTAATACAATAACAGTGTAAAAAGGCAGGTTTTGATTTCCAGAAAAGATAACGCAATGAATTGAAATTACAATGAAACTTATTCCACTAATATTTTCAGTATATACAATGCAGTGAAAGTTTCTATAAAGTAGAAGATTTTTGTTTTAGGTAATCTATTATTAAGTGATACTTAAGTTTTAATTAGCAATATTTTAGTATCAAAGATCGTAGGTTTTCCTGGTGTAATTGTTGAAGGAAACATTCTCATGTTTCCACCAGGGTCAAACTGCAATAATACTGCAAGGTTTTGATGATGTAAAGCAGTGTCGTCATTTTTCACACTATTATTGCAGTTTAACCTAGGTGGAAACCCGAGACTGTTTCCTTCAATATTTTAGTATGTCTACATACACTCACCTCAAAAATTCAAGACAGAAAATATGAAATGACTCTGCCTGATAATTGAAGCCCATTTCATTTTAATTTATTGTAATTGGTTTGATGACATTAAATACAAGTCATTGAAACAATATTTTTCATCATAGTTTTCAGTAATTAATAATCCATATAACAAACAAATACAATACTTGAATTTTGAAGTGTCTGTATTGACAAAGATCACAACTATTGATTGAGAAGTCAGCTCACTTCAAAATTCAAGCATTGATAATTTTTTTCTGAATTTAACTGTTATAAAAATCATTAATAACTTGTGTTGTTATAAAAATGAATATGAAAAGGGAATCAAACTGCAAGGAGAAGAAATAAAAACCCTAAGGTTTGCAGATCATATTTTGGAATTAGGAGAGTCAGAAGAAGACTTGGAAGGCATAATGAATGACATGAAAGTGGTCCTGGAAAAAGAGTACATCATCAGGATTAATAGTCAGAAAACCAAGGTAATGAAGTGTAGTATGGGAAACAGTAGAATAACAAAGGGTTTTAGATTAGCAAGGGATATTTTGAAGGAAGGTAAGGAATTCTGCTATTTTGGCAGCATAATAATTAGCGATGGAAGAAGTATAATAGACAAAAGTAGTAGGATAGCACAGCCTAGAAAGGCTTTTGCAAAAAAGAGGAATTTATTATGGCAAATATAAGTTGAATATTAGGAAATCTTTATTAAAAATATTTGTATGAGTGAGAAACGTGGATGATAGGGGTTGTATATACAAAAAGAATAAAAGCTTTTGACCATGAGTAGGGATAGATTAATAGGCCACATTTTGAGACATGAAGGTCTTGCAAAATTAGCTTTAAAAGGAAGTGTGTGAGGTAAGATGCCAAGGATGCAATATGATATGTAAATTAGGGAGGATGTGGTATGTGGTAGCTATGTAGAAATGAAAAGGATTGCAAAAATGGAGGGTTGCATCAGACCAGTCTAAGGACTGAATACAACAACAACAACATTTAAGTTATTAAAGATGTTAATTATAGTATACTGGTCAATCAATATATATTAACAAACAAATCCTTATAATAATTACCTCTCGATGTGCTGAAACAGGAAAAATTGGTACCAAAACATCTACACTTGCTAACAAAGCCCTGAGTGCTACACCGACTCGTCGTACTAGATCCAGGTATTCCTCTGCACGACTCTGTTGCACACCTGCAAAACATCGAAATAATTTAAAATATAAGTAAAATTTGATTTTTTCTCTCTCTGTAAAGCTTGGTAGAGACACATTTTAAAGCATATATAAATGATGATAATTTTTGATCGACAGTATGTACTTAAAATATATGATATTATATTGTTATCCAAACTGTCTTGCATCTAATTATAAGAAATTTATCTGTATTGAGCAGTATTGTAAACACCTGATCAAAACATACTAACTAATAATTTAAAACTTTATTTATAGGTAATTATGATGTGAAGTCTGACAAAACACATATTTTTACTACAATACTTGTTAAATATACAACTGGTTTACAAAACTTAACCTATAAAACTAGGAACTAAGATTATTCGACTGAATGAAAGAAAAGATAATAACTAGGCTTATTGAAAATCAGGGATCCATTACAGGTAAATAGTTACACAACAGTTTCACTTTTAATGCATATGGCATAATTTTAAATTCCATATACAAGTAATAATTTTGTGTCATTTATTATACAGTAAAATTTGTAAAAACCTTGAGAAAGGGACATAACAGCCTTCACAACATTTGTTGTGCAGTCATACACTTGGTCATTTGAACGGTCCAGATCTGCAGTAGGAGTTGGTTCCATCTTCTGCAAAATTGATAAACAAGTATGAGAACATATGAAGAATCAAATTCTATAATCTTATTCTGAATGTGAATAGTATAAATTTTTCTTATAATCCATTTCCTATATACCATCATAATATTTTTTGCAGTTTTCTTTTCATATTTTCTCATTTCCCAGATTATTAATTTCTTCTTGTAATATTTCTCAGTGTTAAGTTTTATTATTTGCTTAAGAATGCATTATTAACATTTTCTCATTTTTCTTTCTTGTGTAAGGCAGTCTAATCACTGTCTAATTTGAAGTTATTCACTATAGTCTTTCCTATTTACTAACACAGATAATTTACTCTGTGGTCAGGTATGAAATTAACTGGCCTTAAAGAGCTTACTATAATGAAGTTAGTGAAAAATTACCTTGACAACAATTATTCTAGGTGGATCATCTGTTCCACTTTGAGGAGTAGCTGCCCGTTCTGGACTTTCTTGCCCTCCTCCAGTTGCTCCAGATTCAACTCCATCACAGTCATCAGGTTCAGAAGATAAACTTGCTGTTGCAATTGAAGAAAGTCTCTTTTTCTATGGAAATTATAATTAGCAGTAATTAATAAAATTTTATTGTGTATCAAAATACTGTAAAATGAAATGCTTTCATTTTGTATAATTAATTTTTTCAATTTTACAATGATTGTTTTATCAATATTTGGTGGAGAGAGGAAAAGGATGATGACAAATGCAGAACAATAATGGTCAACTAAAACTAAAAATCTCACCAAGTTAATTTCTTCTTCTGCAAGCCATCGACTATCCTCCTCAGACTGTTTTTGTTGTTGTCTTAACCTTTGTTCCAAAAGTCTATGTTCCAATTCCAAACTTCCAACTGCACCATCTTCTTGTTGAACAGCAACTGAGTCACCATAAATTGGCTGCTGCTGTTGCTGGTCATTCAAAACATAACTAAATTAGTATTTACATCTTATAATGTTGAAGTGACCTTATAATGTCACATTTCACTGAAAATAAGGAAACCTTTTGTGTTGCATAAAAAATTAATAATTATCATAAAATAACTTTACTTATAAAAATTTGGACAAATATGGAAAAAGTTACAAGTTTACTAACTCCAAGACTGAATCAATATAATTTCTATCTTACTGCAAAAATTATTATTTAATATAAATACATATAATAAAAACAAATGCAAAAATATGCTTGAAATTCAACCATGCATTAAAATTTATTTTAAACAAAACATGCTTCAAAACCAAAGAGAACTGCATTCAAATTAAAAAAAAAATACATGCTCACATTAATTCATTTGTTAGATATGTGTACAAATCAGACTCATTTTTTGTGATGATCAGCCAATGCCATGCTATAGCTTACTTTAAAATAATAATAATAATATGCATCACTATTCTTTAAAGGATAGATATAATTCACATCAATTTACAAAATCACACAGATTTAATAGATACTTAAAAATAATTTGCCTGATATTACCATAGTTTTATTTTATTATAGTGGAAGATACACTAAAAATAAATTAAATGTCCAGGAAACAAATATAAATCATATTTCTAACCAAAATTAGCATTGTATTCCAACCTGAAACATTTTAACTATGATTTTCACCAGATTATTTTATTCAAGACTTATATTGCTTCCCTTCAAAATTACTACTGATACAATACTGTTTTTCTATCAAATAATCTTTTTAGAGCAATTTATGAAACCATCCTACTGTTAATGTATTCTTATTGAAATTATAAATTCCCAGAATCATTGAAAATGTCCTATTGCATGAATTTTAGAATTTATTTCCATTGAAAACTGATGATAACACTACTGAATATTGGCCATACATTTCTCTCAACATTTTTTAAGATATGGCCTCATTTTTATTGACAGAAAGTAAAGCAAAGTACTATTAACAGTATAAGAAATTTCTCGTTCACCATTGTAACTGTCTAATCTATAATTGTGTTCTGTGGTATACAGAAATACACATAATTATAAGTAAAATAAAAAACTATAATCATTATTCTAAGTCATTTCCCACACTTGTTGTAACACCTCATAAAATTTTATTTTAAAATAACCATGCAAGGAAACCCAACAATAGTTCTGTCAGTCTTGAAATAAATCCTTGCAACTCTACACATATTTCCTAGTTGCAGTTTTTATAAATTGCAGAATATTGATGAAGGAAAATGATATCCTGTAAGATTGATCTTCTATTGCTGCTACATCAACAAAATTGATTTGTAATGTATGACCGCTTCATTTTTATGCAATTTCTTTCCTAAAACACAAATTCATGTAAAACTCACCATAATAACATAGAGACTAAAGAGAAACATGGATTATTTGTAGCTTGAAGAGTATTGTTAAAATACATAAGATATGTGCCAGTCCAGTCAACTGACATTAAATGAAGAATGGCATAATATGCCAAAAAAGCCTACAGTATAATGGTATAGGAAGCATAGGCAAAACAATCGACTGAATACATATGAATTTCATGGACAGTTTATCAAATGAAACATAAAATCACGGCTCACTTACACATTCATAACTCAAGCCACATTGAAGTAATTCTCTGATTTTTTGTTTTAACCTTTCACTTTGACTGGAAGATTATACATGTCAGTATTTTCCTGTTAATGAAATTAAAGATAAGTTGATGTCAGTCATTCTACCATTTCTTAAAAATTCAAAAACTTAATAAAAGCAGGAAGCCAATTTTAAAATAATAAACATGACATTTCATGCAAGCATTTAATTGACATTCATGCTGGTAAAACTTGGTCATAAAATATAAAAGAATTAGTGAAGTGTTTTAATCTAAAAACTGAGTGATCTAATTGCCATTTAATGTTGAAGACAATATGAGAAACAAATTAAATATAGAATGATTAAAGAAAAAATATATATTCAAGGTAACGGTATTGATATATATATAATGTAGAAAGAGAAATACGAAGAAAAAATTTGAGAAAACACGGAAGGAATAGGGCATTATAGCAGGTTTGAAAGTACTTTGACTCAGATAAGAATGTTTCAAAAGGCCAAACTTAACAAACTTAAACTTTTACAACACTAAATTAAAAACTCCTACACAAATCAAAAAAGTTACATTGTGCTAAAAGAAATGTTAAATTGTAATAGGGCACACTAAACAAACAATACTGATCGTAGAAATAAATATGCTGAATCATTAACATAACTGGTGTTATTAACTTAATCCTTCAATAAATGACCTTGACTTCAAGCCAGTTCATACATTAAACTTTATAGCTTAGTTAAACACCAAAGTTATTTAACTATTATCTATACCAATAAATAGAATTGAAGTGTCTGTCTGTCCGAGAGAGAGAGAGAGCAAGAAAGAGCGAGAGAGATAAATGATACAGTACTTTTTTATATATTCAATAAATTCAATTTTATCAAAATTCTGTTCCCGTCATTTCATTTTTAGGGCAAAATAAAAAAAACTATTTCCACGTGAACAAAGTCGAGGGCTTAGCTAGTTCTCAAACAAATTGAACTTATTAATTAACTGAGATTACAAAAAAAATATATAACTGTAGCATAATGCACATTATAAATAAATAAATGCAGATCAACTCTAGGAATGCCAGTGCAATGAACATGCCCAAACACTGAATCCTTATCAATGTCAACCTGCTCAGGCAAAGGCTGATCAGTCTGTGGGGGGGTCTCGCAGCTGTTCTCTGAGGCTTTGGAACTTTGATGCTGTTGAAAGTCTACCGCCAATGTGTTGAACACTGAGGCAGGAGTAGTATAAGCTGCAGGACTAACTCCTCTGGCTTCATTCTCCCGAAGCAACTGAACCAATACTTCTGGATTCTGGGCAACAATGTAGGTAGTAGGTCCAGCAGATACATCTGAAGCACCACATGGAAAACGTGCTGGCTTTGGAGGAGGTGGATCATCAGAACCAGAAGAACCTACACACAGAGTAGCATACTAAAAATTTAAGACACCAAAATAATAATTATTCATATTAATAACATATTTTTAAAAGTATGTAAAACCTTCTTTATTGTTTGAAAAAGTGAATTAATAAAGAACATCAAAGAAAATATTATAACCAACTTCATAGTACAACTTTTTTGTGATACTATTCGTCATCCAAAGTTTTACATAAACAATACTTCCACATTAAATTACTTACATATTAAAAATGCAATGTAACTTACCCCAAGACATTGCCTGTACTCTCCTATTCTCTCTGCGCATTGTTTCTTGTTGTTGTGTCCTTTCTTCTATCAAAATTTCACTGTAAAAAACCAAAAATATGTAAGAAGTACAAAATAATAAACATTGATAAAAACTAATAATAATACAAAATAGCCTCCCATGGTGAAATGAAATCATTCAAATTTATGGACGCACCCTCACACCAGCTAAAGTTTGAAGTGAGCTGGCATAAGGCACAAGAATTTATATATATATATATATATATCTGTAAATAAAATAATGTAAAATATTTATCCAATTACTCACTGAAGGACTTCTCTTATTTCCTTAAAGCTTGGCCGTTTAGAAGGTTCATAGGCCCAACATTGAGACATCAAGCTGTACAGACGAGGAGGACAGTTAGGCGGAAGAGCAAGACGTTCTCCATTCTCAATTTTCCCTATCACATCATTATTCTTTACACCTTGGAATGGTTTTACACCTAGCATCAATATTTCCCACATACACACACCTAAAATAAAATAAAACTAAGTGTTTAATGTATCCTTCTCAAGAACACCATTATGTTAAATAGTAAATCAATTAATATCTGATTTGCACAAAAATTAAATCAAATCAATTTTCTTTATCTGTTATTTCTTATAAATTTAACTAAAATTTACTGTTCCTCATGCTGTAATTTTGAGAATCTTACCAAACATCCACACATCAGAAGCAGTAGTAAATCGCCTAAAATTGATAGACTCTGGTGACATCCATTTTATTGGAAGCTTTCCTTTTGATGCCTTATAATAACTCTGATCTTCTACCCATCGACTCAGTCCAAAATCAGCTAGCTTAACACAATTATGGGATGATACTAATACATTTCGAGCTGCAATATCCCTGTGGAAATATTATTGTTATAGACTGCTACAATCCAATTAATAATAATACTAATTTTGTATTTAATAACTTTAAATTTAAACTGTAAACAAGTCAATAGTATCGGCAGATAACTATGATAATGGCAAAAGCTTCTTGTATTTATAAATTATTATGTTGCTGTAATATAAAACTGCAGAAATAAATGAGGACATATTATTTCTGTAAGACTTTAACAACCAAACATTATTACTTCAAGAAATATAGTAGTATTATGGAACCTACTTATAAATATTTATAAAATTTATGAATCATAAAAATAAATTAGATTTGAAATATGATGCATCTAAAATAATAAACCAAAATAAAAAATCATCCACTTAATGGAACATTGTAAGAGTTAATATTAACAAATATAATGAACTAGATAATAGTAATTTTAAACAAAAACAACCAGAGTATTTAAGAACCACAACCATACCTGTGCACAAACTTTTTGGATTCAAGATATGAGAGTGCAGTGCTTAGTTGATATGTATATTGTAATAATGTTGCCAAATCAAGCCGCTGCCTATTGCTTTGGAGGTATGCTCGCATTTCTCCCAGTTTGGCTAATTCCATAACAATCCAAATTGGGCTTTCAGAGCATACACCAATCAACTTGATAATGTGTGGATGATCAAATTGTTGCATTATATCTGCAATATTAAATATGTATTTAATCAACTATTTAAACTGAAAACCTTCATATTAAGAAAATAACATTTACAATAGCCTTTAATTTATTAATTAGTAAATATGAAATAATACTGACTGCATTAATGCTGAAGAATGTAAAGTTTGGACATAATTGGCTAATAAATGGATTATAAGAGTTAAGTTTTCTAGAAACATACACTTTTTATACATTATCTAATAGAAAATTAATATAATGGTTGATAATATAGTAAGCTTAAGACAAATATAATACTTATTGAGTCTGTTACTTCCTTTATATTTGTAGATTCAAAGTTGAGTGTAAAGTTTGAGTACGCATAATGTAATAATTTTTATATAAAAAAGAAAAATGAATATTGTAGCAACTTCCATGTAATTTTATTGCAATACAAAATACAATTAAAGGCATTAATGTGAATGTTTCTCTGTATCATATTAAATATTTTCAGTCACAAATTTTAAACACTTTCTTTTCTTAACATAAAAACATAAAAGATGCAATATTTTGTTTAACATACATTTTGAAATAATATAAATTTTATGTATTCATTTTTCAACAATCAAAAGAATTGTATATAAATGGCAAGATTTACTCACAAGCTTCTTCGAGAAATTTCTCTGCTGTAGCAAGGTCAGCATCAACTTTACAAGTCTTAACAGCAACTGGTATAGATGAACCATCAGAGCCCTTAAATGAGCCTTTATGAACATCACCAAACTGTCCTTCACCAATTATTTCCCCCAATTCCACTCTTGATCGTTCTAGCTCATAATCTCGAGCTAGAAATAAGAACACACAGAATTTAAACAGTATTCAAACCACAGAGAAGAAAGAACTGCACCCAATTGAAGCTCAGCCAAAGGCCATGAAACTGAATTTAGAATAACCATACGAATAATGATTCTTCAATAACTACATCCAGTGAAGTCATTTCAATGGTGCATGTCACTGCAATGTTATTTAAACAATGTCAACCCATGAAAAGCTCTTAAACACTTTCAATAGAAATTCATCAGAAAAGCCTACAGAAATTAACAAGTATTCAAAGTTTTATGACATGTAATAAACTATAAGTGAAATAAACCAAGAAATAACTTACTGGCAGGTGTAGAGTAGTCCCCTTCTTCATCCACTATTTCAGCATAATCCTCTGAGAGCATAGTGCCAGTGATGGGAACTTGTCCATTCTCTGGACTTCCACCTCGATATTTTGGAGGATGAGCATCTAAAGAAAGATATTTTCAGTCCAACATATGAAATAAAAGTTTGGAAGTTTCATAAAGAAAATGTCAAATTTAATCAAACAGCATTTCCAACCAAGCATGTCATATAAGTAAAGATTCACATTTCTTTCTTTCATAAGATAGTACAATAGTGCAATACTACAATTTGGAAAGTTGAATGATAAGTATGCACTACAAGAAATAAATTTATAAAGTAGACAAAGCTTTTGTTTTCAGCTCAGCTTGGATCACAAGTGTCTAGTTAGCATTTGATATAATTGGGCAAAATAAAAGCAATATTCATTTCTCAAAATATTAATTTTATTGAACTTTTAATTTTGAAGGAACACTGTAAAAAAGTATTCAGTATCAACAGTTTCAGATTTGGCTATTGTCAAGTTTTTTTTCATCAAATTCAATAGTTGTAAATACAAATGCAGCGATAGATTCCATAATATAATAAACAAATTACTTTCTTAAAATACCAAACTAAATCATCTTAATATAAAAAAATTAATAAATAATCCTCCAAAAGAAAATATTGTGCAAATAAATGCTATTTATTGAAAAGAAATGCATTAAAATATAGCAGTCTATCAACTTCATCTTACATAACTAGGAAATACTTAAGGAAAAACTTAGCAATATTATGAATTCAGTAAGTCAAAAATAATTATATATATTTAGATCCCATTTGATTTTTCATAATTTTTTTACACATATTTAAGCAGAAAGAATACTAACAATGAAATATTTTCTGAAACTGTTAGTTACAAAGCACAGCACGGGGGATAAAATAAGTTAGTCATGCAATGAAGTACCCACCTTTAGCAGTGCAGGGGCAGGGATATTGTTTCCACACAGCAGCTTGCACATAAGACAACACAAGGTTATACATAACACACAAAAAGCATAGAAATAAAACAATAATATCAGGATGGAATTAAAGCATTGTATTATTAACTTACACTAAATGAATTTAAGGCATGTCTTTAAATGCATGCAGTAAACATTTTTAAAAATTCAGTAGATGAGAAAGCCATTTGAAAAGTTTGAATAATTGTAGAGACAGTAAAAATATTGATAAAAAAAGATAAAAACTTTACAACTAAGCTAAATATTCCAAATACTGCAATTTATTTTATGAGTTTCATTGAAATTCTAAAGAAAAAAGTATGATGAGTTTAAACATAATAATTTTATAAGTTTTAAAAGACAAATTCACTTTTATAGGATTTTATTAACATTACAACTTTGAGCTGTAACTAATGTATATGAATTTTATTTTCTCCTGGTAATGAATAATATTTTGAGTTAACACAGGGTTTAAAGTAATAAATTATATAAATTTGTACCTATACAAAATGGCTCATAGAACAAGGGAATATTAAATACTAGTAAGTTATTGGGAATGATAATGGTTGTAATACACTCAATATATTCGTTACAAATAATCAATTGTGTATCAAAGCTCTCAAGTCATTCATCCACATTACCTGAATTTATTTAGGTAGAAAAAATATTTCAATTGCAGACCATGAACAAGTTAATCATTCTATTTCAATCGCTTCTCTGATGAATACATGATATTAAAAATTTATTTTCATGTATATTTGACATTTGGAAGAGGAAACCAATTCATTAGATGATCCTATTTCTAAATAAAAATAAATGATGTGGTGAAAATAATGCTGGAAGTGTATCAACATTCACAAGTTGTATTGCAAAAAGATACACTGTGGGCTAACGATATTTTGCAATTAGTTTTAGAATGCCTTCATTATGATGTAATGTCAAACCAATGAGGGAGATCAGAAAACTATTTAAAAATATATTTTAGGAAAAACTAAACTCAAAACAAATTGCTTAGATATTCTGGAAGAGTTATAATCAACCTTGGAATAAAAATTAAAATTGTACAATTAAAATCAGAGCCTGAAATAAAGGATTAATAAGCATGAGTAAAACTATAAAAAATTAGCTGGAAATGTATAAAGCAATTAATGTAGAAAACTAAGTAGGAGGAGACATTTGCTTGTGACTGAAGAAGAAGAAGAAACTGCAGAAAGCTTGTATATTGAATAAACCAATGGCTGAAAAGCATAAATATACACTAATCTCATGTGTCGATAGATATACAATGTTGAAAACTTAAAACATAATCTTACCCTTCCTATCCCACAAAGACTCATGGTTTCCTGTAGTTAATCTGCAGTAGCCATCAATTAAGTCTGCTAAGCTCTCTGCTTCCTGTAAAGATTCACATGTAACTGACAGTGTCTCAGAACTACCAGCCAACCACAACTTAACTATTCCTTTACGATGAGTATCACAATCTGACACAAGTGTCTGTAGGCCTCTAATACGTTCAAAATCAGCCATACGAGTGGGTGTTGTAGCACGATGTGTAACATATGAGATGCCAAGGTCTGGACCTATTACCAGTTCCACAGGTATAGACCACAAAGACTGTAACAAATAAATAATTATATATAATGTACTATATGTGTGCAAGCACATACATACTTGACCAAATCACATTCTCAGAATTATTATACAAACCAAAAACAACTGTGAAAAAGTAGGCAAAATTTAGGAGAAAGATTCATTTCATGAAATGTATGAAGATAGTTTTCACATGTCTGGAACTTTCAAGTAAACTAAAGTGATAGTACACAATTAGGAAACAACCAAATGGATTTTAAGGTACGACAGATATGCAACAAGTGGCACAGGGATATTGAGATACAGTATAGGAACTAATGTAGAGGAGATAGGATAAATAGTTTGGCAAAAATGCTTAAGTGGGTAAAAGCATTTAAAACAAATCTATAGAAATACAATCTACATTTGCTAAGTACATAATTAATTGTCACTGCACCAATATAAATCAGACAATGTACATTATTCTTAGAGAGGACTTACCCCCAAGGAACAACGAAATCTTTCCTGGTCAAAACGATAGTACGCCCTTAGAAGTTCTAGAAATTTAAACATACAGTCCACTTCAGATAATGCTGCAACCTTTTTAAAATGCTGCTGTATTAACTTCCGAAGTAATTTTGGCTTAACACTCTCAAGAACAGCTCGAGGTAAAAACTTGTGCATTCCAACCTAATATCAATAATAATAATAATTAATTCAAAGGCTCAGATAATACAACAATTTTAAATCTTTGATTAGCAATTTACACACACACATATGTACATGGGCAGCAATGGGGAATTGGGTTTAAAACCACAACACTAATAATTACAACCAGTACTTCAAACTAACCCTCCTCAAAGGCTTATCCCATATATGGGAACTCTCCTTCCAACATGTCTTACAGTCAAGACAAAGCCTTGGGCACAACATCCTCTAGTTGGTAACTCCTTGCCCAAACTGACCACCCATAATTGCATGAGTACATGTGTACCTATCTTAGTATGTGTGTATATATATATATATATATATATATATATATATATATATATATGTATGTGTGTGTGTTAATAGATATGTGGTAGTATGATTGTGTTAATATGTGGTGGTTACATGTGTGTGTGTTAATATGTGTTATATGTGACTTAATATGTTGGTGTGCACGTATGTGCATCTTCCCAGTCCCAATCAATTCTTTGACACACAAACAAAGACGGCCTGGTGGCAATTGTTTAATAGCAACAGCTATTTTTAAAAACATAATAAAATTATACTTTCCCTGAATATTAAAATTTGTAGTAAAATAAACTATTTCTAACAAAATTATTTTCATTATGTAGGCATGAAATAAGCATAACTTGTACATCAAGTATAAATATTTATTTAAAAAAACAAGAGGAATTTTAACTATCAGTTAAACAAGATAAAAGTCTAACTAAACATATAATATACTTGTGATACACTATGTACCTCTCTCTCTAGGTATTCTAGATTTGACTTCTTGTCTAGTGCTACATGAGGCAACTCTTTATAAAAATTGCGAATTTCAAGGCAACAGAGCTGAACAGCAACTTCTTGATCCAATGACGGATGGTCCGATGTCAAATAATCCAATCGTACCTATAACAGAGAACTTAGATTAATGAATTATGTCGTACATTGAGACTTACGAGCCACAAAATTTTTAAAAGTTACCTGGTCATAATAGAAATGAAAAGTTACTCTGTCCTTTTCATACAGTTCAGAAAGGTTATTGGGTAGGTAACGTACTCTTAATTCATACCTCCACTCAGAATGGGGATGCTTGCATTCATACTTCTCTTGAACCTAAAATATAATTAAATATTAAGGATTGTTCCCAAGGTAGTAATTTTTGAATGCAATATTTTACTATACCTGATACATTGTGGTATCTTGATGCAACCAGTACACCTCCCCGCTAGGGGGGTGTACCAGTCGCATAGCATAGAGATTCTGATATGTGCGTTCTCCAGAAGCAAGACGACTTGTCACTAGAGATATAATCCCCTGTGAAAAACAAATACAAATGAAATGAAAGTGAAGCAGTTTTGTTTACTGAACACATAAAAATATTTATAATCTTACCAAATTAGGATACGAGTAATTTTACACAATTTTTTTGGAAATTAGTTTGAAACTCAATAATTATGGAACAACTGCACAACCAGTCCTAGATACATCATGTTATGTAGCTTATTTCATTTAAATGAACAAACTTCAATTGTCACTAACAAAGCCAAGACTTAGAAATAAAAATTAATTTTACCACAGTCAACAATTATATATTTCATCCTGAATTTGAATTATGACTTACTCAGCTATTATTAAATACATAAAATGTGTGAAATTGGTTGAAAAGGCATTATGCATATGAGAAACCTGCCATTATACTTCAAAATATATCAGCATTAGGAAATCAAATATGGGATTTATGTTAACAAAAGTCAGTATATATTAGTAAACTTACTTTAATATCAATAGCGTCGCCATATTTGACAAGGTTGAAGCATCCATTAGGCAAGTGTACTTTGAGGGTAGATTTATCCTGCGGCCGGTTGTCGGGCGAGGAGCAGCGGGAGTCGCTGCTGGGCTGGTTCATTCCCTCATGCCTGCACATAAACAATCATTCAAACTCTTTATTGTGTTCAAATACAATAAAAACTGAAAGAAAACTGAACATTCACCAATTATCCCGTTAAAAGCTTTGCTATTAAGAAGTTAGAAATAGCGATATTTATAAGTACACAAAATATTTCTCACTTACCCACTATAATCTGGAGAATATTATGCACAATAAGAAGTCTATTACGGTTTGATTAACTCGTTATGATTTATAAATTTCTGTAGTAACGTTTTAGTCTAATATTTCGGATCTATAACTTTATTTATAAATCACATTAATTATCATGGTAACTTGTCTTATATTCATTCAACGTTATACACCCAATAAACCCTATTTCAAATCTCCTGAATATGTAACTAGAAAATTTAATATTTTTCTCAACACTCCCCACATATCACTTACGAACTTGAAATTGTTTGTGTATAATTCTGGCCTTGACGAACAATCATTAAAATTAATATAATAAATTTTACTTCTTAAAACGAAACTCATAGCAACTTTGACTAATATATATATATATATATACTTGATATATTTCATAGGACCAAAATAAATTAAAAAACCAAGAAAAAGAATGTATTAAATAACACGTTCTTAATGAGACATTTTCTTCAATCTATAAAATGAAAACATTCCACGAGGAAGAGATTTTTTAAATTAATAATAAAAATGTTAAAAAGTATATTCAGGAGGAATTTGAATCAAAAGTTTCCTCTCTTCCATAGGGCAATAGTATAAAATATAAGCATCGTGTACACAGAAAACAGTAAAAAAATTCATTAAAATCTTTGTCTGTGAATATATTAAGTTCGGATATCAGTCAAAATGCAAAATATTAATGAAAAAGTATATAGGAGGATGGAACGACAAATAGAATGCAAGTTAGGAGGAGATCAGTTTGGTTTTAGGAAGAATTTAGGGACAAGAGAAGCAATATTGACTTTGCGTCTAATATTAGAAGACACGATATGAAAAAAAAAACAGACCTACGTTCATAGCATTTGTAGATTTCGAAAAAGTCTTTGATAATGTGAACTGGAACGCCCTATTAAGTATTTTGAATCGCACAGGAATAAAATATCGAGAAAGAAGGCAGTCGGCAGTAATTAGAATTGAAGGGCAAGAAAAGAAAGCAGAATTCAAGAAAGGAGTAAGACAAGAATGCAGTCTGTCACCCATGCTCTTTAACTTACATATAGATCAGACGATGAAGAAAATTAAAACGGAATATGGAAAAGGAACCATACTGCAAGGAGAAGAAATAAAAACCCTACGGATTGTCGATGATATTGTAGTATTAGAGGAAAGATAAGACTGGGAAACAATAATAAATGCCATGAACGTGTCCTGGAGAAAGAGTTCAATATGTCGATTAATAGACGGAAAACGAAGGTAATGGAGTGTAGTTTGGGAAGGAATATTTAGACGGAAGTTAAGGAATTCTGCTACTTGGGACGCGTAATAACTACAGATGGTAGAAGTATAGTAGATTAAAGAGTACAGTCCTGGAAGGCTTTCACGAAAAAGAGGAATTTACTTACGGGTAATATAATTATGAATATTAGGAAACCATTGCTAAAAATGTAAGTATGGAGAATGGCGTTATGTGGGTGCGACACGTGGACGGTAGGAGTTACAGAAAGAAAAAGAATAAAAGTCTTTGAAATGTGGTGCTATAGGAGAATGCTGAAAATCAGACGGGTGGATAGAATAAGTAACGAGGAAGTTCTAAACAGAATAGAGGACGAGCGAACAATATGGAGGATGTTGACCAAGAGAAGGGATAGATTAACAGGCCACGTTTTAAGACACGAAGGTCTTGTAAAATTAGCATTAGAGGGAAGTGTGTGGGGTAAGCGCAGAAGAGGGTTGCCAAGGATGGAATACGCTAAGCAGATTAGGGAGCGTGTGGTAGGTATGTCGAAATGAAAAGGTTAGTATGGAGGGTTGCATCAGACCAGTCTTAGAACTGATTATCACAACAACATATCTTTAACCTCATATGTAAACTTATTCTAATTTGTGTGTGCTCTCAGGAATTACAGAATATACGCCAAAATTCAATTATTGTAGTGCTGGTTAAAGTGTGTTTTTTCCACGTTGATAATCTGCTCCCGTGTCTTTTATAGAGCTTTAATGATATACTTGCTTCTTGCGACATGTTTATTACCGTGTCAGAAGATGTATCTGTATACGGTGTTTTAATTATCTATGATCTTCTTACGTGAATTTATACTGTCTTAATACAGCTGAATGGTTCCGCGAAGGCCCCTATCTTCACAAATATAAATATATATGTAGGCACGAGTGTAAACTTACCAATACAAATGTATATAGGCTTACGTATGTATGTGATATTCGTGCATTTTATTGAAAATGTGTGGCGAATGCTGGAGAGGAGTGAATGCACGTCGCTGGTGCATGTACAGAAGCTGCTGGGTTCGCGAGGCCCTTATCGCCCAAGAGTGGGCGTCCAGTTGCTGTCAGCGTGGGACTTGCCGAGGCTGTGAGTTTCTCGAGCCATAGATATTCTCACCACCTGCTCGATTCGCGTATTTTTTATCACGAGTAGCTCCGACTGTATTCCGAGTCGCCTCCAGACACTAGATGCGCGAGGAAATGAGATCCATTCCAATCACGTTGGTTTGACGAGTCAAAGAACCGACGCATCTTGGGAAAGATATGACCAAAAACATGCAATAGAAGTTTAATAGACATCAGTATTACGTTAATCAAATATGCTATGGTTAAAAAAAACCATGGGTAAATGAAAATACTCGATTTCGTTGGGAAACAGCTGATATACTTTATTTACAATACTGCCTCGCGTTGTGTATCATTCTGATCAAAGACTGCGCGTGCGTTGTGACCGAGACTGATTTTCGCGGGCATTCGTGAAGATGTGTTTTTTTTAGCTTCTCTTTAAATTCTTTCTATTTGTAGAAACAACAAACGAACTGTTTTCGTTAAATATTAGCGATAGTGACTAACACGGAAGCGAACACAGAGGTGTTTTCAAACTGCCAAACATAGCCTAAGCTTTAATTAGCATTAGAGAAAAGGAACAATATATATTCTAGAGTAAACAGCGATGAGTAGAAAGTCTTCCTCCTAGACAAATATATAGATCCTTTTGCAATATTATGCGAACGGATATCAATATCTGAAACGGAAACCATGATTCCTGAGTCGAGATTTACTCGTAGTCGCCCATTAGGCTGAGCTCACGAAAACCAAAATCTAAGGCTTCCTTGCACAAATTTCCGGAAGATATTCATTACAAGCCCATTTTAAGCCCCCACTTCCTCCCACGAGGAGAGAAAGGCTGTATAAGCATAGGGGCCCTATAACGCCTCTGTAGGGTTTCCTTCACTATAACGCCTGGCTGGACGCAGCAGTTTCTTACTGTTCGAAATTATGGTTAATTATTTCCTAAGTTATTAACCGTTATATTCCATCACTGCATATTCTCAAGCTTATATACATTTCACTCAGCTGCTTTCTACACAACATCATCATCTTGATAAAAACTATGAACTAATCTAAATATGTATATATATACTGTAATTATAAAGTCAATGAAAGATTTCAAATAATGTTACCTAACGCAGCAAATGATACAATACGTGACAGTTTTTTATGAACGTGTGGCGGCAAGTTATATTTGCAAACCGACGACAGATGCTAAAAATTCTGCAAGTGGATTTCGGATTATATGTGAAACAATTAAAAATCGGTTATAATGGCCAAGAACAACGTAATATATGATAATGTATGTGAAAGTTAAAAGTCTCAAAGCTTTTTACAGTGTTCTATGGCTCAAACCTTCCTTAAAAAGCTAAGCACCCAAAGGTTGACTAGGGTCCCCGGGCTTTTGTTTGGATAACAGGCTACCGAGGGTGATCCTGAAATAGGCAACTCCCCTTTAATAGCATAGGAAGGGAACTGAAAAGGGGGAATGCGGAATATAGGGAGGGAATTGAAAAGGGGGGAATGCGGAAGGTAGAGCAAGGTAGCCAAGGGTTGACTAAGGTCCCCGGACTATAGTTTAAGGATCTCTAGAGCAGTTGGATATAGCCAAGCTGAGCCGTAAAACCCGACCTCGAGTATAAATGAATATTGAAATGAGAAATGCCTTCTCTGAAAGAGGTCCGTGCTGAAGCATGTATAGAAAACAACTATTAAGTAACCCAGCTTTTATCATTCATTGCATTTGTGGTTTCCGCGTTGCCTTCCCGTTTGCAAAAGCCAATGGATTAGATGTATTTAAAATCCCCCGTTTTCATGGTAAAGGAACGAGGAAAAAACGAGTGGAAGTCGCGTTACGATATTCGTCTACTTCCATTTTGTTAACCGTTTAAGGAGAAAGACTGGAAAATTCAGTTGATTATGTTGCGATAATATCCTCAGGGTGGTGCACTTATTTATTTCTACGACTGCAAAAATACAATTCCAGGATTCAGGCGTTCTATGGTAAAAATTAAATAAACTAGACTGACTAATTAAGCCAAAGTATCGATGTGGATTTCCATAGCCAACAGCGATTTGGTTCAAAGACGACAGAAGGGAAACAAGCACGACGTAAAAAGAGAAGTTTGTTGAGAGAAGGTTGAACTAATAAAGAAGTGTAATTTATGTTTCGAAACGTCTCATGTCTAAAGACTAAAAGCTTTTATCGTCGACTCGACTCGGAACATTCTCAAAGAGGAAGAAAGAGAGGGAAGTATTTTGTGTCGGCAAGTTTAAAATTTGTGTTCTGGGGCAGAAATGTAAAAAGCTACTCAACGCATTTGTGCTTACAAAAGAAGAGGATTACACAGATAAAGAAAATGCGTTCTGGAAATGAACTAATACTACAAACGAGGAACATGAAATAAGAAGTGTATGTCTATGCCGCTCATTGGTGATCAGGTGATCAAGTTACGTCAAAACTGGGAACGTGATTGTCACCGCTGAGCGAGCCTTTAAAACGTAACTATACCAGACAGATTTTTTTCTGCCTGTTTAATGGTTGAGTTGTTTTTTTCACAACAGGATATCATATGTAAGCGCACAAAAAGCTCCAGCCTAGACCCAGTCCTGAGAATAACCGTTGATTAAAAGCAAAATGTCGTGAAATAAGCGAAGTCTAGAAGCCACAGGAACATCGGTTCACT
Organism: Eucriotettix oculatus; assembly: GCA_034510155.1. Lineage (NCBI taxonomy): Eukaryota > Metazoa > Arthropoda > Insecta > Orthoptera > Tetrigidae > Eucriotettix > Eucriotettix oculatus. The sequence continues at coordinate 68,125,370 of CM067378.1, forward strand.
TCTCCATTGCCAGAAAAACGGAAGATGCTCTTTTATAAACATGAAATTAATTTATTCCAGACTTGTGTATCATCCAGAAACCAAATATTTTTGGTACGTAGTTTTCAGCACAAAACTTAATTGTATTATAAACAACTAAACTGCTCAAATTAATCTGACATACATTTCAATAAAATATTTAAAAAATTAAATAATTGTATTATATTTTATTTATTAATTGTTATCTTTAAACTTTTAGTTTCCAAATTCAGAATGTGTAAGACGACAGTCCGTAGTCGACCCAGTAGGCCAAGGCCCTTAATGAGCTGTAGAGCCAAGGAAGAAGAAGAAATGTTTAATTATTCAGACTTGTAAAATTTTTATATTTACATCTGAAGAGGTTCACTAAAAACGATACGTCGGGCCAATTCTTATTTGATCTGTTCTAACGTTTAGTTTTATTTAAATATATTTCTTAATAATGTGTATGTAGTATTCTTTTATTTCAAAGAGGTGAAATAAATATAATTATCAAATCGTGTTATAACATGGACACTACGACATAGTGAGCTGACAAGAGTTATCAGGTTCTCGAAGATGAGCGACTCCAAAAACACAAACACAACTAGCGTGGTGGACTTGCTTCACACGAAAGATATTAACAGAGCTGTGAATGGAAAAGTGGGTCCTTGGTGCTTATTGATTATGGAAAAGCAAATAAGACAACTTACTTCATACACGAAATGCAAAGCATGGTCCTCTCCTTGAAGAGTCCATTTTCTTCCTCCAACCGATACTAAGACTGTAGTGAGAATATGCATGCGAGTATGTAGTCATGCTTGAAGAAACTGAAGACCTGTTGTTCTCCTTATCGCCAGCAAAGATAACGCGACTCTTCGCAAGCCAATGAACGGAACAGGTTTAATTAAGTTATTGCTCTAGTAACACTTTGCTGATCAATCGAAGAAGAAACAAACAACACACTGCTGTCACAAAATGCATCAACTAGGCATTCTCGTACTATGGGACAAATTTATTTACCGGAAGACGATCAGTCTTAAAAAGTAAAAATATGTTTAGTAGAAAAAACGCCAGCAGAGAATGGCCACGAATGACAAACGGGGAACGAGAATGGTCAAGAATTGCTACCACCATCCCTAAATGAACTCAGTTAAATAATACTAATCTTGGAAACCAACAAAGCGTGTGCAGGGTGTGATAATATTCATTCTGAATTATTTAAATATGGAAGTCGCCCCTTGAAGAAGAAATTACACAATCTATTTCGGAAAGCCTTTATGCTCCTCGAAATTATAAGAACTATAACCTCGACGAGCCCATATTATTGAGGAATTTATTATGGCACGCTTTTTATTCGACTTTTCATTTTTCTTTCTAATCTGGAAGGATACGAGCATGGTCAGACACCAAGAGTCTATCTCATTGTTGAATGTTTATAAACTTAAGATAGCCCAATCCGAAAACGTGGAAGTGGATTCGAAGCAAACCTGACGTACCACGCCGATGGTTAAGATTCAAGATTCTTGCGGTTATTGAATTTCCAACAAACTTGTAGGCACATGCAGGAAACAGGAAAACCTATTTGAATATCACGTTGGGTTCGAAATACGTACACATGGACGAAAGTATGTTTCTCTCTGTAGTCGTCGTTCAAACACTTAGGCTCGAGTGAATCACAGATGAACGCAAACAACAATGGAAACTGTTTATTTGGGCGACTGAGCATTGGCAACATTAATCGGCGAACTGCGTAAATTTTACACTTCCTGAAAGATATCAAAGTATGTCAAACTAACAATAAAAAGACATTTTGAAAATACCTTAGCCGGAATCAGCTGACAGTTTACGATTCAAAGCCAGGAGATAAGGCATTTCGGCAAACACCTGTCGGCTAATCTAATCTGCTTCATTCACTACCAACGTAGAGATTCCTGAGCGTGGACTTGGGAAAACTCAGATAGTAGTGTGATGCCCCTGTGTCCTACATATTTATCACTCGATCATATGATACAATCGATATGTGCTGCATAATCATTTCTTAAAAATAATAGCCGGAATTACTACAGTAAGAGAAAATTGTTCCTGGAGAAAAGTTTAAGTGTGTGTTATATTTCAGTTTCTACTAATCACACGTATTTAACAACAATTAACATTTTTTATCAAATCTTTATATAATAGCATAACGTTTCTGTACAGATTATGAACCTCATCAGGTTGTATCCCACCGAAACGGTTCAAGACTGAGGGAACTATTGAGTTAAATACAATCAAAAGAACGGATTAATTTGTACAGAAAAGTTGTAGTGATTTTATAAAAATGTTAATATATGTGATTAATCTAAAAACCTTTCTGTTTGTCAGTATGTATGTCCCAGCTATAAGTGTCCAAACTACTGGTCCGAATTTTGACCAAATTTATCACAAGTGATCCTAAGTACCTAAAGCTGCCCATGATCTTTAATTTGTTCTCAAATATACACTAATTGTATATTAAAAGGTTTCGTGTCCCATATACGCATCAAAATCTCCTATAATGAATGCGGGTTGCCCATATTCTTGGTCAATTATACTACATGTTTTTTTTAATTATAAACATTTCGCTTCGTAATTAACCTATTGTTGGTGAAGAGCTAACTCCCTCAGAAATAATAAACTTCTTTGGATCGTCGATGCGACGTATAAGTAACTTAGTTTCATTTTCCGTGTCAGGTAAATTTTAATATTTAGTAATTGCTCATTTATATAAGTAAATAAAATATTATGCATTTCATAGTAAAAATGTCGACAAACCTCAGTTTTTTTCAATTTTTTCGAGTAAGGGTTTATTCTCTTTGTCTCACCTAGACCTATCAGGAGATATCTTTATTTCCACAGCAAAGCAAGCCCTCCTCCAATTTAAGGTCTCTGAAGTTCGACAACTGAGGATTTTAGAAAACTTCTGATGACACAGTCGATTGGAAATTTGATTCTCTACAATTTTTGTCATATGATCTTTTCTTCTGAGACCACCGGAAATTGGTCAAAATGACAGCACTCTGTAAAAAACAGCCATTTTTACGACTTTTCACCATTTGCACTGCCTAGAATTGAAAATAGGTTGAATTTGACAACAGAAAAATATTTAGGCTGTTGGAAAACATTGGACGAGTGTTTACACGCGCCTGTAGCTAAGTGATCCCTCTCGAGTAGAATTAGGAGTACTCAAGAACTTATCTTTAATTTCATTTCTGCTTTATTATTTACGTCAACCCGAGCAACGCTGGGTACTTCAGCTATCGTTTCCTATAATTGAAAGCAGCTACAGAAGTAGAAAAACAGTAAAATTAGGAAATTGTTGGATTATTGAAAACAAAAGTTCTCTATTGTATTACAGTAAAAATATAAAAGCCTTCAACCTAATCGGTGATATTTATCTGTCGAATTAAAGTTTCAAAGAGACAGGTTCATGTCGAAAGCTTCAGATTACTGACTATAACTTTTGCACTGTAACAAATAGTGGGCTTGTGGTTTTCTCTCCATCGTTTGTGAATAGTCCTATATTTTCCTGGAATAATAAATACTTTATTAACTTTATATGATTGGTCTGAACTGTTTTTGTATTTTAGTAATTTATTTGAAAGTATAACATTAATGCAAATTTAATTTATTTTTAATGAATGAGATGAAATTGTTCTCCCAAGATACTATTCCGTTGGTGAGATATAGGCAAAAGTTTGAGTGACAAATAAGCGACCAAGGTCCTGTAATCAAAAGTTTATTTTGACAGTAGTCCGGAATGTAATACAATTTCTTCCTTCCTTCGCCTTCGGGAGGGTCACTTTCACTGACATACACAATAAACAATAAAACTCTGTGTTCTGCTTTTAATTTTAATTTCACTTCACTTATAAAGACTCCCAAGTACCTCTTCAGTAAACTTTTTTTTTTACAATTTTCTCCTTTCTCGGCCACGATCCCACAGCGACTGCATCTCTCCCAACAACATTTTCCTCAATTGTTACATATGAAAATATTAATTAGCCCGTTCTTCTGGGACAGCATATTAAGAATCTGGAGTTTGGTGTCCTGTTAAGCACACTAGGCAGATGGGTAGCCAAACTTCCCCTTTTCGACCTTCGGACAACACTATTTACAATGACAGGGTCCGCAAGACGTAGTGGCAAAATACGCCATTCTGCCTCACAAATATTCTGTACTCTCTCAATTTTACCTCATTACACAGTTATAAGTCGCTAATTAAGTATAAAAATCCCAATAGACATTTTCGCTTAAAGTTCACTTTAAACAATTATTTGTCTATCGTTATATTAATTAAAATTTCATAGCTTCCGACATTACTACGTCGTAACCATCTGTAATAGAACAATAAATTTATTTTATTTGATAAATAATGAATTTTCATTTATTAACTAGCCATTTATTAAATATTTTGATGATATTCTTTTGGGATTCCAAGCGGGTAAATTCGTCTAGAAATGCGACGTTTCGATGACTGTCAACGGCAGAAGATGGAGACGTAGGAAGTCATTGAAACGTCGCATGTTCTCAACGGATTTATCCAGCTGGAATCCAGAGAGAATTTAATCAATTATCTACACAGATAAAACAATGCTACAAATTTGTCAAAAGAACTAGAAATAACACACTTGAAGACGAATTGTTACAATAATTTAGTGATTAACCTTAATTAGATATTTGAAATTGCTTATAGCCATAATTTGATAGGATAAAAATTATTTTGTAGACAGACGTTGATCGCCAAAGGAACTTTTACCAGGATTTTAAAATTTATTAACAATCATTACTAAATAACTAAATAACGATATTCAATCAAACCAATAACTAAATAACGATATTCAATCAAACCAAGATTCGCTCTCGAGCTATCAAATCTGTTTAAAAAGAAGAAATGAAAGAGGATATAGACGGCGGAAAAAAGTATTGATTGACATAAACGGTATTTCAAAAATTTGGAAAATCATAAGGAGTTTAAACTTTGAATGTAAAGAAAGCAGTCTGGCTGGACAGACGAGAAAGAAGTTATCACACGCTCCGTAGCACCGGAGTTTCTCTACATCGCTTTTGAAGCACACGGCCACAAAATTTCTAGATTATACTTTCCTTTTCGAGCCGTCACACTGTATGCTTTTAAAACGCGATTTCCCACAAGACCGTCGAAGGAATCCAATTTCATCGAAAGCCTTTTTATTATTATTATTTATTTTCCAAGCGGATGGTACAAGAGAACAATGTCCCTTTCTCGCGGGTCGGCAAACCTACGGAGTTAATATAGTAATGGACGTGGTGCGAGCATTCTACATTCAATACAGCAACTGAGGAGTCGGTAGCAGATGCACCTACCCATAAAAGATGGTTAATTGCCTCATAAAGAAATAAATTATCAATAGTAATATTTATCTAGCTGCATGGAAATAAATGAACACAACAGATTACTTAATCAAAAGACCTCTATAGTTACTAATATATAACTCCTATAAATTATTATAAGTCTAAAAATTCAAACCAAAAAAAGATTTTACAAGCATTATGTTTATAATTCAATTAGATAAGTATTTTTAAAAAATTGCTTCAAATTTATTTCATAAACTTAAAGAGACTATACATCAAGGTATGCTAGTAATTTTCATAATTAAATTATAAATATTATGTTTATGAAATCTTATTTTCTTGGAATTTTTAGATTTATATAATGTAGAGATTTTATATTGTAAGTATAACATTCATACATTAATTGCCTGCAAAGAAAATATGGTTGTAACGGCTGTTTGTTGTAGAATTTGGACCGTGTCCTTAATTAACATTACTAATTCACTCCATTTTCCCATATCAGAATAGAATTTGGACCATGTCCTTAATTACGAAAATTCAGCATATTATTAATACAGACAAAGGAAATTTTTTAGTGTATATATATACTACTGAGCGCGTGGTTCCGATCAGATCACAAAAAATAACTTATTTGCCCAGCAACATCAAGTAGTCTGGTCAGAACATCAGAATTTAAATCAGCGGAGTCCAACCTTTTAACTATGAGTCCCGTTGGAAAAAGAGTTGATTTGGTCCACGCAAAAGGTATCTAAAAGGAACCAAAATTGATTGCAGAACGAACGAAAACGTATATTTTTCATATTTAAGTGAATTAATTTGGAACAAGGGATTACTCTTATACTGTTTATTTCATTTATACTATTTTATTATAAATTTCATTTATAATTACCAAGAAAACTAGAAGTCATAAATTCAAGGTGACATTTGCCGTGTATCAGTAACTGTTTCGATCGATTTAGTTGTAATTATCAAGTTCTGCAAAGGACAATTTTACCTTATAGAAAAACAACAAATAGGCGTGATAAATTCGCCTTTAAGACGGATGTTACTTTGCAACGCTGTGCATTTCATTAGAAAATTTTCACTTAGTTTTCGCTTCTTCGGTCGCATTGAGACTCGACTTGGACTAATGCAACTTTAATAGCATTTAATTTAGTGGTATCAAACGAAAGTGTATCACAGTAAAGTATGGAAATTAGTGGCCGAAAGTGATGAATTTGAGACTACGGTCAATCAATATCTGTTCGATACAAAACGGAGCTGAGAGTAGAGCTGGAGTCGAAATTTAGAAGAATAGAGGGAAATGACGGCAAGGGGTTTAGCCCACCTTCAAGGGGATATTACAAGAGTCGTATCAGGAACAATTGTCAGATATTTATAGTACAGAGCGGTCACTGACCCAGCACAAGATGGTAAACACGTGTTCAAGTGTGGATGAGTATACAGCTTGAAGCGCTCTTTTGGCCGCGTCGAAATAACACGAAGCGTACAGTACAACGTCGATACTGAAAGCGGCGGAAATGTATACAATTTAGTTTGAAGGGAGGCCTGAAACAACGCCGCAAAACACTTTACTTAGTTTCGAGTTGAAATGTGTATTACATATTTTAGAAAAGCCGCGAAAATACACTAAATTGACAGTCTAAAAGTATACATATTTATAGAATTACTGTGAATCTTTACTCTTTAAAATATTTCAGTAAGTTATTCCAATGGACTTAGTTGTAACCTCACATTTTCCGTTACTTTGTCACCACTGTCCCTTTCTCTCCAACTTTAACGTTCTGTTGACACGTTTTGGAAATTAAATGTTGTAAAAAGTATCCTCTAAATTTTACGTGCCTTACGATTCCACGTTTTGTGGCGTTTTCTAACGTACGAATTTTGACAACTGTTCACGTCATGGGTGACGTCGTTATCTCTAAACGCCACCACAATTTTAGAATTTCCATCCCATTACACAAAAAAAAACGCCGGGAACCGAAAATCTTGTCAGAACGCCAGTATGCTCAGCTACCTTATCTTCGTAGAAAACCGGAACCGAGAATTCTCTGAGACGACGTCTACTGCTACTGCTATCGTGATAGATAGATGGGGCCCCAAAGCGAAGAATTCAGCAGCAACGACCCTGAAAATCGAGGAGCCAGCTGTCGCATCAGCGTGACAATACCACATGCTCGGAGGCTTCTCAGCTGAAGTTCGTTTAGAAACGGACGTTCTACATAGTTAGACATTATATCGCACGAAGAGAAATGATTGGTAAAGTTTTGTGTTTATGACATGATTTCCTGATTTCTTTAATTTCATTTTTTTTAAATATTTCATAATCAACACTTTTCAGATTCAACATTTTCTTAATTTGCACATAATAAAATTAGTTGCAGAATTTTCTGTATAATTACCTCGAGCTACAGTTCTTTGGCAGATTAAATAAGATTATGTTGCATTAATTGTCAGTCTATAAAAACACGTTTCTTGTGATAATTCTACGTTTTCTGAATGAAATGCAATAAGGATTTGTGTTCACAAAAGAAAACAATATTACGTTTGGTTCATTACAACAAAGTTGGGTTACTGAGTCTTTATCATTGTTTTATCTCTATAAGTGTGCAGTGAAACGTTTACGCATTTGATCAGCTTTAATATGCTGTTAAAATATAAAGATATTTTTCTTTGAGGTGCATGTCTCAACATGGAAACCATACTATGTCACTGAAATATTTGTTGGAGTCATTTGATCCTGATATTAGGTTGGTTGCCTGAAGTTGAAACATTTTCCTGGCATAAAAACCGTCATTGAATCACATAATACTGTTTGAAGTGGGATAAAAATTCTGATCAAGACAAAAGTGTTAGGCTTTTTTTACATTAAGTTGACTTTGGGGCCTTTGTACAGTATAGGTTCAACTCAAAAGTGCAACCTTCGGTTAATTAATGTTGAATACAATTAGTTTTCCGTAAATTTGATTACTACAACCTTAACCTGCATATGTTAGAGGTTAAGTGTTAAAAACGGACAAGCAGCTTCCAGATCAGTCTTCTGAGAGCTGACAGGCAGATGGTTTAAGACTTAATATCTAGGTGTTAGTGCGTGAAGCGTTATTGAATGTAACCAACTCCTGTGCCCCCTTGGTTTTTGTTCCTTACCTTTCTGGTAATTTCGGAAATCGAAAGATGCATGCGTCCGCTTTCTTATAGGAACAATGAAAGGCCGCGCAGCACGCTGGAGGCTTTCCCATCCGAGCGCACTGAAACCATTGCAAAAATAAACCTTCCATGGACTGGCGCTCTTAATGGGCATCACTTAACCAAGAGGTGCTTGACAGATTCGTAAATATTACATGGCTACGGTCGGAATGATCGACAGCAGCTTCTACTAGATGTCGGAGAAAAACCTAGAGACAAGGAAGAAGTAATACCTCACTATCTAAATTATATTTGTCTTGCGACGAAAGGGTATAAATCTTTATTTGCCGTTCAAATCCCACGACACAATGTTCATCTTAATATAATTTTTAGGGCAGAAATATATTCAGAACACTCTTTGTGTACAAATAGAACGAGCAAAGTGTTTGGTGTAGAACAAAACACGAAATACTAACTGTATGATACGGGAATTAACAAAAGAAAAGACATTGGCATATTTAATTCATCTTCTATTTGATTTAAAAATCTTTACATTTTGTTTTCAAGTTAGGAATCATAAAATGTTTAATATTTACGTTACAATAAAATATATTAATACTAATACCAACGAACATTACTAATAATAAATAAGTAAATAATATATATTTCAGTCTACTCGTCAGGAAAAGAATTAATATTAACATTTCATTTAATTGGAACCTCATCTAGTGTAATTTACTCTCTCTCTCTCTCTCTCTCTCTCTCTCTCTATATATATATATATATATATATATATATATAATCAAATGTCGCACAAGCAATTCCTGATACATTGGTCAAACGATGCGCTCATTAATGAGAATAAAAATTTAATTTGAAATTTAGTGTACAAATTTATTAAGTCTTGTCAAAACATATATATTAAAACAACAATAAAACTGATTGTAATACATTAAAAGTACGCGAAAAAGTCTGAAGCTCTGCGACGTGTTTTGTGTGTGTATTATATATGCTTCGACAAGACTTAACAAACTTGTACACTAAATTTAATTACTTCACAACGCAAATAATAATTAATTAGTAAATTAAATATCTCCTTTACTTATTACAAATGTAATCTTTATTCTCGATAAATAAGTGAGATGTTTCACATCAGATCTAATGATTAGCTCATCAATGTTGAAAATGAAAAAAATTGACGAATCTCTATTATTATAAACTTTTCGGTTCATTCACTGTAATAGAAAGTTTACTATTGTTATTATAGGTTTATGAGATATGATCTGTTACTTTGACCTCCTTTGATCGTACGACATGCACGTATAAATTTTAATAATTTTTAATCCCGTAAGTTGTATTATATATATATATATTATAGTTTATATTTATTTAGAATTTAAATAACACCACACGAGGTTCCAAATTTAAGGAACGAATCGTCGTGAACTACTGTCTAATGAAGGTTTATGTTAATTTTTTTATGACGAGTAGGCATTTGTATTATTTATATATTTCCAAACAGTCAGATATTGTAACTAATAATTACTCGCAATGCAAGAAGCAATGATTTTTGTGGCCCATTAAAAGTAAAAATTCCTCTGGTGTAAGTGAGTTATATTCCAATTATTAAATTAAACGAATATTATGAATTTTCTTTAGGGAAACTACATTATTTCTAGAATGAGTCAAGAAAATTTTGTTTGTCGCTTTGGCATCACTTAGTGATGTTCGGGAATTAAAAGGACACACAAAGCGATTTTTTCGCAACGTCACACAGCGAGGATTCCCTCGACGTTAGTGCCCATTGTATAGATGTTGCGAAAAATCGTGTTGGCGTTAATGTTACACTTATGAAAAGTTCTCGGGTGCATCCCAAGCTCTGACGAAAAATAAGAATATTCCGTGAATTGATAATAATAGTCAAAAATACAGTTCACAATACAATGACATAGCGATATAGTGGAAGAAAGAGGAAGGGAAACAATGGGAAAAATAAGAAAAATAAATCGATTGCAAATCATCTTCTGGAATGTTTTAAACAAATATATATAGACTAAGATGAAAAACGAGGACTGCCTCGGAAAACGCCTTAATTGTATTTAGAACATTTTAAGGAGTTTTAGGTATGGTTTCATGTTGTTGATGTCCTAAGACCGGTCTGATGCAACCCTCCATGCTAACCTATCTTGGGCAAGCCTTTTCAATTTCTTCATAACTAGCACAACCCACAACCTCCCTAATCTGCTTAGCGTATTCTATCCTTGGCCTCCCTCATTTGTTCCCTCTAATGCTAATTTTACAAGACCCTCGTGCCTTAAAACGTGCCCTATTAATCTATCCCTTCTCTTGGTCAACGTCCTTCATATTGTTTGCTTTTCCCCTATTCTGTTTAGAACTTCCTCGTTACTTACTCTATCCAGTCATATCATTTTCAGCATTCTCCTATAGCACCACATTTCAAAGGCCCATATTCATCTTATTTGCTTAATTTCGTTTTTCAGACACACAGTGCCTTATCATTAACAATAAATATATTAAGCTATGTGCTGTCCTATGCTAAGCGCAAGATTCCTGTCTGGAATGACAAATGCGCATGCGCAGTATTTAGTTTCTACACCTGCCATTTCAATAACTAACAATTATGGGAGCTACGAAAAAAACAGCGCCTGGCCGTGCGCACTGACACAGAGGCAGTCTCATCCTCGTAAAAATTGTTCCTTAGATTGATGCAGCATTTAAGTATAAGAAATCACGAGCTGATTATATATATATATATATATATATATATATATTCTATACACGATCGCAGTTCTTTTGAGTGTTCTCAAACTTAATTAGGCACTGGATCTGAAAGAATTCTGGTGTTTTATAACAGGTGGTAGAAAAAAGTATAAATCATCAAGACTATTGATAAGCAGCTTAGATTATCCATTCTCTTAGGACAGTATCAAAAACGTTTTTGCCGGTAATTACCTGAATTTTTTGGAAGAGAATACTCAAAAATAAACATAAAACTCTAATTAAATACAAAACGTTTGGTGTAAATATTTTAATAAACACGGAATCGAAAGCACAGAAGGATGAAATGTCAAATAAATAAATCTGAGGTGTAAGACGAAGTTTATAAAAGAAGAAGCAAGAACTTATATCCATGAGTCGGCATGTAGGCAGTATTTTAGATCATAAATGTCTCATAAATAGTGAAAACCGTAGTCATTAAGCCTATTTTTTGGGGGGCGGGGGGAGGGGGTTAACAGGGTGATCCTGAAACAGACAACACCCCTTTGATAGCATAGGAATGAAAAGGGGGGTGTGGAAGGTTGAGCAAGGTAGCCAAGGGTTGACTACGGCCCCCGGGCTATAGTTTAAGCATCCTACCCGGTGCTTCAGTAGTTCTTGGGCTTCCAGCCGGGTGAATGTAGGCATTGGCTACGACGTTTCAAAAGACTTGAGAACGATGGCAGTGACCGCCGTCGAAACGTCGTGGCCAATGCCTACATTCACCCGGCTGGAAGCCCAAGAACTACTGAAGCAGCAGATACACCGGGAAAACCTCCGTTCTTTGATATCCTACTCGGTGTTTCACCTGAAGACATGCAGGCAAACCCTAGAAAGCCTGCATCGGGTAGGTCGGGCATTGGGTCCTATTCTCACGCCCTTCCGGATGACGGGAGACGAGTTTCTTGTGGGGTCGCAGCATTCCCATCTCCGTGTCTCCACCAGTTTTAGGAGGCAGTTGGCCTATAGCCATACAGAAAATTTCATGGAACGCTTTACCCGACGCTACAGCAGGACGAGATCCTTGACACCGCACGCATAACGCGACAAATTTGAAGACCATTTCTAATTTGTTCTATATTCTTCAGTAATTTAATAAGTACTTATTTATGAGCCAAAATAAGGTAAACTGCCTACGGAAAGGATTATGAATGGAATTTTGCTAGCGTAATATAGTAAACAATAAGCAGAACAGATTAGAGAATAACGATTTAATGGCACATATCCATTGACAAAATTAAGAGAAATATAGGAACGAAGTGACGGAGCATACAAATTGGTTAATGTAGGGTAAACTAGTGGCGCCATATAATCTAAACGTAAAAGAACCTCACTCGAGGAAGTGATTCTCTTACTACGACGCCACTTCATTTGAGACAAAAGGGCCTATACAACCTTTTACGTGCAACAGTAAATTAAATCAACCACTAGAGTGAGCCTTCCTGATTAACTTGCTATCGGACGTGCGAGGAGGAAAAAACACAATCAAGCCAAGGGATTAAACCTCCAACTTGATTAAGTAGAAAAGTGATTGTGTTTCGAAAAAAGAACGATTATGAGTCTTCGGTGACACGCTGTAATTTAAACCTCTTTATACCTCAAATAATATGTAATTCATCATCATGATCTGGGAAATGACAAGGACGTAAAGAAAAATTATAATCACTTTTTAAATATGTTATGTTTACATTCACGTGGCGTTGTCCTTCATCAAGGTCCCTGTAATAGGTTCAGAGCAGAGGGTTTCATTAGTGTGCTGAGGGCAACTAGTTCGTCCCTATAACGCCCGGCCAGACTTGCTGCCTTCCTCCTGAACAACGGCGATAACATTCAACACGTTCGTTGTCTCATTTGTGCTTGACATGTCCGTTCTGGAAGCCTTAACGGACACGACACGAGACCACTCGTGCGTCAGCCGTGCTTCTCCCCCGAGGCAAAAGCGTAGATTATTTATCAAGATAATTCCACTTTATCTTCAGAGCGGCGTTGGAGCGGAACCAAGATATGCCAGAGCAAAGGTTTTGTGTGTGTGAATGCCAGAACGATCTTTTGTGCATACGTGATACGGTCACTGGGCACCTGGAAAGCGAACAATATCCCTTCTCTTGCGATAGAACGGACGTTCTCAAAAGAAGCTCCGGCATCATCGCAAGAATTCGGCCAGGAAATTGATCGGAATCAGCGATTGTGAAGCGAACGCGAATTCCGACAAGCACGTTAAATCATACGCGTTTGATCGTAATCAATTACAAATAAATTAATTTTATTCACCTTATACTATGCAGTCGACTCATCAATTAACTAATTAATAAATTAAATAGGGTCATGAGGGGGAAATCCCACAAATTTTAAAATTTTGTGTATCGTCTATAAATTGAAACTTATAAAAATTTACTGAATATCTGCATATAAATTAAAAAAAAATACCTAGCTTTATAAATAAAATTTTGAATTACAAAATACCTTCCTTTGTCCAAGAGTAGACATCTTCGTAATCTAAAATTAGGCTAAAAGGCAACTCATAATTCGACAGGCTTCCTTTTTAAAAAATAAAATAAACTAGCCATTGAGCCTTTGCCATTTTATTTTTATTGTGGCCAAAGAAACAGGGAGATTATTTTGTGTTACTGAATAGGCCTACTTGCCGATCGGTATGATCACTGTCACATTTACTAAACATATAATTTGTAGTCCTGGTGGTGGTGGTGGTGTGATGTAGACTTCGACCCCGAGTAGTGCGTACGAACGGCCATTGTAATCTGAGCCAAATATAGATGAATCCTGCAGCTTTGGAAAAGGGTCGAGATATATTAGTAACCGTGACTATATCTTACGGTACGTCCCGCGACATCACATCATTTTCTGTCTAAAAATCCGCTTGGAAGCGATAGTCTCGTTATTATTTCACAAGTCTTGTTGTTATTTAATGATCACGAACTTGTATCACAATTTCCGGGATTTTATTTATGTTCTGACTTCGATGTACTTTTACGTGACTACTAATTGTATACTAAGTTTGTTTACGTCGTAGTGAAAAAAATGTGTAAGAGTAATGAACATGGTCTAACTCGTACTCAACCTTACAAATAGCGAGACAATTTTATTTGTTTAATTTATATGCGCTAATACCTTTTATTGTAAAACGAAAAGCATACTGCAGAATCGTCTATTCCCTTGATAGTTCCAAATTTGTCCTATAGACAAATTTATATTAATCTAATGATGATAAATGCGATGAGAATATAATTTCAAGAAAATATTAAAAATTTCAATGCAATTTTGCTTTTATTTTCAGTGATTTTAAAAGAAAACCTTAGTAAATACACTTACATAAGTAAAATAAAATATAAAATGTTAAATGACCAAATTTTCTGCTAAATCTTTCTGCTAGCATTTTAAAGATACTTTTTAGACTACTCAATTCACTTCTAAATTTCTACTCACTAATGATGCTTTGAAGGTCGAAATGTTGAGCTGTTTATTCTTTAGTAACGTCGAGATTGTTGGCGACGACAATCAACTATTTTTAGAACACATCATTATTTTTAACGCTGCGATCCATTTCACTTGTGATTTAAACTATTTCACTGATACAAAGGCACTTGCACACTAGCGCTTTCCTGACTCGTAAGCCCATAGAATTTTAACTGAAAATATGTTGGTATACTCAGGGCGAAAATCCCCATTATAAAATGCTTTTCTGGCGTGCAATTAAATCCGTCTTTTAGGACCTTTAATCTCAACTTTTTCACTTCTATAATGAGAGACTTGAAGAACTTCAAACGTGTTATTTA
This sequence comes from Eucriotettix oculatus, assembly GCA_034510155.1. Classification (NCBI taxonomy): domain Eukaryota; kingdom Metazoa; phylum Arthropoda; class Insecta; order Orthoptera; family Tetrigidae; genus Eucriotettix; species Eucriotettix oculatus. Next base: position 68,140,417 of record CM067378.1, read on the forward strand.
CCATAGAAGTGTGGTGATATTTTTTTGAATTATAACTTATAATTGAATAGATGAAATGTTAATGTGTTTATAATCCACATTTACATTTTATAAATTACAATATTATTCCAACAGTTACTTAGATGTCTATGCTTACGGAGAAATCATAATTTAAAATTAATGGCTGTCACAAACTAATTTAATCAGATCATGTTTCTATGTTATACATATGTTTACAGAAAAAATATTCCTATGTCTAGGTTTTTTTTAAAATTATTGGGTTCTTTGAATATATTTGGATATTACCAAGCAACAAACCTCAACTTATCAGACCTCTAAACAGAACACTGGAGCACAAAACTTGCATAGAAAACGGGGAAAAAACATATTTTTCATCCAGCATTAGTCCCCCTTACATGTATGGCTTCAGAAAAAATTAGTTTTATTTCACACTGTCCACCCTGTACATGTGCGTCGTCCGTTGGTACAGTTGATCATACAGTGAGGAAAAGATCATGGCGCATTTTCAGTGGGAAAAGCTTTCTTTGGCAAGGCACGATATTGACCTCCAGCATAACATCCTAACCAAGGACAGGAACGCCTACATACTTCCTCGTCCGGAAATATCACCTGGCACCAACATTCCTCATTGCTTGCAATAACAGATGGGACCGATATTACTGAGACAAGTTACGGTTATAAATAGTAATTGCTTACAATACGACCAACAACAGGAAAGAGGGAAAAGAAGAGGAAGTTCTTAACCAAACTTGAAAATAGGACCGCCATAATTAATGAAATAACTCAGATGGGGACCTGACAACTTCACGAAGATTCTCATTTTAGTACATGGCTTCTTAGGACTAAACAGAACCGAACGTTTCATTTCCCTTGGATCTAGAGTAGCAAAGAGAGCAATTAATTCCAGGTATGGAAGAAATGTAATTCAATAAATCAATAATTTGACATTATATAAATAAAAAATCCAGCAATTAGTTAGCAAACAATATTGATATCAGGATTAATATTTTATGCTTATAAACACAAACTTTTTTAACATTTTATAATTTTGTGAAACGGGAATTGGAGGATGAGAAGGAACGATAAATTGTACTCCTCAATAAGAAATCAAAATATTATAAACTATATTAAATCTCAAAGATTGAGATGGTTTTGCCAAGTATATAGGATACCAGAGGAATGAATTGTTAAGCATATATTTATATGTGGAAACCTTTTGGAGCAAGAGAGTCAGAAAGACCCAAAAACTGATGAGAGGACGATGTAATGAACAATCTGAAAAGGGTGAGGGTGAACAACTGGAATGGGAAAATCAAAGTCCGGACAGAGTGAAGAAAAAATTGTTGTGCAGGCCAAAACTTTCAACAGAAGTTGTAGCGCTTTATGAAGAAGAAGATAAATATGGGGGTATTGCACGCCAAGAATTTAAATCTAAATGTCACAAGACTAAGTGGAATATCTGATGAACTGTATAAAATGTAATTTAATTCCTAATCATATAAATTATATTTGGCTGAATTTTTTTATATAATTGAGGGTAATTCAAATTAAAGTCAAGGATCAAGAATCATACGCATGTATTATTTACAAGGAACACTGAAAGCAACTATTACGGAAAAGTTTAATAATGGCTGCCGTGGACACACTGTGGGAAACACAAAAGTTCACAGAAATGTATGTGCAAATAAAAACACAGATCACATACAACCCATAAAAAGTGGCATTTTCTCCCTTTCAATGAGCCCGGAGAGTTCTAAGAAGGCATGAACCGACTAATAGATGAGAAACTCTGTTTAAAAGCAAACAAAGGAAAAATCGATGTAATCTGATGAAATACTGCCTAAAATATTCGGAATCTAGGAAGCTGTAGGGCGCACTTACGTGACTGGTAACGGGTAAAAGATGTTAATATTTAGATAGACTAAAAATAACAACCTATTCACAAACAAACCCAGTACAGTTCTCACATTTGGGGCAAAAAAATTTCAGGATATTGCTACAGTATAATGTAACAATATTTCGTTAATAAATAAGCTATTTAAATTTTAATAATTTACTTTTTAATGAAACATTGTTACATTGTGAATACGAGTCATTGCATGAATAAAATAAAAACTTGGTTTGGCTGAAATTCCGACGTTTATTTAATTCCATTTAAATCTTTTGTTAAAGTGAAGTAATGTGTTAATATTCATTTGTTGCAAGTCGTTATAGATATTCGTTCCAAAACAAATAAGAATAAGAACTGTTTTAACAAACTAAAAGTAGAAACACGGATAAAATGAAAATATTAAACGACCTCACAGCCTGAAACATTTAATAAAATGCAGCCTATTTATGTAATATTATGTTCTACTTAAAAGGAACACAGGCTACAAAATCATACATTAACATTTCTACAGACAAATTTAAATCTTACTAGGGAAAAGAGAACATTTCATTAATATAATTAATATAAAAACATTCTAAAATCATAAATCTTCAGAATACGAGCAAGTTTGTGACACCCTTTTCTTAACTAATGATACAAAATGGTGAAATCCCGGTCATCATACTCTTTTACAGACTGATTCAGGATACAAAGGTAATACAAAGGTACTTGAATTTTGAATTTGAAAGAAAATCGAAATTAAACTAAAAAAGTTTTATCGTTTCAAAATTGAGCCACTTTGTATCTTAGTGTTACTATAATATTTAATAATTAAAACAATTAATTAAAATCAGGCCCAAATATGTAAAGACATCATTACATCTATATCTAAACGTATTTATACCATGAATAAATATTGTATTAATTAATGAAATTTTTTAAAAGCGTTAACTTGCCTCAAAGGCGTAGACCACATGTTTCCAAAATCTTTTTCTGTTACAAAAGTATTACAGCAGTACTCAATCATTATGATATTCTTTACAGAAACACTATGTAAGCTTCAAAACTAGCGGGTATTAACGAAGATCTATATGAACGACTGCTAAATAACACGTTTCGAAAGTAAGGACTGACGAGGTTTCAAGGATATGGCGTTTCCTTCCGTGCATAATGCAATGTCGCAAATGCGAAAAAAATTCGAAGAACAGTGGATTACAATTTCGAAAGATTGGCGGGGAATGGAACTAGTATTATTAATTACGTGTTTATTCTATTACCTTAATAGACACACAAGCCAGTTCCTTAAAAATAAACGCATAAACACATAAGAGCAATATATTTCTCAATGACCAAAATATGGTGGGAGAAAGAGAATGTCTCAAGTATGCCAAAAATAGCCAAAACCTCACGAAGTGTTTGATCCTTAAACGGAAGTTTACGATTCCTTCAATCCCTTATTTAATGAAATAACTGTAAATAACTATATATTGGTCCGGAAAATGACTTAATTCAACACTAATTTCTTGGTAAACGCGGGATCTAACTGGCATGGAGACTGTCGCATTTATTGGACGATTAACACATTGAAGGCACACCCCGAGGCTTATAACTAACCACAAAGATGACTGACTGACTGGCGGAGCCTTAACAGAGCCAGGAATTCTCCTGGTACTATAATTAGCACAGTATCTTACCAAAAAAAACATAGTTTAAAATTCCGGTGTGTTAAGAGAATAAAAAATAAACCAGGTACTTTAATGAAATTAAAAATTCCCCCGGAGCCATAAGGGAGTCAAGAATAAACACGGTGAAAAATATTACACATACCTTATATGCTGCCACATATACTCCCAGTTACATAAATGGAGTCTAAAATAGTTCCGGTAAGATAAGGATATCAAAATTAATTCCACTATTTTGAGGAATTCAAGGAGTCAAAAATAATTTTGATACCTTAAGAAAGTCGAATCTACTTCGCCTGACTTTTGTGTTGCACCGCCATGGATAAATAAATAAAAAATATGCTGTTGCATCTCGTAAACTAAGTTAGATAACCCTACCGACTTAACAAATTTTTGATAGCTCAAGTAGGTAAAAAGTTCCCGGGTTCGATGCCCGGTCCGGTCGAGATTTTTCCATCCTAATTTATAGATGTATAACTGATGAGATTTAGCTAATTGTGTGTCAACACTATGGGCAGAAGACAATATTGTAGTGGGAGTAGTCCTGATCTCAGCTTACTTATTTTTTGTTGGGACAAGATGGTAGTGTAAAAGTAATTCTGAAACCATTATCTTTAGAAATTATATTGTTTTCAGTTCAGGATATTTTATAGGCCAAGAAACTAGTTTGTAAAAGCTAAGAGTTAATAAGTATGAAGTATGGTAAAGAGACATTGTCTTAGTCTGTAATCGCTTCAAGGGGAAGTTTCTTCTCAGAAGACAATAACTCTCCTCCTTTATTGGGCATGGGGTATGTCATGTTATAGTTCACGAACTGTGACATCGTTGCTAAACAATTTTATAGCTTTATTAATTACCACTTTTCACCAAACATTTTTTAAAACTATGTCGAATATATTGCTACTTCGGTAACAATCATCCTATTCTCTGAATTGATAATTACTGTCTCAAATTATTATTACAATAAATTTGTGTTACAAGAGTAGATATATTTAAATTTCCAGTTATTCATAATTTTATTCGGGAGGCCATAATTCAAATTCGATAAAAGACGAAGAAAACAAATTATATATATATATATATATATATTGGACGCCATTTTCGTTTCCGTGGTGTTCATTTGCCACTCAGCCGCGAAACAAGTCTTTCACGAAATATAACGAATATAAAACTATGAGCAAGATTGACTAAAAAAGGAGAAAATATAAAACATTTTTCTTGAGCGTGTATTTTGTCTTCGTGGAAATAATAATAGCCATCTTCAAGTGACCTAAATCCATAGTCAAGCATTGTTCCGTTTATATATAAATACAAATAATATTCCTAAAAAGTTTTATTAATCCGTAGATAATAATTCAAATGTGTTTTGATTGTCGTCTAAAAGATCATACAGGCGTTAAATTACGAGAAACAATATAGCTAGATATGAAAAATTTGGAAATTCTCTGTTCAATTTTCAGTTTTGCCTGTTCAACCTAGTTAACGAGTTTAATTTATTAGACGTTAACGTACGCTCCTATTAAAAGCAAAAAGGATCACAATACATGTTACGTGCAAAGTTTCCATAAATAAAGAAATTTGGGTCGCTCAAAAGAACCAAGTTGCTTTAAATAAAAACACAGAGCTGTGAAAATAATTTCATAGTCATGTGTACATATACATACATTTTCATGAAAAATGTGGGGATTGATAGTAGCTCAATCTTTAAATGAGCGTAAAAGCCTGACTCGAACCTAGTCCAGATTCCTCCTTCAGAAGAATTACAGTCAGTCAGGTATGTTGTTGCGCACCTACCAGATTGGCCGAATATCGGGCTAGAGAAATCAAACCAAGTGTCGATTGCTCCAGACGCGGCATAAAGACCGGTTACTGATTGTGAGGGGAAAGAGGCAACTCCATTCAAAGCATTCCTTAATAGACAAAGAAGAGGCCTTTCAGACAGTTCCACGACTGCTGCTTGCCTCTCGTACACAATGAAAAACTTTGGACCTGGGAAAGAGAGAAAAAATACAACGGATTTCTTTGACAGCATCGAGTAAAATCCAAATACATTTGTAACTAAATGTAATTTACATGTATCATTAATGAATATTAAACAGGTCCATTATTCGAATATAAATGTCAGTACTAATTTGATTTTAGAAATTGGAATATGACTGCTATTTATAAAATACAAGAAAACGTCGGATTATCAGTCCAATAAAATTACTTTTGTACTGTTTCGGAGCATTTATTTGAAAGAACTTTCAGTTCATTTACCATAATTATCTTCTTATATTTTTTACAATCTCATGATACGACCATAGCATAATTACTAATTTATTTAATAAATAAATTAAAATTAAAAAATTAAAATTTAATTTATTTAACGGAGACTGTGATTAAGACTGCTGTAAAAACGATATACTGACCACGTATCCGTCCAAATTCATTTGGACGCTTAATGTTGTTTGTGTTCCCCGATTCTGGTTTGGCCTCTGTATAATGATACATTATTGCAGCTGCGTATTTTATTTTTATCAACATGGCTTTCAATTTTGTATAACGGTGAATAAATAATGAGTGAATTTGTCGATAATATAAAATTTAAAATATGCAAATATGTTCATTATTTCCTGGAGAAGTTCCGATTCCAATCGAAAATCACGCTCTCTGTAGATGGATCTATCCGCTCTTTATTTGCTAGGATTTAGTACACAAAACCTCGCCGAGAACTTCCAACTCCGACATGTAGCAATCGCATATGAGACTCGAGGTGTTTGATGAGCGACTGAACAATCATTGGCGACTAACGCTCGGGGGCCGATATTAACGTTTTCGACGAAGAGAAGCTTGTGTGTCATACTTTGACGAGAGTTGAGTACTAGGAAATAGTAACTCCTGGAAATGAAAGAATGTGTTCACAGAAATCCGGATAAATGAAATGTGTTGCGATGTTGTAATACCGCCTTCGAAACCGATGCACCAAATTAGACAAACGCTTTATCTGTCATTAATTCCATGAATTGTATTGATGGCGGTAGTTTATTTTTTATGACGCCGTGACTGATCCTGTCTACGAGGTTGTTAAGTATTGACGAAGAGAACCGTGGGAAACTGAACGTACCAACTGCCAATAAATTTCTGTACCAGATCCACAGCTCTACAGTGAGAAACATTTTCCATCTCACAAAATGTGACTTATTCAGTTTTCCTTCTTTAATTATAGATCACTAGGTGGACTGTTTCCTTGTCCACGACTCAATATTATTTGTGGACTGTTGTCTGTCAGTTTAAATCACTTAACGAAGTACGCTGCTCTGAAAGGTAGTTGACAATTAGCGACAGCAAGGTTTGGATAGTCGGCCCTAAGCTGAAAAGCCTGTCAAACGAACTACTTGCAAAATCGTGACTGGCCGTCGACAAACAAGCATTGCTCATACCTAAACACAGATAAGCCAAGCGGAAGTCGGCTTCAAGAAAACCACTATGATTTGGGTTTATCGCAATCTGTCACCAGAAAGCATCGTCTCTATTTGACATCCTGTTACAAAATAACCGACGATCACAACGACGAGACGGTAAAATATACATGGACAATTCTTCTCTTTCGATTTCTCCTTTTCCGAGTCACCGTACTCTCTCTCTCTCTGAAATTATCTTCCCTCGTCTCTTTAAATATCACAAATCACATCCATAGCTGATTTAATACCGTTTCTCATTCCCACTCTTTTATCAAACATTTCATATCGTAAAACATCCCACATCAAACATTCTTCAATACGTGATTCATGTTCGTCCCCCCCACTATTTATCCCTTCTACTGTACAACTTAGTTGGTCCCGAGTCTCCATAAACTCTTACTATGTACAATTTAGTTTATTTTTGCACAATTCAGTCTAATTTGTGTAAACAATTTTTTTCTCCCGTTGGCGAAATGTACACTCAGAACAATTTCAGATAAACCTTCCATTGTCTTCGGATTACTGATATTGTAAGGAACCATTTAAAATATGCTAATGTAGATTGTCAAGACTGTGTGACAAATGTTACATAAGACACATTGCTATGCTACCTTCAAAGACAGCTTGATAATTATCACAAAAAAAACTAGTACACAATCGTGTTAACAGTAAAAAACATGAATCACAATATTGATTTCAAGAATATAAAAAAATCCGAAACGAGGAAGCAGTGTATTATTTCTGTTAAAAGTTAAAATTTTAATTCGTATCGCATTTTGTTAATTAAGTAATTAGCCAAGTTATACTAAATGTAGTATATTATTGTCTATTTCACCTAATTATTTATTTTTGGATACAACTGACGAAGTCCCTAAATAAGATGAAATTTAAAGTTCTAACAAATTACTGAATTTTGGTCATTATAATTTAATAACAACGTGTGGGCTTGTAAAATGCCCATAATTCAAAAATCTCAAGACTAAATACGACCCTGTTTGTTTGGTTGCTTTAGGCGAATATGTCTATAAGGGACGAATGTTTGTATCTTTTGACGTCGACAACTAGGTGACTCAAAAAAGATTTCTGATTGGTTAACGTCGTTTTTTATAAATGATACACTGAGCTTAATAATTGTTTAAAAGTCAGAAAGAGAAGAATTTTAATTCAAAATAAAAGAGACTTTGTACACAGTTTCGAGACCTCTTCAGTTCTTTCTTTAAAAAAAATTAATTACATATACATACTTGAACCAAACAAGTAAGCAAACTTTTTACGATATGGTTACTAACAACTAAAATCTTTACAAGGAATTTTGTGTCATTACGTCAACATGCAGGGTCGAAATGAGAAAAAACTTATCGCAAAACATATGTTATAACCGATTTTTTAACTGATGTTCTGTTATTTCTGAAATATTTTACCATTTGAGTTGTTTCATGCTCAATGCATATTAAAAATCTTGAGAGTATAACTGAGAAAAAGAAAAGTTAGTGAGGAATACGAGTACATACAAAAATAAATCAATATTTAATTGAAGCCAAAACCCGACAAAAATTAATAACACAACTAAAATTAATTTAATGCAACTACATTGTTTGGTCCTGATCGCGACCCTCTTTATGTTTAACCAAAGTTAACACAACACAAAATTATTGCATTACGAAGATATAAACGTACAACCAAAATACAATGGTTAAAGAATCGAAGAACATTAAATTTAAAGAAAAAAGACAATAAGTATAAATTTGAAACATTATATTTGAAATCAGGGTCCTCTTTTACATTCATTGTATTGGTATAGTGTTTAATGTGAAACTTTTCGGAAATTAAACGGGATTTGTAACAGCTGTATTTGTCTAAAATTTGGAAATTATCGCAGTATTCTTTGGCTGTACTTGTACTTGTAATGTAATAATTTTCTGTTGTGTTAGCTTTAGTTCAACCTGAAGAGGGCTCAGATCAGGGCCGAAGCATGTAGTTGCATTAAATTCATTTCGTTTTTGTTTCCTTAATTTTTGTCTGTTTTGGCTTCAAATAAACATGAATTTAAAGGTACAGGCGTGAACAAGTATTATAAAAATAAATCACAAAACTGGGGACCGTAAATATGACCCCGTGTTGTGTTGCTGGACCTTGAGCTGTACCCTTACACGTTTACTGGCTACAACTCGATTGGACCACTCGGTTGCAGTGGGTGAGCAGTGGAATGTAATAGTGTTTTTACTCGGCGCCGGCAAATGTTCAATACGAAAATTGATCAGCGCGATATCATTGCGTTTCTCGTCTGCAGTAGAGGCTAACGCAAATTAAAAACAAATTAGGGTTAAAAGAGACCATGGAGGAGACACAAGTCAACTCGATGGAAGTCCACGGAAAATGATATACAGAAAGACAGTAAGCTGAAGTGTTTTCAATCAACGGAGCCATACTTTGAGGGCTAAATAGTTATAGCAACAGTCTCGTTATTTACTTTTTAAGTTGCGTATTCTCGGACAACGTCAGTGGTGGAGGATGGAGGATGGCACTGTGATACTATAGCTCAAAGAATGAAAGATGATGTGAAGAGGTAAATGGCACCATACTAATAATGGATGATGATTTCGACGAGAAGGCAAGGCAAGGTGTAATACAATGGTGCGAGCGAGTCCCGCGCTTTGCGGGGATCTCTGCCGACGAGGCGAGGCGGGTGGCAAATCAAAAATAGAAGATAAACGTTACATCGTCCTGCTAGACCCAACTGCTGCTTCTTCTCTTTTCGTGGTTTATTATGCGGTGGCTGCTCGTGCCGATTACGAACAAGCGATCCCCTTTATTACACTTTATTCAATCGGATATATTGGCCGAGGAGAAATTTAATATGCATATCCAGTCTCAAGAACATATATAACGTTAATGAAAAGACAATTTTACAGATTAAATTTATGCATTCAATAAAAAAATAGCCTACATATATTTCTGGACAATGGTAAATACGATGGATTAAAATGTTTAAGCGAAAACCCGTTTTATACAGAGTTATTTTAAAAAATAAAAATTTATATAATTCATCACAATTTTGTATTAACTTGTACTAATTTTTTTTCTAAAAACATATAGTGCTTAATTCTATCTCTCAACAGTTTAATTTACAAAAACTTCAAGTTATGACCATGTCTGAAACGCCATAATTGAATAAATAAATAATTATGGACACTCTAAAACAATTTTTAATTAATACTAAATAGATCGCAAACAGACCAGTACTACTGAATACATAAAAAACTGTTATATTAAATTGTAAACGTATTAATTATGTTTATGTCCAATGACTACGGCAATTGCGAAAAGTGATTAATAAAAATTTAGAGAAAATTATCTAAAATGTTTGTTATAATTGATACTGAATAAAAAAACCTTTGACGCTGTAAAAATTATATGTAGCCAAATATCATTGTAAATAAAGCAAATTTCCATAGTATTCAGATAAAGATGGGGAAAACTGAATGAAATAGCCACTATTACGCGATTCATATTTCCAAAACAATTTAAATATCAATTGAAACTGAAAACATTTTATATAAATATTAACGCATAAAGCAAAACAGTAATGATTTGGTAAGTGTATTGGATATCTTGTTAGACTGTAAACATGAACGAGAATCTTATAACAAAGAAAATTTGTGTGTCGTAAATTCTTGGCAGCGGTTTGAACTTGAACGAACTCTTTAATATCGTGATATAATGAAAATTGTATCACCTTTATAACACAATATTTATGATAAACCTTATTTACTGCGTGTATTTTCATTCTCTGTCTCTTTCCAGAAATTAGACAAGCAAGCCCTACATAACATGCGTACACTTCTCCGAGTTTGGATGTACAGAAAAGGAATTGTGTAATTGAAAAAAATATGTATACGTAAAGGAGGAACGCTCTGAACTTCTTTTTAAGAAACTTGGGATTCCATGTTCCAGAATATTACAATAATTATAGCATAAAATAAGCGAAGTACTTCACATTGAAATAAATGATTCGCAGAACCAAGATATTTCAGTTTGAACGATAAACGATTGGATAAAATCCTAAAAGTAGAAGTACTTTTAAGGGGCATGCCTATGTGTACTGTTATTATGCATATATATATATATATATATATATACTTTTTACGACTGTTAAGATTTATCAAACATTTTTATCAATGTGTTAACAAAAATCAAAACTCAACTAAAGTTGTATTTAAGTGTAACATTACGATACTAATTACGAAATAAGTTTAATTCTGATTGTTGTAATTGAATTGTGAAATTTTCATTAATTTTACTGCATATTTGAGGAATTATTATTGCTATCTTTTTAATTTTAAGAAATGGGGGAAGTAATCCTTACAGGGGCGCGTTTCAAGTTTTCAAAACATACAGTAATTGAGAGAAAATAGATATCAAAATATTGTTCACAATTTCGTAAAATAAACACACACACACACATTAGCACTTCGTAAAACGCTCGGTAAAACAACGGAAACGATCGGCACTAGCTCCTTTAAATAAAGCACGTTGCAGAGAGTACACTTTAAACCAGTTTTCCATCACAATTACGTTAACGTTACTTGATACTTCTAAAACCGTAACAAATATTGAAGACCCGTAGCTACTACATACGGTACTTTTTGGGCCATTTAAATAAATACAACCTAGCAGTTATTATTCAATAGATTCTAAACCTATTTTAACTGTGGGATCCGGTAGAAAGAAGAAGCATGATTAAAGCAGCTGGCTTCTGAGTTATATACCCGGAATTGCACAAACACACTACGAGCTTATACGGTGTTCCAAGGTTTCCTTTAGTTGTTCCTACACCATTCATCAAGAGATAACTGTCAAATAAAATACTGCAGCGGGCTAAGGTAAATAAATTCCCAGGCATCACCGGGAAACCAGATAGTTGTTTTATAATTTTGAAAACTGGAGCTATGCGATATTTCCATAACCAACTCTAATTTATTCGTTCTCCAAGCAGAAATAGTCACTTTATAAAATTATTAATTAGTTTTATTTTAATAAAATATTAATTTCAGAAATGTCGTATATTAAAAACAACAAATTTACTGTCAATATAAGCAAGACAGTTTGCATAAATTATAAGGTTAATTTTATCTTTTGACTGTGGTCTTTGTGTTTATATCTTTAGTTGATGTAGTTTATTGACGCGGACCACAATGAATGATCGAAACGTTTTCCGTTAAAAAAATTACAAAATTTTGTGTTTAACGGGTGGTTAATTCTTCATCTGGTTTTGTTATTCACAGACAATAATTAAATTTAAAATTTAAATTGCATCTGACAAAAACTATTGGGGATGAAATACGAAATCATATCACTCAATACTATATTTAAAGATATTTATGTATTGTGATTGGTGGTTTCGCTGATATACAATACGGCCACCTAATACAAAAGGAAAAAAAGTGTGTCTGTTCTAAATTAAGTAACCGAATTTCCCAAATAACTACATTATCTTCTGAATGCTATTCTATACATGGTGAAGATGTTTATAAGTTCAGCTTTTCTCTTTATAAAAAGCATCTCTTCTTCGCCATTTTGACAAAGCACCGAAAGGTTTCCCCCATAATAATATTGGTTTTCGACGAATACCTGAAGTAAACGCAACGTGAAGACAGCTCCACGACAGAGAATCCTTATAGAGACTGTTGAGCTACACGAACAAACCTTCCAGATAATTAGCCTAACCCTTACAAGCAGCTCACATCTCTCTCCACCTTTGGCAGATGTAAGACTAGAACCCTCACCCCTCCTTGTTTGTTTTTAACTAGCGACCCGAGCCCCAAGACCTTTGTCTGACGATAACTGCTAGCGATTATGCTCAAAGAGCACGTCAGGCTCCGTTTGCCATTAAAAGAGATTGCGAATTGAGGCCCTTTAAGAATAAATCAGTCAATATCAGTATTTGCAGTTTAATAGCAATGTTTGAATCTAGGACGGTAAGCTCAAGTGCCCTGCGGTGTTCGTACAAAAATATTGATAATTGTGAGATACGACGGGAAACAAAAGTTAAGTAGATATCCGTTGCTTGTGCAAAAATATTCAGTTTTTCTGCTAGGTTAATAGAGCGAAGTTGAGTCTAAGCTGCCTGTCATATAGCGTTTTAAAAACGATTCCACGACATAATCAAATATAGAAAAGTCATTAGATCTATTATGAAATTAGTATTAATCCATTTATTTTACTGTATTTTAAGGATTACTATTCTCTACGTTTGAATTAGTCGTACGAATCAGAGTCATAGTAACGACACGTTTTAAAGATACCTGATTGAAGTTAATATAATTTTCATTCGGATAAGTAAAGCACATTCACGTTATTCGAAACAGTTATTGAACTGAAGAAGCTTTCGGCATATTCCATATTATTAAAATACAAATACATGGAATGGAGAAAATAATCGATTCCCGGTCCGGGGAGTCGGAAGCGCGGCATCGCCAATTTCAGATCTCAGAAGATACGGTCCCGCATTTTCGAAAGATCAAAACTTCTGGCACTTTAGAAACGTACACACATTTGGTTAAACGACAAACTTTTATAGTCTATGCAGTTATTTGTTTAATCCCCTTAATCAGGTAATGAATCGTACAATTTTTAATTGAAATAGTCGCTAAACAACTGGAAATTTAGAGGCTTCAATTTATTTAAATTTAGCGTCAAATTTAAAATCCCGTGCTGCAGAATATTTTAAACTTAAAAAATTAATTGTGAGTTACAGTATAAAACATATGTCAAAAATAACGTAATAGTATATAAATATATATAGATAATTCTTAAATACTTAAAAAAATGACACTTGAAATTATTACGTCAAACTTAAACACACCGTCAATCAAACTTAATAATTTATAATGCATTTTTGAATTAGATATATAAAACACTAATTCTCTAGTATTCTCACTTCAATTATTCCGTCGGTCTCTGTGTCAACACATCTATTAAATAATAATGATTAAAACTATCACTGCAGTTCGAAATCTGCTGCGGTTCCCTGAAGTTATGTCATGATAAAAGGCGGTCCTAAATAAAATGGAAAAATACAAATCTTCCTACTTTTACACTGTATATAGTATTATTTTTCGTCATTCTCAAATGTTTTGGTATTTTACATAGTATGATTGGTCAAATTTGAGGGTAGCATACATTAAACAATTTGTGTGTCTGTCTCAATGAACGATAACGTCATAGAAATTCACGTGCTGACAGATTTACAGGAATTTTTAAAGTTTAACTTCTTTCTAGTATGAGCTAGGGGTTTATTACCCCCACCCCCTCACCACCCACAGTTTTTCCTGTAGCTTTTAAAAATATGTGTACCAAGATTAGTTGTAGTCTGTCCATGCGTTTAAATCTGAATGAAGAATATACAAGCAAACATACAAGCAAATGAAAGAACAAATATAAATTTATAAACAAGACTACTTACTTCCTGATTTTTTTTATGTAAAATGAACAAACATTGCCTAATATGGCGTCTGATTATTTTTCAGACACTTTGTCGTTAGTTATCAGAATTACGTATTGCGAAAAGCAATTAATATTTGATACAGTGTATCCATGTACGATCCCTGTAACACGGAGACGTTACGTAGGCATATCAGTTTGTAAAATTATAGATGAAATGTCACCAAAGTTTTCGTTGGTCCGTAAGACGTATGGACTTTTAAGTGAATGGAGATGATCCTAGATTCTTGTGTGCGTGTTTCTGTGTGCTGTGCGTGATAAGATTGCCTGATATGACTGCGTAATGAGATCTGATAATGGAGCACGAGCTCTGTAAGCAATGTTTTACGAGCCCACCGCGTTCGTTAACTCTGAAGCATTTCGAGATGATGCATGGGGCAAAAAAAGTAACAGAAGTATGTTTCCATTAGTTGCTACTCGTTTCATTTGCTAAAGTATATTCTTTTTAAATGCAGTACTTAACACAGATGACAGATAATGTTACCGTTCTCCATTAATAAGTCGTAATTGGTACAATAGTTGCAAGGCTAATGCATAATCAAAAGCCATGGCATGGAGTTACAGGGTGTTTCTTCAGATCTCACGGGCGAAGAACTTACTCGTAATTTGCGCAAAATTTCATTGGATCTTGTCATTCGATCACGCACGATTTACTTACGAAGACTTGAATAATTTGGCTATCTACTATAGCGCAATAGGGCCCCTCCCTAATTTTAATTACATGTCTTAGATTTAATATTCCAACTCTGAGACAGTTTGAAACGTTTAAAACGTATCTGTCTGCAGCTTCAAAAGATTAGGCTAATTTTGTTGTAGGAAAGTTAACCCTTCAAACTTTCCCAAGGAAACTTTTCTCTACGTCAGCGAAAAATGCTCGCTCTTGATAAAGGAGAAGGAATAAATATTGGCTAACACGTCACGTGGGATAGCGCTTTCCTTGGGGAAGGGGAAAATAAGAGTTTAAGTGGGAGGTGAGAAGACGAAAAATAAGCAGAGTGGAACAATACGTTGAAAGGGCGAGGAATCAGAGTGTTCCTCGGAAGTGGAAGGGAACAGGAAGCCGAGGAAGTAGAAGGGAAGACAAAATTGTACAATTAATAAGTCATTGTTGATCGAGTTGAAAGGGAGGTGAGCATTGTTGCTCTTGAGTTAGAAGGAAGAGGGAACTTCTGACTTGCTGGTTAAGTTGAAGGAAGTAGTAGTAACTATGTGTTGGAGTGTAGAAGGAGATCACTAGGTGTTCCTCAATCAGCGGTCCAAAGTCTTCTTCCGTCAACAGAGAGTAAATCCACAACACGGCCTGGAAGTGAAAGAGTGGAAGGAGGAAAACTAATACGCAGAACTTCCGGAATTACTGAGATGAAACAGGCACGTCACGAACGTGAAATCTCTGCTACACGTTGTTACCCCAATAATTAACCCTGAGAAACCCTTTGAAATTTAAAAAATCGTCCCCATTAATTAATGTTTAATTGTAATAGTGTGCCGGGTCCATTAAATAATTTTTTAAGTAATTAACTCCCCCCCACCCGTAAATCATTGACACTACTTACGAGTATAATAATGTTACGGGACTCATAGACATCAACAAGCCCTACACCAGAGTTTGAAAAAGAAATCTGTAATTATTTTCACATTAGCACTCAAATGGCTAGGCCCGATGCACACGAAACGTTAGCATTACCACTTTTTATGCCAGCAATATGCAAGTAGACTTACAATTGTGACATGAGAACTGTTATAACGGTACGAATGCATGAGTAAGTATATTTCTGCGAACGAGCGGACACAGCTCCATCAACTTGATGTGTGCCTCATCTAAAGTGGATTTCGTACCGCATATCGATATCGCGAAGGCACGAAAGAAACGGCGTCTTGACGTTGATGGATTCGAAATATCAGAGCAGGCCTTAGATCCACATCATTATGCACCAACGAAACGTCCATTGGTACACCAGTATTCTCATAATACGTCAACAACAAAGAAATTCTCCGCATATTACCGTGAACATCAGATAAACGTCCTGACGACAGTATTTTGAATTAATATTTTCTCGATCTGGCATTAACTATACACATTCATGAATACGCCTTTCTAACTATCTTATTTAATTATTTAAGCCGTAACTTTAATTTAGTACTGTTCGGGAGATTTAGCTAGTCATGTGCCAACACGATGTAAACATAAAATGTAGAATCTCAAGAACCGAGTTAGTTTTTCTCAGAGTCCCTAATCTGTTCCTTTTTTACTTAACATTTTTCATGCATGCTTGCATGTATACATGCAATTTGCATTTCATCAAGATGAAATACATAACGGGAATAAGTGTCAGCGAGGTTTCCGTATTTAAAGCGAGCATTTACGACGGTTCAAGGGATAACGTTATTAGTGGTCTGCCTCATGCGTGCTTTTGTAGCTATTTATCAAACAGAAACCAGAAGCTGTTTATAAATGGAGTGGAGTAAAGGGCATTAGTCGGTGATATTGGAGTTTCACAGGGAAGTGTTTTTGGACTCGACACTTTTTAATTTGTATATAAATTGGGTTTAAAAAATAGAGTAGGAAGTGTAAGATGCACTATACTTCCTTCAGATAGACTTAAGTTTAACGTATTTAAAACAAAATTTATGTACAGTTAGTAATATTCTTCAGGGCATGTTTATAAATAGACTTACGTTTATTTATTTCACTTTATTGAAATTTACACATCATATTTAAAGAAAAAAATGTATTCAAATTTTTTATTGTTTTTAAAATTCTTGTGTATAGTTACCTGAAGAAGTTCATAAAGTTGGTTGAAACGTTGTATTTAAATTAAAGACTAATTAAATTTGTTGGCGGAATTATTTCTCCGTATTTTTATTATTAAACTTAAAGTCACAAAAATTATGTTAGAATATTTTAATTGGAATTAAAACGTTTCGGGCTCAGCTTTCTGGATCTCTTTAGTTCTTTCTACAAAAAAAATATTATAACATATACATAGATGAACATCCTGTGTCGAAATGAGAATTTTTATGTAGGTTGAAGGTCGCTAATGTTGGGGACGAAACGTTTTAATTGAAATTAAATCCTTCTATTATTTTGCCCATTCTTTGTATTTTATTATGTATCAAATAATTTATTAATTTTTTCAAGACATGTGGCTATTTTTTTTTGTAAAATTAAAATGTCAGTCTTTTATAATTAGGTAATTGAAAATTTAAAAAATAAAAAGTTAATAAGGGAAGAACACAGATGTGACATTACTCGAAAAAAAATTGATAAACCGGAAATCTAACCCTGTCTATTACATAAAGTAATTAAATGACAGAAGGCAATCCTCATTTACTCGGCGGGTCGGAAAGGTTGTTTTTATTATTATTCCCCAACTACGAGATGCGTGTGGTTATGTTGCGTGCAGACAACACAAAAAGCCAACACGACTGTCAGCTATTCCTGGCAGCAACAACGTCCCGTTTCGGTGTCATTTTGTAAGGGGAGCACGCTACACTACATAAAATGGTTAAAGCATCCACCTCGATGAAAAGATTCGGTTCGTAAGCAAAGGGCAATTAAAATAGTGCTTGGCGGTAGGGGAACGTCGTGGAAGTTCTGGCATTTCAGGAAAAATAAATATATATCTCAAAATTTTATCGCTAAACGATGGCTAAATTGGATAATATGCTTAAAGAATATAACATGGCCTTAGATAACATCCAAAACAAACTGAATCGCCCAGACATCAGACCAATCAATGACATCCACTTTAAGTCTTAAATTACAGGAAAATTCTTTGATACAAACAAAGAGACAATTAATGAGTTTAATAAAAATTCATAACACACACGAATTAAAAAATGTGAATATTTTAAATTATTTGTTAAATTTAGACTATGATTAAATTCAAATTTATTGCTATTATTAATAAATAAACATCCAACCGACAGAAAAAATATATTAATCAACATAATTACGATGTTTTTTCCACTATTGTGGGATTTCATCAGATTTCATTCTTGATAGTATTCTTAATATTCAAATTGTAAAAACTTAAATTTTGAATGTATGGTTACATATATTAGAGGTTCAAATATACATTATGTGTCATGGACTAGATATTGACGACCGTTAAAGTGAATATAGGACTAATTGAAATAATTAATATAATACAGATAAATTAATGCCAGAACAATAATTTCATAAATTTTATTCAAATAATTAGTATCACGTTTAACATTCAATGCAGGAGGATAATAATTATTATGATTATTATTTTCCTCGTCAAAAATTCTCAAATTTTGCCAATCGAAATTATGTTTTAGGAGAGAAATGTTCTTGGACTCAACTATGTTTTTCAACAAACATTCTGTAGGTATGATCTTTAAACCTAGTTTTTAGGGCTTGTTTAGTTTGACCAATATAGAGTGCGTTACAGTCTAAACGGTTAATGTTATAAATCATATTATGAATTTAGGAACTTTTATTGAAGTAATTTATATTTAAAGTATTTAAGTTGATCTTAATTAAATCTTTGGGCATTAAATCACACTTTTTGCAATTGAGGAGATTGCACCAATTTATAAGAAAAATTTAGCCAGAATTTGATGTTTCTATGTAATCAATTTCGAAAGTTTTAAAGAAAGAAATTTTAAAATATGAATTACCAAGTTATGATAAAATCACAAAATTGGTCTCAGGTAAATAACCTCATATACTGGATGCAATATTTCCGGTCACATAACGAATTACAATAATGAAAAATTATTACATTTATGAAAAAATATAAACAAATGGTCTTGAGTCAGAAAACTATTTATTTGACACAAGATTCAATTCTCGACATTTCGTTATCTTCTGCGGCCTCTTCACGTATAACAACTTTAATAATTTTCTTCCACTAATAATTTGTACATGAGTAAAATTTAAACGTAACGTACTACTTACTACCTTGCCTGTTCTAACAGAAATGTAGTAACTTTAATAGATTTTCATTGTCGTACTTGTGATGTAAATTCATGCGTTGTTTTGGAGTTTCTTTATTAAATTATAAGTGTCATATTAACGTTACTATTTTACCATCCACCCTAATTAATTACTAACTATAAATTTATAATACTCTACGAAGTATACTATACCCTTTACTGATCGAATCATTAATGTGAGTACGCATTATTTAATAGATAAAAACACAAAGCTATTTTTAATAGTAAATAATAACAGATAAAATTCATAACGTGATTAGGCATGCCATGAAATAATTTGTTTAGAAGTTAAAGAGAATATTTATACTGGAAAACTCACTTCTCAGTGTGTGTTAGTTTTTGAAGTAACGACAAAAGTTAATTGCGAGGCAAAATTTTACTAAACGGTCAGCAAACCGCCTGTGTAAATCCGGTTCCGCAGGTAAAAGCAAACAAAGTGAGAAGTTTTTTGCAAGAGCAATATTGAAACACAAGGGGTCGAAGCAGCTGCTACAGAACTCCGCAGTAGCGGCCTTTAAAGAGGAAGAAGTCTCTCCGTCTTAAAGAAACCAAACCCCAGGGGGAGAAGATGCCGGTTTACCAGAGACCGAGGTACGATTCTCAGTAAGTAACCGCTTTCCTGATCGAAAATTACATCACGTAGACGTCTACAACGACAATCGGAAGACGACACGTGATTTACTGAACCTTGAAACCGCAAGTCGCAAGGCAATGACGAGACCGAAAATCAATTAGATGCAAAAAAAAGTCAAATAGACAACATTTGAGGTAACTAACTGCTTTCTGACAAGAATCTGTGCTGCTACATAATAAGAGACGGAAGTCGAAGTGTTTCTTGACGCCCAATTAACGTTAACTCTTGTGGCGTTGGGGAAAATATTTGGAGTAGACTCTTTATGGAAATCGAGAATAGGTATTTTGAATGAACTGATGCTTTTAAGTGAAATAGGTAATAGGGTTAACGTATTTATACAAGACCCAATGAAAGGGCCGTCTTAAAAAAATAGCTGTCACAAATGTGGCACTCCGTTATTTCTAGATACCATCAAAGTTAACCTGCCAGTTACGCTGAAGAACTTTGGATTTCATGTCACCACTAAGGGCTGCACCCCAACCATATTTATATTATTAACTAAGGCACAGATCAAGGAAATTTGCAGTTCCTCCCGTGGATTTCCGGCGGGGACAGAGCCTATTTATTGACTGTCCATCTTTATTCATTATCAAAGACCGAATCGATTCATCTCTCAATTTATTTTTCGTCCTCGCACGGAATGCAAGGTACAACAGAAATTTTCAGTTTTACGGAACACGACCATGTCCGTTGGGATCACAGCGTTTTTAAATAAGATCAATAATTGGCAACAGGCGTCAACCTTGTTTATTTCGAGGTCGAACCCGCCACAGCTTCCTGCAATCTAATGATGACGAAGTTGATCTGTCAAGTAAAAGATATTTAAATGTCTGAACAATCTGCCAAGTGAGCTCCAAATTCAGCGATTTATCATGCGTGTCGACACACAGAAATGATTTAAATTGTCATTAAACATGGATCACGAGAAACGATCATTCACAGTGTTTCAATAAACGTCGCTCATCAGACAATATAATACACAGTTTGGCTTACAGGACACAATTCGAAAATTTGCAATAAAGACGTCTGGAAGCATGAGTACTGGTAAAAACACAAGAAAATGACAATCGGTTCAAAACTGATTGCTTTGACATTGGTAAACAGTCGGGAATAGAAAGGAATCCAGAGCATTCGGTGTTTTCGGAGATAGACGGAAGCATTGGTCCCAAAACATATCACTGGCGTTTATTAAATCGGTGATACGCAAGGTATTCGGATTAAAAAGCATCGGGTTCAAAGGAGCATACACACGAATACGAGTAATCTCATGCATTTCTGATAAACTGAAGGTTCGACGCCCAAGAAGAAAACAATCATATGGCTAATGACGTAGGAAAGCATAAATGCGAGCTGTTCGGAGAAGTGACAGCTTGAGATCCGTGGCGTACTCCATGACACACGCGTAAACGGGAATGGAGGGCAGCGCGTGCTTTCGGGGTGGGTGGAGGCTCCGACGCGTCACGAGGCGTTGTGCGTGGCGCGACATGACAAATACGCAGCTTCAGTCTGGGACCCGATCGCCTTCAGACCGGAGACTGGAGACGGAAAGTGGTGGTCACGAAGATACACACGCAGTGCACGGCATCAGAGGACGGCGCGTGCTTTCCCTTGCAGAAGTGACGTGAGCCGGCGGTTACGTAAAAACACTGTGACGGTCGCCGGACATGCTTACGAAACAGCACAGTCGCAAAGACGGACGTGGTATAGTAGAGCACTCACGCCTCGAGGTACTGGAACACGCGGTAAGCAGGCCGCCGCAACATCGGCAGGGCGCATCACATGGCACTGGCAGTGGCACTGGAGCGGCGGAGCAGCGGTCCTCGTATTGATCCGCTGCGGCGAGGAGTGGGAAGAGTAGGGAAGCGTAGGGAAGGGAAGGGAAGGCGACGGCTGCCCCCAACCACGACTGCTTATTGATTACAAGCGCCCCTTCCTTCACCCCCACTCTGGGAGACTAAATCAGGAAGGCCGGCGGTGACGAAGGCCCCTGCTCTCGCAGACCAACCCTTCCAAGACTCTTTCCTGGCCGACGCGGTGTGTCCCCTCGCCCAGACCCCTAATATCTGCTCAATAAAACCCTGTAATGATATCGCTTTTCCCTCAGCTGGGATCCCAGCGTCGCACAGGAATAGGGTATATTTATATTATCCCAGATACTAATCTCTTTGCCAACACGTAATTTAACAGGCATCGGGACCGGCACTTTTTTGTAGCATTAACCCCTTGATGGCCACACACCAGCCTATGCTGATTAACAATGAGGGAGGTTAGCTTAAAATTAGCGGGAATAACGACGTACGGTACCGTAACCGAGTAAAAAATTCATCTTGTTGTTGTGGTATTCCGTCGTAAGACTGGTCTGATGGAAGCCTCCATATTTAACATCTCTTGCGCAAGCCTTTTCATTTCCTCATAACAAGCACATCCCACATCCTCCCTAATCTAATTAGCGTATTTCATCCTTGGCCTCCCTCTTCTTTCTAACTCCACACACTTCCCTCTAATGCAAATTTTTACATGACTCATGTCTTCGTCAACATCCTCCATATTGTTCGCTCTTCCCCTATTCTGTTTAGAATTTCCTCGTTAGAGATTTTATCCACCCATATGATTTTCAGCATTCGCCTATAGCACCACATTTCAAAAGCTTCCATTCTTTTCCTTTCTGCAACTCCTTTCGTCCACGTTTCGCACCCATATAACGCCACACTCCATACGAACATTTTTAGCAACGATTACCTACTATTCACACTTATATTACACGTAAAAAAATTCTTGTTTTTCGCGAAAGCCTTCCTTGCCTGTGCTTTTCTACTCTTTATGTCTACTATACTTCTACCATCCCTTGTTATTACGCTTCTCAAGAATTCCTTAAAATTCCTGTTACATTAACAGATTGAAAAATATTTCAGGTACTTTAAATACGTTCTTTATGTTTTTCTTCCTTGGCTCTACAGCCCATTGAGAGTTTTGACCTACCGGGTCACTGCGAACTGATATTTTGTATGACACATTCCGAATTTGGAGTGACATGTAGTTAACTTATCGATTCTCCAGCAGTCTTAATCGCAGTCTCCGTGAGCGTGACGACACAAGCATCCAAGCCCACGGTAGGATTCGAAGCCGGAACCTCTGTTGAGAAAGTGAGGCTAGCCACTAGACTATAGGATGTCCGCAGTTCTTTATCTTAGAAGTTAAAATTACCGTATTGAGGTTTTGTACAAGTCGCTTGCGTGTATAAGCCGCAACTAAAACTTGAGATATTATTTGTGGGGATTTTCTCTTCTGAATCCTGTTGTCACCTCAAAATAGCTTCGTTCTGCGAAATGTGGCAATGTTATATACTCCTAAAGCCGAGTTTACACCGTTTTATGAAAATACTAGAGCATTTATGGCAATAATTTTTTCTGTACTTCTGCGAATCATCATTGTCAAGCGATGATGAATAATGAATAACCTTATACTAGTTTAATGACGTTCGAATTCAATACGTTGTAAAGTATGTAGATACTAATGTTTTATACTAGTAAAATGTTCTAAGCTACAGGTTGTTGACTGTATTTAATTTGAAAATTCCGTATACAAGGCGCACTCCATTTTCCCTACATACTTTTATTAAAAAAGTACCGCCGTTAAACCCATAAATACGGTAATCCCGGCACCTGAATAAAATACTCATTTCCTTTTCACGAGAGATAGTCGTACACCAATTTACTTACGGGGAAAGGGGAGCTTACTCATCGAGCTCTTATCATCTCGGCACGGTGGGGCGTTCCCTGGTGGTTCAGCTGGTCGCAGGTTCATTCACCGTCCACGGACATCGTTCAGGATTTTTATTAACTCAGACCAACTCTTGCGTTAGCTTTAATCCTAATTCTACAACCACAGATTACTATATGCGGTGTGATATGCATTTCATTTCGACATTGGCCATCGGTGGTATTTTAATCATATTCATCTGCACTGGCGAAAAATTCTATGATTCCACATTCAGCAGCGTATCTTTGTAGAATTATCCTAGCGGCGACAGTCAAGTTTATCTTCACCAAGTTTAAATAATTTTGAAACGTTTAAATGTTTCTGAAACTTGTTGTAAACAATACAGCAAATAATTAGTTAGAATAACTGACTGTTCGGAAATAAATAAATTGTACAACAGCCTATACACCAGAAAAAAAATTAATACAAACTTTATCAACAGCAGTTAGTACTCGACGTTTCATTCCTACCTTTGTAACTTCAACTGGAGTGATTTAACTAGAACCTCTTCACTATGTTACAAGCTGGTACAAAATTTCTTGATTCCAGTTTAAACCACAGCAGATGGGGTTCTGAATTTAGGAACTTCAATTCGTCTGCTAACTACTGTTAAACTAAAGTTTATAATGTTTTTCTTTCTGACGTATAGGTTGAAGTACTATATACTTAGTATAGCAAATAATTACTTTCGCTATTCGGCCATAAACGATTCCAATTACTTTGTCCTACGTGCAGAAAGTTTTTTCTCTTAAATTGTAACTGAAGTTCTGCCTCGCTGTTGGGTTCTTTGAAATGGGCCAATCAACCAAGGAGGAGGCATTCCATAATCTGGGTCCTCCGTCAAGCAAAAAGCACCCTAATTCCCCGAAATGAAGTTTCGAGTGGAGATCCTCCTCTAAATCCTCTGCCCGGCCAATCCGCACTAACACATGAGCACTTTTCCTTGGTGCCAGACACTTTTAATCTTACATCATGCATCTGAGAGCTAATACAATTGCAATTAACGTGATTACACGTACGTACAGTATAAAACCAGCAGTTTTCAAACATCAATTTTGTTCGTTTCTGTCGGAAAAGCGACGATGAATCCAGACGTGAAATTCCGGTGTAATCTGATCCGTCATAAAATCAATCGCTTTGTATACGGCAGGTGAATAACTCGGCCAGCGCCCAAAATCAATCACAAAACGAAGAAAAATCAGAACATATGAAAATACTCCCAGTCATTTTTGCTATAAAGATCTCCAAAGCTGAAGTATTTACAGGGTCAAGACGTTATGAATGTTATTTAATTAGCTTAAATAAAATTCTCTTCAACCATCAAATGTTCATACAGCAAACTAAGGGGAATAGAAGGAAACCATACCAGGGTGGAAAAGTTATTCGGGAGGAGTCAGCTTTCTTTTGTTTTACAATGAAACACTACTTTCCGGAACATTTCTTTACTCAACGCTTGTTGACTTATTGGCATATACATTTGACATTAATAGTGTTAGGCTAAGTTCCGACACATTTGTCTTTAAAAGGTAACAATTATTTTTCATGTTACTTAGAAAAAACCGAAACTGTGAAAGTCTGTCTACTTTCTAATATTCTACACCCATACAACAATTAATAAACTGCTCAGTTTAAGACACTCAAATTTTATGTAAGAAGCTACATTTTTTAGAAAGTTAAAAGTTACAAATTTTTTGGAGTATTTATAATAAATGTCTCTAAAATATGGAAAAGTGTATATTCGACTTGGGGAAACTGTGTGAAAAGAGACGCGGTGGAGTTGGAAGAATCATTTCCTGACATAGGTCCAATGAACACACACTGTACACACTACAGTGTTTAGCATCCAGGAAAGGACGCTCATTTTTTGTGACGAGCAGAGTACGATGTTTTTGGCTTAGTTTGGTGCAGTATCCTGGCTACTTCCTTCTGGAGAGCGTTGAAATTTATGGGTACGCTCATTTTGTGTTTTAATGATGACTGATAGTAAATGAAGTTATTTCAAGTACCTGTGATGATTCTGTCTGAGAATTTCTTTACGAAAATTTGACAGCTAATTGGAAACTGGAGAAATATGATAAATTTTTAGTATAAGGCCAAAAAATTTTATTTGGAGACTACAATAAATTTATAATTTTGTGAAAGGAGTCAAACTTAATATTTCAACAACAGTACGTTTAGAAAGAAATTTTAAATTAAAATAGAATAGACGGGAGGGTTAAATTGGCGACTATTGAACGTATGCTGGGAAATGGTGTTAAATAGGGAATATTTCCATATATAATCCCAAAATTTCTAAATGACATTTACCTGCTGTCTGTCTACAGTTCGTCTCCGGAGTTTCGAACCTACAGGAAATCCATTACGCCATGGCGATATACATTATCGTGAATACTAATCACGTGTTGATATTCGCGGAACGAGCGTTTGAAAGACATCCGATGGTCTGCAGGAAAACACACAAAGACGCCGACATTCCCAACTCGACCGTAACAGAATGAGTAAGTAGGTCCTAACTTAAGTTGGCACGGTTCCCTATCGAACTAATTCGCGCCTTTTCTGTCTTCGTTTAACGTGTCACAAATTCGTACCTAACAGTGAGCAAAAATTACTTGCGGCCATTAAAAATCGAATGAATTTAGAAAAACCAACAAAATGTAAGGGAACCCCCAAAATCTAACTCAAATATATTGAGGGTCAGCAGTTGAACCGATATCAGTGGAATTCCAAAACGGGATTTTTTTGTTGTTGTTGCAAACATCTTAGAAACAGTTCCGCGCGTGTGTCTGCAAATTCCCTTGGCATTCGTTTCATTAATCGACTGTTGAGACAGTTTAATGAAACTCCGTTGCCAGAGTGCCTGGAGCCAAGCTATTAATCGAGAACCGATCGGAGAGGCATTTTCGCCTTGAGGCTTATTAACTGGGTGTTTCCCTAAACCACTCCCACAGAACAATGTCTTCTGGAGCTGGTCATGGACAACTGCGAACGGTTGTCCTCTTTTCCTTTCTCCCAATGAAAGATGGATGGAGCGTGCGACTACACATAAATATTAATCTTCCCAAACCGAAGTATAAAAATGTTGTGAACCATTTACAATGTCTCAGAAAAACAAAAGAATAACAGCAAGATGAGGTTTTTTTTACATTTCAGCTGATATGTGAACAAAGCGCACCAACTAGTCAGTGAATTACTTACAAAGCCATCAGATACGGCTGAGTAGCTTAGATATGACAGGTAATCATTTGCGAATGTTAAGGGACACGGGGACTGAAATATCGGCCAAAATCTAAAAAAAGAACGATTTTCTGAATTTTTCATATTAATACGTTTATATACTGTAAACTGAAAAAAGAAGTTTCCAGACATAAGAAAGAAGGTTTAACATATGCTGCAGGGCAATTGTAATTAATATTTTTAATTAATTATTATTTCAGAAAAAAGTGATCTCAGCTTCATGATTTGTGGTACCAAAAACCTTCTTTGCATCACAAATATTAAGATATTTTCATTTTTTAACTAGTCTACAATACCTTGATATACAAGTATTATTTTCCTAATTTTACAAGTAGTTTAGGTGAAAACAATTTTCAAAGTTCTGAAAAGTGCCAATTTTTAAGTAACCCTATGAACCTCTTAGTAAAACATTATTTTATTCCCACAGTTTTATTACTGACAATTGATAAAAATGGTCAGACCTACATATTAATGTAAAAAGGTAAAATATATTCAAGTATGTAACGCAAATAACATTTTCAAAACTGCCAAATTTTGAAAATAATATTCAAAATATCTCAACAGAAGACAAGTTTACAAAAATAAAATTTTGTACATTGCTACATGTGTGTGTTAGTGACACACCGTTAAATTTTCGGCACAGTAGAAATTCATTTAAAGGAAATTCAAATTTCAGTCCTCGCGTCCCTTGAGAAGTATTCAGGTTAACATCACTTTTATACGCAACATGTTTCCTCGTGAAACAATTATAACCACAGTCTCACAATTAAATACAGACAACAATGCATTTCGTCACGCACTAACATTCGGACCCTGTTGTCCAGCAATTTTTTCTTCTCTCAATGAGGAATCCAGTCTTGAAATCTTGCCGACGAGTTTTGTTACACCATGTATAAAGGGGAGTTTTGGTAAGAAATTAGCCGTTTACGTGAGAAAGGAGTTTGACGGCTGGAAGATTGACAGATGTCGGGCCTTTTGCCCCTTACGCTCAACTTGAAAGACTGACCAGTTGGTGACGGTCCGCCAATATTGGTGAGGTCAGTCTGTGCAAAAACTGATACTCTGCTTTTTATGGAATATGAAGAGATCCACACCGGTTGGAAGACGAACCTGAAGACAGGAAAGGATGTCTATGAGGGCTAACGCCTTTGTGTTTTTCCTGTCCTTGACACCAAGGACCTTAAATCAAGATTTTATGCAGGCCGTTAGGGGTGGACGTCGCAGACGTTTGGGCATGCGGTAAGAGTTGTCCGCTGATCTTATTGGACAAATTGGTCTGCTGTCCCCAAAATCTCACCATAACTAACACTGACTCCCGTTATCGGAAAGGCGTG
The DNA here is from genome assembly GCA_034510155.1 of Eucriotettix oculatus. Taxonomy (NCBI): domain Eukaryota; kingdom Metazoa; phylum Arthropoda; class Insecta; order Orthoptera; family Tetrigidae; genus Eucriotettix; species Eucriotettix oculatus. The sequence goes on from CM067378.1 coordinate 68,168,841, forward strand.
GGACGAGTTCCAAATGCCCGACCTACCTGATGCAGGTTCCCTAAGACCTTCCCTGCATCACTTTTAGGCGAAATGCCGAATAGAATCCTTAACCACAGCTCGGAGTCCTAGTCACTCCTTGGCTACTTAGCTCTACTTTCGCATCCCCTCGTTTCCATCCCTTCCTATCTTAAAAAAAAAAGTGTGTGCGAGAAGTGAGGAGATCTAAGAAGTCTTAGTCTGATTCTATATAGATAAAATTGTCTGGATGATTTATACCAGCCAAGCCAGTACGTGCGAGTTCCTCACCGCCAAGCTACCAGACACCACGGCACAGTAAGAAGTGACTGTGCATTCATAGATAATGACCCACCGTCCCCTGCTAGTAGAAGCTTCTCAGGCGCTCAGCCAAGATTTGTAAATTACTATTGTAATTGTTTCACAAAATATAAAAGCTACGAACGAATTAAAAATTACTACACATGTAATTTTAATAAAAGGTCGATTACAATATAAAAACAAATATAGTAAATATCAAACAATAAGTTTAAAAATATTGAAGAAAAGACATTCATGATGAAAAGATTTCATATCGGTTACAAATATAGGTAAAATTTCTATCACGTTTCATCGTCCAGCCTGTCCCACTATTTCCACCGCCCCTTCAATTCGACTTTCTTCCAGACCCTCGCCGCCAGTTCTCACTTTTTCGGATGTAATATGCAGAGTCGTGAACGGCGGTGGATTCCTCGAGTGTTAAGATGAATGAGCTGGATGAGCCTTGTGGGGGCAATGGGGTGGGGAATGGATGGACGATATCTCCTCCGGCGGAAGGGTCCTTCCTGACTTCCGCCACGCACTGCGACTTCCTGTGGCGGCGCGAGCAATGACACCGCCAGTCAGCTGGCTATCTAGTTACTCTCTCTGTAGCTTGCTTGCAATGCACGTGGGCTACGCCTTCGTCCTTTATAAATACACAACACTCATTTCCACGAAACTATACAGGCGTGACGAGACAGTCTAAAGCTGTGGGCAATATACGGAGCAAATAATCCTAAGTCACCAGGCACTCCATGGTCAAACTCATCTCAACTTCATCTGTCCATTCCGTACTCTACATACTTCAGAATTTTTGCATTATTTTACCCCCTTATTGCTCGTGTATTTTTCGAAAAATGTACAGAAATGAGATGAAATTCGTCATTTTAGATCCAGAGCGCGATCAAAAAGACGTAAATTGACTTTCTCTAACCAAATGTGAATAACACAAAAAACCTAAAGCCTGGAGAGATTTCTGACAAGTTTAAGTAAAGACCTACTCAGGAAATGTAACCTATAAGACTTTACAAAAAGACTTGTGCTGTCCCAATCACTTTCTAAGGGGAAGTCCAACACCAGAAAGGTGAACCATTACTGAAATAAAATGTTTCTTCAAAACGGTGATTATATCAACTGAAGCGGTGTTGTAGGTACAACAAAATGTATATGAACTGAAATATTAAAATAAAATTTGTTATAGTCTATTGAAGAGAGAATTTCATCCGCTTGCTGCTTTTTCATCTATAAACGATTGTGTAAATCTATAAGATATTGACAGGTTCAGTAGCCGCCACATCGAACTTAAATTGGACATGGATAAAGCGATTTGAAGATATTCTGAAATTTAAGGGGTATAACTGACGAAAAATCCTTATTCCGCAAATATTGAAAACGCTGGTACAACTTCCCAACAACTGTTATAAATTTGATATGTTGAAGATAGTAAATATTAATTCAATAGCAGTGGATATGAGTAAGAAAAGAGAGAGCAATATGCAGGATTTTGACCAACAGACATGACGGTCTTGTAAAATTAGTATTAATGTGTGGGAAAGAGCAAAAGAGAGAGGCCAAGGATGGAATACGCCAGGTTAGGGAAGATGTAGGATGTGGTAGTTATGTAGATTTGAAAAGCCTTGCGCAGAATAGGTTAGCAACTAGGGTTGCATAAGACCAGTCTAGGGACCGAGTACTACAACAACATGAAAATCTAAGGTAAAATAAGAAAATACCAACTTATATCGAAATATGTGAAAAATGATATTTAATTTATACATCTCCGTACCTCACATCTTATGGAATCAGACTTTGGTGTTGCTACTCATATGACCAATGAAAGAAATCGCCTGAATATTTCCCAATATTCCTAACAAAAATTAAGTCAGATATCTAGTATTTAAATTCGCAAACGGTTTTAATTAATTGTAATTTCATCAACTTCATGTTTCTATGAATTCAAATAAAAAAATGAAAACATTGATTTAACTACAGTAAGTTGTTTTATAAAGATTTATTCTGCTAAACTCAGTGAAAGTCCGAATTAAGTAATTATTATTATATGATTTGACTAGCTGTAACTCTGCTTTATAAATTTTATAGTCTTTACTTTATAAATCACCATTAACTTGGAACCATCAATTCAAAACTTGGCGGTAGGTGTAAAATGTTTGACAACCCCTGGTCTGGACGCAAGTAGACGTCAATTCAATCACATTATCCAGAATTTGAACAATGTACAAAGCTTTTCCGTGTTTCGTTGAAACAATTTCCAGTAGCGCGATAGTTCAGAAGTTCCAAAAGATATTATTTTAGTTACATTTAATATTAGTTGACAAATTTAGGTATGTATCTCGACGGCACCACTCAGACGCGTAGTTAATCCTCAACATTTTTGGAACAGATTAATAACTGAAGAAAAAAATTCAGCTCTCAGTACCTGACAATCCCAATGTACGAATTTGCGCTTGGCGAAGACTTGGAAAGGCGCTGAATAAGCTAAGGAAAATATGTGATGGCTTGGGCCAATGAAATTTTATGGTCCAGAAATAATAAAGACCAAGATTGAGACCTGTCACAACCGTGGTGGTGTGCAGACTGACATTTGTCGCCGCCCAAGAGTTAGGAAATGGAACCTGATCCACAGATGCAGACTGACGATGACGACAAACTGCTGGTTTCACTATCATCGACATCTGCAGCGTGATCTCTTAATTATTCACAGTGCAAGATGCCGTTTTAGATGGTTTGCAGCCTTTTGGTAACGTTCCTATCCCGTTCATGCAATTTTGTTTTCTCTATTTGGAAGATTACATAGTATTGTATGTGATGTAATGTTCAAATAAAAGTTTACATAACTGTAATGAATTCAAATTTCAAGCATTTAATCTTCATCTTTTAATTATTATACAGTCTTTTGAGAATTCGACAACGACCAGTAAATGTGTAACACGTGTCAAGGGAAATGGATAATAAAAGGGATGCAGACAGAAAGAGAAAGCGAGGCAAGTGTGGGAACAGGTGTGTAGCGTAGACACGCAAAGAGAGGCCCCAAAGAACGTCGTCAGCCTTAAAAACGGCTGCGTGCATCATCGTTTTTCCACGGCACGTTGGCATCAATTCAACTTCACTCACTCGCAGCCAAACGAGACAGACGTAAACTTCGGCAACTCCAATCACGACGACGGCATTAAGACCAAGACAACAATTAGGTTCCGAGAATGTCATTCATTCTCATCATCCATCAATTCGGACCCGAAGGACATCCATTGTTATCATGTAGATAGTGATTGTCAATTTTCAATAAATAAAGAGAGAGTATACGACGTCCAGCATCAGAACCCTACTACATCCGCATGGTCAATCAGACTGTTCTCTTAAGGACAGAAGGGTTAACAAAGAAGATGTGGTGACATTCAGTTATAAGACTGGACTGATGCAAGCCTCAATCCTGTGCATTTCTACATAGCTACCACATCCCTCATCCTCCCTCAGCTGCTTAGCGTATTCCATCCTTGGCTCCCACTTCTGCTCTACCCCACACATTTCCTTCAAATGCTTATTTTTACATGACCTTCGTGTCGAAAAAGAGTGGCCCATTAATGTATCACTTCTCTTGGTCGAAGTCCGCAAAATTGTTCTCCTTTCCCTTATTATGCTTAGAACTTCCTCGTTAGTTACCCCATCGACCCATCTGATTTTCAGTATTCTTCTATAGCACCACATTTCGAAAGCTTCTATTCTTTCCCTTTCTGCAACTCCTATCGTCCACGTTTCGCACCCATATAACGTCACACTCCATACGCATTTTTTAGTCATTGATTTCCTAATATCCTCATTGTAAGCAAATTCCTCTTTTTTGCGAAACACTTTCTTGCCTACTCTTTATGTCTACTATTCTTCTACCATCCGTCGATGCCCAAATAGCAGAATACCTTATATTTCTTCAAAATCTAGAATCCTTATTTATTCCACAATATACTACACTACACTCCATCACCTTGCTTTTTCCTCTATTAATCCTCATGCTGTACTCTTCCTCCAGGATCACATTCATGCCATTTATTTTGGTTTCCAAGTCTTCTTCCGACTCTCCTAATATCACAATATCATCTGCAAACCTAGGGATTTTATTTCTTCTCCCTGCATTTTGATTCCCTTTCCATACTCATTTTTAACTTTCTTCATCACCTGTTCTTTATATAAGTTGAGCATGGGTGACAGACTGCATCCTAACGGAGGTAAAAGTTAGAAAATTGAAGTTAATGAGTAATTAGAATTTTTTCAGGACTTAAAAATGTACATAAGAGAAATTAAAGGTCTATTGGCTTCGTATTCATACAATAAAAAAGGGTGCATGTTTGTTTATACAGATTTAATTAGTACACATATTCTTAACAAAACGTAGAAAATCACTGGATGAAAGAGACGGACGAGAAATCACAAACGTAGAGGGTATTATAGTTTTAAAAATGCGAACATGTTGGCATGAGACAATACATAGATATCCGCCACGTTTAAATGTGCACAATATGGCGTTACTTTTTGTTTACATTCTGCTAAGCTCACATTTGATCAATTATATACTGTAATACAAACACCAGGAACACATGAAAGGATAATAAAAAGACAATAAGAAAGATCTTGAAATATTTAAGTTTATATATTCCCGATCTATTTACACGACATATTTCAGAGAAACCCAACCTATGATTATGCTCGATTTTTGCCCATTAAGACCTGCCATACAAACTCCATAAAATATGAATGTGATATGTACGATTTTTTAATTATTATAATACATGGAACCTCAATCCAGGACTCCTTCGGCCAAAGGTTACCTGAAGGAGTCTCAAATGAGAGACGAAACGTTATAACATTTCATATATAAATTATTACACTCATTTATACATTTGATTGTCAGAAGAAATATTTAAAAAATTTAATAGGATCACCTATGTTCTAAATAAATCTTCCATTTTATATAGAAAATAGTATTTTTGTAAAATTGGGGACTTATTTATCGCCAAGGGTGATCCTATAAAATTATTTCAAATTCATTGTCACTCATATCAAATTTTGTGTACCGCGATGATTATTCATTGAACTTTAAAATTTGCTACGATTGCGAAAAAGGCGTCAAAAATAAAATAGGGCAGGTTAAGGAAGAATTCCTGAACCAGGCAATCCAATTATTTTCTATCAATCTAATATACAATTATACGGGATAAAAGTGTTATATTTTTAATATTTTCAGGTCTACTTACAAAAAGGACCACTGCAAGAATTTTTTAAGCAGCAGCAGAGTAGGAACATGGAAAAATCGAGTCCCTAATCTGTTTCCCGGAAATAACAGCAATTATGTGAAGCAGAATGAAAAAGAGAAGGAAGGAAACTAAATTACAGGTAATAAATACTCTTTCTATCCAACGTAATGGGAGATGTTCCACCGAGTTGGTGGAGCCGGAAGAGTTCACATCATCGTAATAAAACACAGATGTGTTATTGAGACTATCGGCGAGGATCATCAGATATCTGGAGCTACAGTTTTTGGGTTTCCTGCTTCTGGATGACGGACAGTTTCCTCAGTGACCCACAGCAGTGGAAGGTATGTAACGTGCGTGGCACTGGAATGATCTTGAGAAAGGAGCGGTGAGAGGTCGGTCCTTCCTTCGGGCGTGCCGTAAAAATTTTGCTGGCGTGGAGCGAACACGACCTCAATTAAGAACCTGAACAAAGCGTTGCGTAATCCCCAGACGCCTTCATATCATCCGTTAAAATGTAAAAAATCACAGTGTCAGCATCGGGTTACAATAGTCCCTAGCCACAATGACTTAATCACTGAACAGATCTATTGTTTAATACATGGGGAAATCCTGGAGTCCTAAGTTCCTATAATACTATTAATATGAAATTCATCAAACCTTCTTCCATTCATTATATATTTACCTACTAATTATCAAAGATAGCAACAAGCACTTGCAATATCTATGCGCAATAATAAAAACAAATTATGGATACGCACTGTTACAGATTTGAAATAAATCTTGCGATTTATATGTACGTAATTATCATTAAACCATGTGTATCTAATATTTATAACCTAAAGTTTAATAATAATAAAAAATTGGTAACAAGTTTTTGAAGTTCAAAAAAAGAATTAACCTTTACTGAATAATAGAAATTTGCGTTTTTTAATGGCCTGACGAAAACAAATGGGATTGAATAAACGTCGTGCGATAATATTAACATTATTTTTGTCTATAGTTTGAATCTTATTACAAGTTTGCCGGAAACTTAAGAGTGAGCGGTTGAATGTGTTGCGAAATTTGTTGTGCGGCTGCGAGGCAAACGGAAATCTATAATGTGGGACTGATAGAGTCGTTGAATAGTAAACCAGCGAGTCTGTTACACAACGATGACACTCGTTGGCCACTGAATTTTCGTTTTTTGTTTCCCTTTTCTCACTTCCCTCCACTTCTCTATCACAAAAAAAGTTTCCCGTCTACGTAAAATAATTTCATTTTTCAAAGTAGTATAATGACTCTCAGAAAAACTGTTATCAACGTTAAAATTATAATAAAATAATACAAGACTAGATCAATTTCTGATGCTTGCAGTCGTAAATAATGGGCGTCATTGTGATCGAGAGAATGGTTATTGATGAAAATTCATTTTTCAAAAAGTGAACAAAACCTAGACTATTATAATTTAAGGAAAATTAATTCATAATATAGTAACTGCATTCACATTTGCTAGCCTGAACACCAACCACACAAATTATTTTATGTTTCTTATAATTTTATCTACAATTTATTTTTCTGGTTCCGTAATGGAATAAATTTTCCTTCTATGGATAACTATTACTGAGCAACAAGTAACGAAACATTTCAAATCAGCTTATCTCCATCGACAAAGAAGTATAACGGAAAACATGCTTTGCTTGTACTCAAGACAAATTACGGCAAATTTCGATAACCAGATTAGAGTTTACAAGTTACTTGATTCATTCCAGAACTTCTAAATGCGTCCCGGTTCGATTGCCTTGGTTGGACTTAAAAATTTAACAAAGAGAGGTAGGACCTTAACCGAAAAGCTTACCATTTATGCGTTGAATAGAAAACCAGCGAGTCTGTAACACAACGATGACACCGTTGAAATACAATATTTACCATTCAATGTTAGGAATTAAAACGGTAAAACAGCTTTTCTAGATGATACATTGAACCTATATTTTTGTAACTCTACAATTTAAAGAAATTGAGTTCGTTTCGAGTAAGTCAAAAAAAGATCTTAGACATCTGAGAGTTTGATGGATTGCTCAGAGGTCCAAATAATTTTTGTATTTATTTATTTTGATGTTAAAACTGATATTATATTTGCTATGCAAATTAAATTCTTTGATTAAAATGCAAGTTAAAATAACCTCTATAGATGTATGGCATATTTATTCTCTTAGACCAAAATATATTTATTATTTTCAAAAATCCATAGTTATAATTAAATGCCGGTAAGATAACATTAAAAGTTACTGACCTGTTACATTAACAGCAGAAGATATGTTGCTCTGCCTCTGTAAAAGAAAAAAGAGTAATTTAGTCAGGTTAAATAGAAAATTAGGAACAATAGCAATGAAAAACCCTAATCGTCAGCTGAATTCCTCTACATTCTACAAATCACATTTCACGTCCATCCTGTGAAAGAGAAAAAGAAGAGGACCTAACACAATGAAATTTGCAATCAGTTTGTGAGAGATACCTTCGGAGCCGCCGTTACACTTAAGACAGTTTGCGAAGCAATAAAATCACGAAGGACCTTGAAGGCTGCCGCAACTCAATCCTTAAATTCTATAAATTCATATTTTCAACTGGAATCTTACTACTGACCTTATTACTAAAAAAACGAGATTCAGCAGCTTGTACACACAGACAGCGACAAAACCACAGTAGACGCGCCCATAATTCTTTGGAAAAGAAACCCATAAACATATCCATGATGTTTCGTGAGTTCAGTGTCAGCTACATAGTTTCGTTCAGTTTGAAGAGATTCCAATATTGCACAGGCACGGAATGAAGATGTTAGCATTGATATTCGTTCTCCTTGCATTCCTATAGTTTCCTTTATAGCTTCATCATCGTAAAATTTAATGAGCAGGGGAGATTAACTACATTCTTGCCTGTACGCTCAGTCTCTCTCTCTCTCTCTCTCTGTTCCTTTAATTTTATTATACTCTTCCATTTCTATCATTTAGCCCAACTTTCTACAAAAGGACGTGAAACATAAGCTCAACCTTTTACAGGATGTTCCATTCATTGTGACGAAAAAAAAGCGATAAAATTATGTCTAAATCCATATCTTTAATAACAAGACATTTGATCGCCGATGCTCTTGACGGCAACGGCGTCAGGCATCTGACACAAATACAGTATGTTCATTTCTTCCCAGTTAAATGTCTAGAAAATTTATATTTTTGATCCATAAATATTGGAATGATTTAATTTCACTATGCATAATGTAAGATTATACGAGGTGGGTTCGAAAAGAAGCCAAAATTTTGAACCAACCTGCGCGCTGCGACTACAGAGTGGAAGGTTTTGACATTTGCCGCGTTATACACTGACCGTTAGTCCTAAGTGAACTCGTGAATAAGCTATTCGTTGGATAAGTGAAAAAACGACAATGAAACAGCTTGAATAACAACGTGTGTTGAGTGTGAAATTATGCTGCAAACTTGTAACTAGCAAAACAACAAACAGCCATTGTGTCCAATGCACCGTATTCTCCGGACTTTGCCTGAGCAGACTTTGTTCTGTTTCCCAAACTTAAAGCCATGATGAAAGGTCGCCGTCTCCTAAGCCACCCCAAAAAATTTATTTCAGGCGCTTTTCAAAAATGAAAGAAATGTAGACAGCGGCATATTGACAATAGAAGAGGCTACTTTGTGGGGAACAGTGGTTAAAATGTTGTACAGTGAGTAACAGATGTTATAACGAAATTTCGGTTTATTTTTGAACACATCTCGTGGGTATAGACAGAGTTCCAGTTAATCATAGAGTTGGGAGAAAGCAAGTGGATAACGAAAATAGTGTAAGAATGGGGAAGGGGGCAGAATCATACAAAACGCGATGTTTTGTTGTTATTGCTATTAAGTTTTATTTTATGACTTATTTGGACAATATAAATTATATTATTTATCATTTATTGTTTCTCTATTGCTTTAAGTGCCAAAACTTTTTAAAATAAAAGTTTAAATCGCTATATTTATATGTTGCAATGTTAAGGACCCTTGAACCAGAATTCTCAATAGCTGAATCTAACCGAGAGGCCTCTTGCGATAAAAATTATTCAAGTCGAGGTTCGCAATTCAAGATCATAGAGGCTATCTATCCCCCCAGAACTACGATGACATAGTAAAGTTATTGTGAGCTGGCTCAGCTTAAGCCACCAGCAAGTGGACGATCATATATCTAGCATATCAGATGCAGGGATTGCCTAGTCACCATTCTTAGCGGCTCAGCACACCCACGTTTTGTTGCCCACATGAATGAGATGTGTAATGTGGAGTGAAAATATTCTGCGGTCTGCCCGACATACCTTCATTAGCTGGATATAAAAATGGTTGCTTGCTTAGCCAAAAGAAACAAACGCCACGTTATGAATTATTGCTACCATCAAGTCATAAATAAGCTCAGTGATATTCCACTACGACGCCACCGTTTATACAGTACTAACGTACTTTAATACATTACAATTTGGAATTAATTTCTTTAAGCCTAAGGGCAGTTTTAAACACCCATTTTATAATTTCTCTATCTCAGATATTTTTTCTGCATTGATCAAGGGTTATTTCTCTTACTGGATAAAAGTACTTTCATCCCCGGAAACTATTGCATATAACTTTTTCAATGCCATTCGCAATTTTCTACTCAGCCGTGGATGATTCAAACTCCTTAGTGTTTAATAAAGGCCCTCTTTGTATAGATGAGTAACATATTTTCCTTTTTTGAACTGTTGCAGTGGATTACCTCGAATCAAGCTGCCCTGAAGCGAACTTTTAAAAGAGCTCCCTGGGTACTAATGCATAGTTGTGGTTATTTCCAGGCAGGCACCTTATTCCTCTACCGAGCCATTGACGAGATAGTCAAGGTTACATCAAACACGACCACATTACAACCTATCACGATGTCGTCGCCTTGGATAGTATCGTTAATGTCCATATTGACCACTAACAATTTTAAGTCTTATGGTCAGCAGCAAATATTATATTTAATGATTTAATTATGTGCGAGCACCAAATAAATGTTTATCAGTTTTATGTATTCAAATAACAATTTTACGTTAATTAATAAGTATGAAAAGAATTTTTGAATAATTTATCTGACAATCACGACATGACTAGTTTTTTTTACCACGTGCCAATTTTTGCTGTTTTGGTAGATTCCCGCCCTTTCTAATATTTAATTGATACTAATCAACTTGAAAAGTGTTATTGGCAGCTGACAGTACTACTCATTTTGTTACGTACGACTGTAGAATGAAAAAGTTATTTAAATACACACGAAAGTTTTATGCATTTATTAATTAAAACAACACAAAATGCAAATATTCCTGTAATAAAATTGTAACAAAATAATTAAACAAAAAAATTGCATGAGCCTGGTGCTTTAATTGCAAAATTTCAATATTTGGCTTCAATTTAGTTAGGTTTAACCTTAAATCCTACCGATTGGTGATTTCTAGTCCGTTTCTCTTATGTATAAGATTGGTAACCACGTTGAAAACACTTTCCATGAGGTATGGAAATGGAAAAGACAGTTCTGGCGACAATAAGTAATAGGTATGTCAATCTGAAGCCAAAGTTGTTACCCATTTTGAACTGTACCTTAAATTCTTCGTTAGTCCTTATTCCTATTAATTTTTTCATGTAATCCGTAACAAAAGTATAGCAATAGGTTGATTGGACTCGAGATAATATTGTAATAATTAGCCTTAATTAAAATTCAAAGTAATTAAGTTGTTCGTTTGACCCATCGGCGTAGAATGATCCCATCATCGACCTCAAAATCACCCACGAATAAAATTATCCAAATCTAGTTCCAAATCATCAAGTTTCATAAACATTTACGATTAAAAATATTTATTTTTATGTAATTTATGTCTATTGTATGAAAGTGTTGTGCTAGTAGATCTGTCTTAAAGTATTCCATTTATGTATAGCCATTCCCATGGACCCTCATTCACATGTCATGAATCCCCAATATTTGTTTCCACTGACATGTACCCCTAGAGATCGATATAGGCCACTTTGGGAACCACTGGGCACAATGTTTCATAACAATATCTCAATATTTGGTTCAAAATGATTGTTTTTACCCTTCATAGGCCACATTCAACTTATTTCTGTTTCATTAGGATGGAATTAACATGATTGACGTCACCTGCAACCATATAACGACGCTAGAAAAATGGAAATTTCCAATGTAGGAAAACAAATTAATATATTTTAACTGCAGTTTTGAAAGTCTATCACTAGAATACTCCTAAAAAATTGGTAATCTATGGTCTCTAGTATTTATTAAAATGTTCGAATCCTGGTTGATGTTTATAAACAAATAATTTTCACGTCCATTCGTCGTTCTCCGTTGTATTACTTCAGATTTGACCATTTTGAAGAAATTTTACGTAGGTCCTCTGAAAATATTTTGATCTTGCTCTTAGATGGCAGAACGTCTGGAATATTTTTTTTCTATCAAGTTGGCACAATAATCAGTAGACGCCGTTAACCGTAAGCAGTCATTTAAATAAGTTGTGGCTAACGTTTCGTAATGATAAGAACAAAAAAATTAATTGTAGAAGTATATTTAACAGCCGACCAAAATTTATTCCAGTACAATAAATGTAAACCGTACCTCTTATCCTTAATTTTCTACAGTTGAGAAATAGACGGCCGTGAAAGCCAACATGATCCATGTGAAGGACGTTCGAAATGAGGAACTACACCCGAAGTCGTGGATAACAGCACAATATGAATTTACGAATATAGGCTTATGAAGGTGGGTGAAATTTCTATTACTGTAATAATATCAGAAGAACGCTTCGGTTACATTTTTAAAGAGGAATTGCACGTGAAAAACCTTTGAGTTCATAGAGGACCAAAAAGGCATGAGTGACACTTTCCCAACTGTTATTGGCGTAATTTACGAAAATCGACAGTTATTATCTGTGTCGATATGTGGTTATAGATGATAAATGGATTCACTACTACACGCAATGAAATTGAAAGAAACTGATTCTTCAACTCCGAAACAGCTGGTAACGTGGGCCAGAAAATTCATGGCATTTATTTTGTGCGGGAAAGACATTCTGCTAAACGGTTATCTTGAAAAAGGTAAAACAACAACTGTGAAATACTATTCTAGCCTTAAAACAAAACTCGATGCAAAGAGACTCAAAATAAAGAATATATATACATACTAACAAAAAAAAGTATGACGATAGTAAAATTGAGGGTTTCTTTTACTACAAAATCCTGCTTCTGACATAGGAATTGTGTTCTGAAAACTCAAAATGTTCTTCGTTGGTCAAAAATTTTCGCACATTCAGGACGTGATTGAGGTTTTGGAGGAAAACTTTTCAGAACTAAATGAACAACACTATAGAGGCTGAATAATGATATTGAAACACTGGAATTTGAACATTTTAAAAATAAAAATATGTTCAAACAGAAACTTTAATTTTTACTGTAACTTTTCTAACCGCCCTTTTCCAGCTACATCAGAAAATCTACGTAACGTTTGAACCAAAAAGTTTAAAATAATTTCCTGAAATTACTGTAACACCAAGATAACGTTAGCTAAATTTCAACAAATTCTATTCTGGCATTAAATTAAGTTTTTATGTCAAATCATATTACTTATTCATCTCCACAGTTTTTTCGTTACGTTGATTGGCGACTACGAATCGAATTTGTTTAGTTTTTACCACACTTTCATTTTTTCTGTCAAACAGTGGATAAATACCTTTCTCATTGTTAGAAGGTTATACGGCCTGTAACTTAACGACGTATCTGTGCGTTGTCCTCGAACGTTGTTCGTTCAGCAATCCTGATTTGAGATGCACCGCCCTTCAAGAATTTCTTGAGGCAAATGCTGTGATGAGAAGACAATGCAACAAAAGGCAGTAGTTTTCCACTGAAGAAGTAAACGTGTCACAATAATGAAACTTAAGTAGCAACACCGACCTGAGTTGAAACGAGACGTTTCCACTGATATCCATAATACGCCAAACGTCTTTCTCCCAACGCACCTGACACACATCTCACAAGTTGCCATCCAGAATGGCTGTTTTAATTAAGATGGTCTGGTAACGCTAATGAACGTGTTCTCTGCTTCCGGTCACACTAACAAGCAACTTGGAAAGCAGCAACTATAGGGTGGTGTTATACGGCCTAGTTTCCATCACACCGACAATGTGTTACCGAGATAAATGAAATTACATCCTATCGCCGTTACGAGCGAACTACGGAACTTTAAGATCGTATTTGTTTAGTTGTGGTGGACGCAAGAATTATTTTCCTACAGATTTCGAAATAAAATATAACGACAAACTTTTCCGACTTTAAAATTAATTAAAAAAAAGAGCCAAAAAGTCATCTCTCTTTTGAGACTTCTTCAGGCTTACTACAAACATATTAAAATAAATTAAATATGTTACAATTTTTTAATTTATATATAAAAACGTGGCAAAAATATACAAATTTAGCAATACATCCTATTCACTCCTTGACTCCCTAAGCCGAAAAGATTATTGAATTTACATGTGAAGAATTTGTTGCCGCGCTAGACCATCTCCAGCGATGGTTACGGCCGAAATGATGTAGTAACAATGAGTGCTTTCGGCAGTTAAATTTTAACCATGGAGAAGAATATTAAAGCGTGAAACTACTACAACAAAAGAGTATCGTTAATTTTATGATATATTCAATGCTGACTTTTTGGGCATCTTTTTATTGATTTATAAAATATAACAATCACGTTGAAGAACTCTTGAAAACATCTTCATAATACGCCCAATTGCGTTGATACTCCAAAAACTCGTTACTATACTGGCACTGGAAGGGAAATTAAAGGCAGAAGGTACCAAATTTTAATAAAGACATATATCAAATTTCTCGATTTTGGGTGCATTAGCAAATGATCATCATACAGTAAACAAGCCGCTGGCGAATCATTTGGTATTATTTCCTGAGGACCTACAGATTCATGACCCAGAAAGACGTGAGAGTTCAACCACGATCAGATGAATTCGTTGATCGCCTGACTCTGTTGGTGGGGGTCGAAAATATCTCCCATTCCTCGAGATAGCAATGACTGACAGAAATGTAAAATAGTGTATGTAAAACTGACGTTATTGGATTCGGTTTGAGAGGAAGAGAGAGAAGGGAAGGCTGAAAAGAGAGCGTGTGTCTTGAATAATTTGATGCCTGTAATTCTGAGAAAATAAATACGCCCGCATTTCCAGCTGAAGCGACGTACACTTCCTGAGATTCAAAATAGTATGTCTACATGCACAGTAGGGAAAGGAGAAGGGGAAGAAATGCCGTTTGAAGAGGAACTTCCTCTTCAACGGACTGCCGGAACGCTACTAGCATTGTATTAATTGTATTCATGCAAACAGGACACAGACAGCAACAACGTATTTTAAAAATACCGTCTACTTCTCATCTATTACATTTTGCGGATGAGTTTCTTGACGTACAACACATCCTGAACTGACAACAATATATTTCCTAGCGCCAACGTTTTTAGAATTACTTTTACACTACGAAGTTGCGTTTACAAAAATTTGGAGTTAAAGTAAGCTCCTGTCTACCCCCACTACAATATGGACGGAGGTGTTGACACACGACTAGCTGAATCTCCCAAACTATACAGCCTATATCAAACCTGTTGAGGACGCCAATTCGCAACCTGGGCGTTGAAATACATCTTATTTTGACAATCGTAGCATCTCAAAATGCTGATTCAACAACTACACATCATTGCTAATACTGACCATAACAGAAAACTCAGAACTATTTAACGACTCACCATCACCTAATTGTCCAAGCTATGTGGCTGGAAGATATTCTAGATTTAATTAATGTATATAATAATTTCCTACTTCTGTTTTTTCTATTCTACAACCTGAATCCGAGAATTCTACGTATTTATTAACAAAATGTATTCATTAATATATATGTGTGTGAATGCAACTATCTCTTTAATCGATTACGATTACGGACGGGATTTTTCCATCCCGATACTTTAATTCCATTACAATATTTGTGTAAAACAATAATCACCTACTCTTCTTCCTCTATTAACGAACATTATTGGAAATCTTTATCTTTTAAGAGCTGAGCTAAACCAAGTAGGACAACGGCTGTTTGATTGAACCGACTCCTTCGTGTTGTTCCGTTCTATACGCAAGCAGTTTTCGCTTACTGTTGAAAACGTGCATTCCGAAAACTTCTCTTCTTCACTGAGTCATGTTAACGTTATCGTCGTCGTTTTCTCACAATAATTCTATGAGTATTATTTTTCAAATTCTTTGAAACTCGACGTATGGAAACCGCCAAACATGAACAACCTCATCACTGTCATGATAATATGTTTCACATTCTGTATTGACATTTGAGTGACACTATTCTGTGTGTTTAATTAACATGTCACTGTCATTCTCTCCCTGAAATTCAAAGTTCGTAATTAACATCACTAGTAAAACCTTACATTAACAGATAGTGACTGTTTCCACGCAAAGGATTTGTAAAAGATTTAATTCTTCGGTTTTGTTTAAATTCATAATAAAAATATATATTCTATTATCTAACCTGTTTTATTTTATTCTTGATCTCGTTTTACACTATAATGTTCTTTAACAGAGCACTGATAACTATTAAATCTTTTAACCAACGTTACAATAAAATATTATTACACTTTGGCCACGTTTCTTTATTTAGGCCATAGAATCGAATAAATTAAAAAATAATAATCATAGGTACGGAGTATATATTCTCCAAATATATTATACAACTCCTTAGAAGACTTCTGAAATTAAACTTGTACTTCAACATTCATTACAGCTTATGGTGGTCTCGTGTTGCTGAAATCATCATGCAAGCCGTATCCATTTTCCTCATTCTAAAACAAGCTTTTGTAAAAATAAAAAATACTGCTTAGATGGCCTTTACTCTCTTCCATAGGTGATGACATAATCGTAAACGGTAACGTCAAAAACTGAAAAGTATGCGTCATTTGTCACTCAGCTCTCTTCGCTTTCTTTTTTCCCATAGCTTATGAGTCACTTCTTCCAGGACTGACTTCAACGTGTATCACGTTTCTCACCAATGACGGGGATCCTGTGAATGATTCCTTCACTTCACGTGATTTCCTAACCTAGTTACAGGTGGCCCGAACTACTAGCTCAAGTTTTAGAGCAGCTGTTTTAATTCAAGTTGTATAATGACTTCGTTAGTAATATCTCAGTTCAAACATATACAATCATAACGTATTCATTAAATTACTCTGGTGTTTCAGAGCCGAAATAGACGTCAATAAATATAGACGTAAAATAAATACACTCTTACTTTTGCTTGCGGCAACTTATTAATTACTAGACATTAAAAAAATAAAATCGTCTGTATTGGTTTAATATAGTAATCAAATAACGATACAGACAAAAAGAACTTTTAAAAGAAATACCACCAACGTTTCTACAACTTTTCTCTGGTGTGAGTTCAGACTAGTACAAGTTTTCAAACCAGGCGATGAAAATAACAGGAAATAAGTTATAGTTAAGTAATAAATTACTAATTTTTCAAAATGCCGACACCAGGCACAATAAAACTACCCCGCTGCTATTAACCGAAACTATTAAACTCAGCAATAACTATGATACCTTATAGTTGGACTAATACCGTTGCTTTTATATTAATATAACTGCATTTGTATACGTTGCTCAACACTTTGGAGACAAGCAACAGAGTTTAGAGGAACGTGGTAGTATTTACTTTCACCTCCTAATTTTGTCTATTTCTTCGGCTACAACATTAATTGTTCAAATGCCTAGGCTGGTCATCACAGTCTATATTAGAAACAGTAACGAGAGATATGCCACACGTTAAGGAGTGAAATAATGCAAAATACTGTAAACTAATTTTCTAGTGTTCAGAAATAATTTAATGTCCAGACACAATCTAGAGGGCAAATATTTGAAAATGAATGTATGTATTATAACCTGCGTGGACCAATTTCAACCAAACTTTGTACACATGTTACATATGACCGGTGTGTATGACCACAGTGTGCTTTTAAAAAATTGCGAAAACGACGAAAAGTATTAGGGATTTCTGAGACTGTCGCTCTCGAAGAACTGAGCTTGACTGATAGGATTTCTACTGTTCTTGCAACCTAGCGGCATGGGAATAGAACACATCTACGGGTATGGTGGGAGAGTGCTACATAAAAGTAATGCGAAACAGTCGTGGTTGGTGTCACCGAGTTTAATTCTGACCTCCAGGGTGGGGGTGCGGTGAGGGTGGAAGAGAACGACACACCAAAAACGACTCATGTTGGTGTCGAATCAACTATTTTGGAGCTCGCTGAGTATTTTCTTCCATTCCCGCCCCAGAGGCTGAGCTTCAACTTAATAGGCATTGTGAATGTCAGTACTTAACCCAGCGAAGTCCAGAATAGTAGAATCGACACCAACTTGGGTCGTTTTTGCGAGAAGCCGTCTTCCATCTCGAACCTAAGGGCTGACATTCAACTATCAATTAAGTTGAAGTTACCACTGATCACGATAGGGTGGTGTGGCGTGAAGGGGTAAATTGCTCCATAATGATCCATATTAGAGTCCAATCCATAATTATCAGTGTCGTTTCGATAAATAGTGACGATCCCGAATGAATCATGCGACAATTCCTTTCCCGGCTAATTTAATACCCGTGTACAACGGAAACTTCTAGTGTATAATAAAGCCACATTAAGCTTCGGAGGAGCTCAGCCATTTTACTGCAGGAATCGATAAGCAAATCTGGATAACAAGTAGATAAAATAATTTTTTTATCAGAAGATACTTTTCTAGATCTTACCGCGTCCAGACTGTTGTACCTGATATCGTAACAGAGCACGCAATCACCTATTTTCATTTAGTTTGTACCATAGCTATTTGCCCAAATCATCCCCTTTCATGGGAAGAAACAAATTTTCTCCTCTACGGTTTCTCGAAACTTTTAAGTCTGTTTGAAACTCTTACCATTTAGATTTCAAATAAGACAGCATGCCTTAGTCCACTCTTAATCTGCTTATGAAGCAGCAGGCACTCCCGCGTAAACTGAATGTTATGCAACACCATAAGCATACCTGCCTCTGCCTACGTTGCACAGTATCGGCAACTATAAATAAACGACAGTAAATAAGGAATTCAAAGAATTTCTATTCCAAAAATCGAAAACCAGGACGTTAAATTTTACGATAAGAAAAATCAAATGTGAACATGAAGCAAAAACACTCACACCTCATCAAATCCTTCTTAAATCTTGCCGCTAGTTATTCCTTCACCTCTATCGATTTCGAAATTTTATTCACATCTTTACCTTTGCACTTAAACTGATACGGTAGTATGGGACTCGCGGTTTAACGAAGCTTACTACTTAAATAATGGACATGGTTACTTATTTTAATGGTAAAAGCTTCAGCTTAATTGAGAAAAAAAAACTGGTGCGTCATCCCAAAATTTGCTCCCAATCAAACATTCACATCTTTAGTAATGCTGTCAACTGATTCAGAAGCTATCAAATATCAGGAAAAAATCTTTAAAGAAGTGAAACAATCGCGCAACAAGATTTGCTGAACGCAGATACGAGTTGGAGAATTTTTAGCCTTGAATTCTGACACGATCGGGAATGTTTACGATCGCTCAGTATCAACAAGTGAGAACTGCGTGGAGACCTCAAAATCAGTCCATTTGATTCTCAAAACAAAGTATGTAGGAAAAGGTTTACAAGATCATATTTCATCGTTACGAAGAATGGTTTCCTAGTAAGGAGAGGGGCAATTCGGGGACGAGTCTGTAGGGCCATAAAATATGCAGATGAGCTATGTAAATGACAAAAACAGAAGAGGCGTTGCAAGGCCAGTATGCCGAGGGAAACGAGGAGGATATGTCAACTAAAATGATCCTAAATTTATGAGAAAATCAAGAGGATGTCCCCAAATTTCCTCTCAAAAATTGTTTATTTAATGTAATGCAAGATTTGTTTTGTGGTATTTTTACCAACAGTATTTCAATCAAAAATATTACTCATGTATAATTCGAATAAAAATATGGCATACAATGAGCAGTCATGCAAACCAAAGCAGTGGGGTGGAAAGAAGTATTTCCAAATAATTTGTTCAATAAATAAAGGGGTGACATATACACTTATAATATAATTATACTGGATAATGGAAACTTACACATCACATAATACATACATTCTCCTTGGAATATAGAAAAGATTAAAATCTAATGGCATGCAAGCATTACATGTCTAATTTTTACGATACTAACAATACTGATAAATATGTTAGTAGTCATTCCTGCAGCATAAGTTGAATTAAACTTTATTCTCTTGTGTGGAAACATTAGTTTTTTTAAAAAAAAATCACTTTTCTTATTGAAAAGATACTAGATACTCTCATTCTTAAGATAACAAAATGACAACAAAGCCTGAAATGAGACGTCTTCCTCGTGTTTTGGAAAATGGAATCAATAACACATGAGTAAAAAATTAGCATGTGAGTATACTATAATGTGACAAGGAAATTATAACAATTGTCAAACAGAGTGGAATGATCAAATTAATAACTTTCACAGATTCAAATAATCATTACAGCAAGTATTAATTGTAAAAGATGTGCCAGAAGAATAGTATATAATTCAAGACATGTTTGCTGTAGTTAAAGGTCAAATCTAGTGCTCCTTGTAGCCAAGTTTGGAAATAAGGCTAAATGGAGGGCACGATGGAGGCCAAGGCCCTCACAGTGTTAGGTTTAATCATAAAATGCCAACATAAAACGACGTGACACAGTGACTGTGTTTGTAACAAAATCTTAAGTTTAGGATATCCTGACCATCAAGGAAATTGGTTGGTGATGCTGTGTTCCTTCCTTTAATGATAAATAATGTCCTGGTTATAGTGATACAAATTTATTCAATAAGGTAGCAGTACAAAATAATAAAATTATTTAATAATTTCAAATAAGAAGTAAACATTTATTTATTTAAGCATTAAGCACCGAAGCAAAAATGAAATGTTGAAAGATACTGAATATTACTTGGTTATTTCTCCTGAACTGTAAGTAAAGTGTTGATCATTAAACAGTGCAATAACCAAATTTAAAACGTTTCATTCTTCCCAGAATCTTATGTTGGACAACTCGGAAGGACCAGCGAAATATAACTGTCATGTCATTCATACTCGTCGCAACAATAATTCTTTTATATTTGACTATTCAGTCTGAATTACAGCACGTTTTGAAAAGTTTTATTATGTCATTACTTACTTGAGCAGTTTTCTACTGGCTCCTTCACTTAATCCGAGTGAATATTCTCTTACAGGTAGCCCGGGGGTGAATTCTTGAAACAATGCAAACCACCAAAACCAACCAATGAGCAGTATCACTTATTGAGCAACTAGCGTTTCAAACTTTACAATGTGCACCTATGGAAACTTAGAAACACTAAAAGCACCGTGATAAATTAAAATCCTACAGACAACAGTAGTTCACACAAAATGTCGAGCTCCAGGTGTAAACATTGGCAGCCATCGAGTTGCTGGCCGACATAGCAACTCTGATACCACCTAGCGAATATGCTGTTCACTATCCACCCCACTGCTGCACAAGAACCGGGAAATACGAATTTCAAACACTGTCTTCCCACTTGGTTCAAATAATAAAGCTTTCAATATTTTACTCATGCTCCGCCCTTCCTTCAGTTTTCATGATTGTTTTCACCTCTCATTTCATACATTCAGGTCATAAAATCACAATAGAGCACTCATCAAATTGAGTAAATAAATGAATTTACTCAATATTAATATATAAAAAATATACTAAAGCAAAATATTCCAAATGTAGTAGATTAATTAAATTCTTTCTACTCTGCAACATTTCAATACTCAGAATATAATAAATTTTAAAAAGAGTTATTTTCACTTAATCAATTTGGTGTATTCGTCTACACCTCTCTCTCAATAGAGAACTATTTCAAACATAACTGGTGAGGGAATAATGAATTAAAGAATCCATTGGAAATTAGAATCAAAAGAAAATTTTTAATAATTTTCTTAATGCCCTATGCATATATAATCAACGCCCAACAAAGCCCACATCCTCTCTCAATAATACATCATTTTAATAGATAAATATTCAAAAAGTAATGGAAATATATATACAATCAATATACATATACAATACAACCTCACAAACAAGTTAAAGGTAAAAGTAAAGATTGAGAAAGGCAGGTTTCAGAGGCTATTGACTCCAGGATTTTGCTTGCACTGTAGGATTTGATCCCAAAGATGGAGTATAGTATCTGATGAATGAGGTAGGTAAGGCTTCAAGGAGGGTCAGTGTGAAGCATTGGTGTTGTGGCTTTGGGCTTGGACAGCTATTGTGTTTTATGTTTTTGACAGTTTGTCTGTCGTAGTTAGCAATCCATTCAGTAAGAGGTCATTTTGTTTGACCAATACAGAAAACTGGACAGAATATTCTGGTAAATGATTTGGGAGGAGAGGCACAATACTTTCTTTGATTTTGTAAGTGGCAATTTGGGGATGATTTTTGAGAATTATGGTCAAATGATAGGGAAAACATGACACTTATTTATGTTGAATTGAGGTTTGGAGTGAAGTTAGGGCCTACAAGAGTGGACAATGATTTGCAGATTGGGAGGACACCTGAAAACAATTCTTGGCAGCTTGGCAGTATTGTGGGAAGTGTGGTATTTATATCAGGGTTGGATTGCAGTCCACTGTCAGCCAGGTGGAGACAAGAGTCAAGTTTTTGTATTTATAGATATGTTAACAGATATTTGACTAATTAATTTAAATGCTCACTTTTGTATCCCATCCAACATAATATCAATATATCATCAAACTGCACTGAATTACACAAATTGCTTATAATCTGCTGTTTTAATGAATAAAACATTTGAATGGAACTAAATTTTAAGTGTACATCAGAAGGATAGTTCATAAACCACTTAAAACAGGTTCTCGTAGGATGTTATTATTGAAACCCTTAAATGTTTGTGTCATTTTCAATCTTACATTTAATTTTGAATGACCCTATTTAATTCAACATTGTATGGCCCTATTTAATCTTGTGTTGTCAAATTGATATTACTTTTAAAGAATTATTAGATATTTAGGTCAGTTACTATACCAAGTCATGTTGACCTTTGTCATTCAACTGTATTTTGTGTGTTTGTTGTTATCAATATGAACCGAATGACATCAAAGACATATGCAAAAATATGTACGGTATAAAGATAAAGGTCAGTATGCCACAGTATAGTAAGTGACCTAAATTTATAATAATTCTTTTAACATTTGCACTAGTGTATTTATTTTAAAAGAGAATATATACGTTCTATTCTCCATCTGCTAGCAAATTGTAACAATTTTTCCAAAAACTATCTTGTTTCCTCATTATGCACGTACTTACTATGTTAAATACCAATAAAGTGCAGTATATTGTAACTGAACAACTATCTAATGATGGGTTGTATCCATTTTCTCTTCTGTGCTTTAAGTAACAATCTCAGATTCTTGAATTTTTAACAATTATTGAGCTTATGTTTTCTGATGTTTGTTTCGATAACCACAAAAATGTTTTTTTTAGCAATAAATGTCTGATAATAAGAATAAAGCACAAAATTCAAAACAAAAATGTTAGAAATGTTATTGGAACTCCAATTATTTTGTCATTACATGTGGTTATTGTATGCTTAGTCACATCCTCTCATTTTATCTTCTATTTCAAGTAAAATACTAACTTACAAAAGTAATAAATATAGGTATATTTTGAGACTTAAAAAGAAAACTTTCTGACTAAGAATTCACAATTCTTATCATATAATTCATTTGTTATTTCCATAATGCCACATAACCTATTTGCATTATGCTCCTTTTTTCAGTTAATTTTGTCATGAAACTGCATACACTACTAATTACCAATTTTCATTAATTTGGCAGCAATTTTTTATATACCATAAAATTTAGCATATTATAAATAAATTGTGAAAATAGGACAAATAAATTTCAAATTTTTTACTATATTTTTATGTTTAAAAATATATATACACTTTTATTCTCAAGTAACATTGCATTGTTTATACAAACTTTCAGCATTAATTTATAAGTCAGATTTTCTTGTATTTTATTTCAATATATTGTATGATTTTATAACTAAATTAATATTAGAACATGAAAGATCAAATTCACACTTTTAGCTATGAAAGTTTGAATAAAAATCTCAATCTGAAACAGTTGTGCCATAGGCCATTCTGACAAAAATATTCCTAATAAATGTCTCATTCATGTGTTTTCTGAAAAGTCATCTTGTGTGATATATCAGCTTTGGTCAAGTATTGTGTATGGTAAAGAGGATTCTGTATTCGTTTCATCATAGTAGTAGCATTTTGCTGAAGAATTCGTGATGCTGAAACATAAATGTATATTTAAATTTTAGTGTTAAAAAGACAATTAATTTAATTAAAATTCTATTAAACATTGGTTTGTCAATTTCAATTCATTTTAGAGGAATGTATATAAGAACAAACAATGAACATTTAATTATTTGTATTGGGAATGTTACATTTTAAAGAAATTAGTATGGCCCAAAGGATGGTTGTCAATTAAACTCAACTTACTAAACTGAATTTACATAATATAATATTCATTTAAAATTAACTTAATAGACAGTAATTAATAAAAGAAAAATAAACTGTTCCGATACTTACTTTTTAGGGTTAAATATAAAAGATTTACATTTTTGTACAAGCTTCAAGGCAGGACCTAATAAATGCTCCTCTCTGTTTTCAGGTTCTCTATGAATTGCTATTGTTATTATTAAATTCATAAATGCTACTATTCCAGATATCAAGAAATCTTTTTTGTCATAAATGTCCTGAAAAAATGATTAAAGATTTACTCTGTACATTTTAATCAGATGTATGTAAACAATAACAGATAATGCTGATGGGTTTATTTTGGATTATTAATATTTACATGATTAAAGCCGTGACACCAAAGCAAGATTCTAACTTTTTTAAATAATAAAATATTGTTTCCATTTTATCAGAATAGATACAATCTTCATATTTTCATGCTAATTGTGTTTTAATTACACCCTAAAATAAAAATTCTGAAAATTTATGTGGCTTTAATTGTCATTTCTGGTACACAACCAATTAATAAAATATTTATAATATTTAAAGCTAACATAAAAACATGTAGGAATACTAACAATAGCAATATATACACATTGTACTAGTACTGATCCAATTGCTTCTGCAAATCCATAATGTACTTGTGCAGAATGCAGTGCAAGAAGACGAACAGAAACCAGATTAGTCGCAGCTAGCATACGACCCCCAAGTATAAACGACAAATTTAGCATTGGACTATCTGTAAATTGGAAACATTTTTATATTAAAAATTTTATTTTATCTGGCACATAACTGAGTAATTAATAATATATTAACATTTAATTTGCTTTTGAATTTTATTGTGTTCATTTAATACAAATCTCTAAAGATATAAGAATAGGACAGTCAAGTTGTATGATAAATTAATCTTATGTGACTAGACCTTATGAGAACCAGATGAATATCAATCCTTTGTTATTCATAATTACCTTTATATTCCTGCTAGCTTCAAGTCCAAACAAATAATTTAGCAATTCTAACACAAATATAAGAAATTTAAAATTACCTTCACTCTTAAATATTGTACAGAATAAATCACAAGAATATGAATTATTAGCCCTCTTATCATCAGAAGAAATCTCTCACAAAACAGGAGATATCTCCAATAAACTTTTTGTGTCCACTCCAATCATTATTCTTAAATGAAAGAATACTATGTATAGTGAACCACTGCTTGGAAAGTAGAGTATTACCTGCTCAAGAGAATCAGACAAATTACTCATTCTGCCTTCACTGTCCCTGGCATATGACATAAATATGGGCATTTATTTTATTACTTTAATTTTCTCATTTAACAAAACTATGATAAGAGTGAAGAGCACAAAAGAATCTACTTTGCATAGAAATAGTTTTGTGCAATGTTAATTCTACCATAAACCCAAGTTAGGTGTTGAATCATTGCCAGCATTTATTGTAAAAATGTACAGTAAAATTATGTTGTGATTTTTTGTGTGAGAGAAATTACTCTACAGTTTGTTTCAATTTCTTACTTCCCTTTATCTGTTTTTATCTTGAATTCCATGAATAGTTTTTTAATAACAACAAATATACAACATCCAGACCATGAAAAACATACCCTACTAAATACTGAAGAAGCATGTAGACACTCTAGAAAATTTTTTTAATTATGTATTTCATGGAATGAACTTTTCAAAAAGTGGCATCCCACATTTTCTACCTTTCTTTCCTACTCTAACACATTATTTGACAATGTCATCTTAATGTGTGTAAATAAGTAGGATAAAAATTTAGCAAAACATTTGTCTAAAAAAATGCCTTAAAATAATATGTTTTGAAAACTGATTTCCTCACCTGTTGGAATTATCCAAGAAAGAAAACATAATAGTCCTGTAACAGCCGATATAATGCAGCTAATACTTTTATTGATGTATTGGACTCCATACAAATATAATAAAATTAGAATGATACAGGAAGGTATATCCATCAGTGTGCTAAATAAAATAAGTCGAATGATTGGAATGTTGTACTTTTTTCCATTTGTATTCAATTTTGTAACACCGATAACATGGATCATGTAACAAAAGATTGCTGTTATCCTGCAAAATACCTGAAAGTTAGCAAATTTATTTGGCATTTCTTCTTTGTTGTATATAATGAAATTTGAAAAAATAGATATAAGAATTATAAATACAGTTTTTAAAATAAGATAATACTCATCGACTATCAAAAAGATTAAATAATTAATAAACAGGAATAATAAAAGAATAAAATAATTTGTTATGGTAATTACCATAAAACCCCAAAATAGTAGTCATTTGTACTGCCTTTTAAAGTCTCTGTGCTTTTTTCTAGTTTGTCCAATTTTAATTCAGCGGATATACTTAGGATATTTGTGTCATATGATACCTTTTCTTTTTCTTCCAATATTATAATTGACTCTTGAGAATGTTTGTAAAAATATAAATATGTTTCTCTGCATGCTGCTCTGGTAAAAGTTATGAAATTTGCATATAATAATCAATTAAAGTAAACATGACAGCATTACTTGAATAATTAACATAGCAATATTAAGTTAGTCAGAGAAAATGATTTCTGAATTAAGTAGCTGATCACTTCAAAAAAAAGTCACAAACAAGTGTTTTCATTAATAATTCTTTTCTTTGAGCAATAAGCAAATGTGTACTCATTCATTGACACCTTATACTTGTAAAAATTATATATTTTAGAGCAGAAGAAGCTATAGCTTAACTTATCTCATATTCACTCATTGAATGAAGGGTTATAATATAAAGGAAATTATAATTTAAAGATGTTTAAACATTGCAGTAAGTCCAGGTTTTTACCTAGACTGAATTTCATTCTTTAATAACTCATTGAAATGAACTATTGCCTAACTGATTTTTAATCAAATATATGGGCCAATAGTTAAACTCAATAATTAACAAACTACAAGTAAAGACAGTTTTTGTTGTGAATAATTTTGAAATAACAAACAATGTTACTGCAACGTATGAGCCTCTAGAACCTTACCTCTTTTGCTTGTCTTTAACCCAGAACTTGTTCAATGACAATTTGAGGTACTCCTAGAAAAAAAGGCACCACATTGCTATAAATCTACTCTTCACATGTTGGGTGGTATTTTATACAAAACTTTGTCATCATTCTGACATCATGCACTCCTCTCTAATTACATCTGAAGTTGAGGTGTCTTTATTATTTCCTATTTTTCCTTACTAAAATTATTATTTTTAATCTAATCTGTCAAATAGCATGTTTTCAGAGCAAATTTATTCACAATCATTGAGATAATTCTCTTATCTTTGTATATGGCAAAATTACCCTGACTAGTTCATGAGAAGACTACTTAAAGCATTGCCCAAGAATACAAACTACAACTACCCCCAATTGAATTTAGAGTTTTCTATGTAAAACTTACTATTGTTAATGTTTTAAATTTTTTGCAATATTTTGTAACATAGGCCTCAGGTCAATTTTTTTCCAGAAAAAGTGTCATAACACAGTTACACATTGCATGGCAAAAAATACATGGCTAAGCTTTTCATTTCAGGAAAAATTATTCAAACATCTTTTGGATATCGCAACTCCTCCTGATATCTTATTTTTCATTTAAAACATCCGTTCCTATATTTTTTGCTTTATGAATGCCATTATTGCAGATTCACATCCATATCAAAAACTTATTTGTTTATAAATTATAGAAAAATGTGATAGAGAATTAATTGCTCTTTCCTATCAATGTCAATTAAATGTATCTTTACATGTAACCTCTTATGTTCTTTTTGTTGACAGTGACTCAACTTCAAGTTTTCTAAGTCAATTGAATGCTTGTTTTGATCAATCACACTAGCTCGCAGCAAAAAGAGTCTGATGTTATTTAAAGAGATTTTGCTCTTGCACTTAAACATGTAAAAAAGCCATTATTAAATATGCCATGCTAAAGATCAAAATTTGTATATTAGATGTTGTTTCAAATTTGTCATGGACTCCTGGAAACTATGAATATACTCATAAAGTGTAGTATACTGGTCCAGTAGTGGCTACTAAGTAAAAGACACACATCAATCAATTACTTTTGCATACATATTATTTTATAACTATTCTTCTGCCTAAAATTTAAAAAGAAACGAAATAATAAATTCAAAATCAAAAGATATAAATATAGCAGAACACTTCATTTGAGGAAAGGTTCAAAGCGAAGAGATTGTGGTCAACTACAAAAAGGAATTAGAAGCAGATATATTCATCAAAGGATTATCTGGTTCATATTACAACTCCCTATACAAAATAGTATAGTGCCAGGGAGTCTTGGAAATTTGAACATTCAATATTTTTTACTCACTTGTAACTTCTTATATTCTTATTTATTGCACTAGTTCAGCTTGTTAAAAAGTTGCTTCTGTAATTAAAGTATTTTAATAACTTAAAATCTGTAGTTTTTACTAATAACAAAAAAATGTTTACAAAAATGGCCTTTCTTACCCTAACTCAAGCATGATGCTAAGTACACATACAACTGATGGCAACAAAGAAAGCCACCACCAGCTGCTAATTCTTCCTGCTGAAAATATGGTAATTAGGGATCCAATTGTAAATGATGTCTGCATTAGCAGCAATGAAGTTACATTTTCAAATTTTGAATCTCTTCTTCTTTCTGAAATGTGTGTAAAAATTATTTCATTGACTAAAATTATTAATAAAGTTCATATCCTTTGAATACTAACCTCTAACAAGAGGATGATACAATAAGCCCATGTATGTGAACCCTACAAGTGACGTGCCTAAAAACAAAGCACTAACTGAAGGAAAGAGGAGTAAAATGGATGTACTTCCACAGCAATGAAGTACAAGAGTGATTATCACTAAGCACTTCCCACCAAAACTGAAACAAAAGCAGAGTAAGTAAATAGTACAAAAAGCTGAATGTTTATGAATACCATCATGTAAAGAATATACAGATAAAAATATTATAGTTAAAAACAATTTATAGCTCATATAATTTATAATAATTTTTCTGTATCAACAAAAACTGTTACGGCAGAGTAGGGATTTCAATACCAGAGATCAACTGAAGATTTTCAACTCTTTCTCAAAATGAAATAGAGAAGTGAATTATTATTTTTTTAAAGTGTTAAATATAACAGAGCTTTAATAAAAAAACTATTTTTTCATTCTTAAAGATAGTTCATTTTTAAGCATTTATGAGTATATTTTCAAGTTGCATTTTGAAGGATAGAATTAAGTTCAAGACAACAATAACGGTTCAAATATAACATTGCAAAAACTTAAGCAATGAAAATAATATAATATAATACCCAAAAATAAATTTAGCAGAAAACAAATAGTTCAATGTAAATGCAGGAATTGTGAATTTTCATACTTGCCTGCTATTTGACACCTACTATCAATTTAAGGCCAATGAACATTTTATGTCTCTTTTTACAGTCCAATTCAATTAATAGTTTTACCTATCTTTCTCCAAATATTTCTATCTTTCTTTCTATCCAATTATCCTATATATAATATATATATATATATTGTTAAGTGTAACTTTTCATGTTACAATATATATATGGGATAAGTGACGAAGTCACGCATTTGATAATTGGATAGAAAGAAAGATAAAAATATTTGGGAGAAAGGCAGGAAATTCGCTCTTTAAATCATATGTATGGCATGGAATCATGCACAAAGAAATACATATGTCAAGCGTAGAAGGGAATGGAAGAAGGAAGAAAGACTGAAAAAATTCGATGTGGCCAGGACTCGAACCAGGGTGCACAAAACAACAGTGCATCACTCCTAGAGCCGGGGCGTGCGTCTATCCACTCCGCCACCACATCGAGTACGACCAACCGAACATTTTCAGTCTATATATCTATCCCATATATATATATATATATATATATATATATATTATATATATATATATATATATATATTTAATTTATCCTTAACGGATGCTCCTAATTCTTCCATCCCTCTTCTCTATCCATCCTAACTTGAAAACCTAAGATATATAGACTGAAAATGTTCGGTTGGTCGTACTCGATGTAGTGGTGGAGTGGATAGATGCACGCCCCGGCTCTAGGGGTGATGCACTGTTGTTTCGTGCACCCAGGTTCGAGTCCTGGCCACATCGAATTTTTTCAGTCTTTCTTCCTTCTTCCATTCCCTTCTACGCTTGACATATGTATTTCTTTGTGCATGATTCCATGCCGTACATATGATTTAAAGAGCGAATTTCCTGCCTTTCTCCCAAATATTTCTATCTTTCTTTCTCTCTATCTCTCTCTCTCTCTCTCTATATATATGAATGGTGAGAATTTGGTTAAATAAATAGGGGTGTGATTCTGGCTGGCTGTCCACTGGAATGGAATTCAAAATTTAATTGTCTCTGGACATCTCACCATATATATATAGCCACCACTTCACTTTCATCCTTATCCACAACAACCATCATAGCCACCACTTCACTTTCATCCTTATCCACAACAACCATTTTAATTATTTTGATATAATATATAAAGAGAGAGAATATTTTAATGTTATAATATATTGACAGGCTAAGAGAAGGCACATAATGAAATATCAATTGGTACCTCCCTAGATACAACACATCACTTCACAATGTGTTATTCATTTCTTACACACAGTTTTTTGAGTGTTCTTTGTATAGAATAGAAAAGAGACATGGAGGTTCAAATGTTATAATCAAAAGGTAAAGTTATATTTACAGTTGAATGAAGTACATCCATATCAGCGATCCTACAGAAGCAGATGCCCAGAAAGAAAGATGAACCATTGATGGCTTCCAACTATTGTGGCATACCCAATTTAGCTGTAATGAAAAATCAAACCTATAATATTTGCCAGTTCTGTTCAAACATTTTGAAATTGATAAATGTAGAAACTTATATTTCAGCTGTTGTTTTTATTATATTTTTAATAAATGCAACCATTTCTTAATTAACCAGTTAAATTAGTTGATGGAACAGCAAGAAGAATAAGTGCTGGAAGAGCTGACAAGATAGATCTACAAACATATCAATATTCCTAGATACTGTATATGGTACGGTTCTAGTTGGACTGTTGCTGATTGACAACCAATACTGTACTCTTTTCTTAGGTATTTTTGGAAAAAAATTTAATTTAATTTATATATGACAGAATAAAATTAAATATGAAACTTATGTGCTATTTGTACAGTCTAATACCTCACTGGTAATAGTGGGGTAGAGGCTACTGTAGTTATAGTTCCAGCCCTGATCACAAACCATCTGAGGAGCCTGATCTGTGCGGGTAGCAGGTCTGTGGTCCATCACCCACCGAACATATGCCCAAACAAGATCACCTCCATAACGTAGACACTTGCTGAACTCTCCTGCCAACATATATATTAATTAGGTGAAATAATTGTTTGTTTGTTTTTGCATGTTCAAGACAGAACTCTAAATATCAAAATATACCCTCAAAAAAGTATGTGGAGAATGTTTTCATTTTATATATTTGATTTAATAGTGTGTAAAAGTTAGTGAGTCATTATGACACATTTAAATTGTTGCTGTAACATCCATTAATCTTTTTAGTTAGGTTACATTTTCAAAGTATCAAGCCGATTACAGGAAACTACTAAATAAACAATAGTCATTACTTTGCCGATGCAGTACTATGGAAAATGAACTTCTAAATGTTAACATAATAATGAAAACCAACTATTTCAGAGTGGCCACAGAGGAATTAAAAAATTACCTTGTGAGACAATGCTTTGGTCATTAGCTGTGTTATAACTTAATAGCAAAATCAACTACTGTCAGACGCTCAAATTAATTTATTTACAATTAAGGTCGAATATTTGTAGTTTATCGCTTGATATTTAAATGAAATATTTTGAATGCAAAAGTGAATAATCACCACATGTGATGATACTATAAATGAGTTTATTGTAGCACCGAACTTAATAATATTTAAAAGATTTTCGGTAAAATTATAACTAATATTTTATGTAACTTATATAAAATTGAATTTTGAGTGCACCCTACCAATTAATTTTTTTTTTATTCTGAGTCATTCTTCAATTAACCAAGTTGTGTAGGGAAACATGACTTAAATTGAGACGTACAGCCTCCCTGAACTTGTAATCAACCATGAAGTCTATTAAGCCACTTGATATTTATTAATTGGTGGAAATTACTCTTCAGTCAACGTGTTTGTTTTCTTTTCGTTCTTGATATCCAGTTGGTTATACCACCATAGACGTCCTATATAAAAGGTGCGTTTAATTAAACAATTGATGATATTTACAGACTTGATTCTATAAATTAATTCGTAACAACGTTTCGGCATGTTTTTTATGCCTTCTTCAGGTTTTATCCTCCCACTACAGTGTCAAAACATAAAAAAAATCACATCAGAAGTTCAACAATAGTGATGGAAACATTGTTACAAATAAATTTATAGAATTAAGTCTATACAAGGTAATCAATTGTTTAATTATGTATAGCACACGTTAAATTTAATCCTTTCGAATAAGGTACGATTAAGTTGTAAAACTACTTGATTCTCTTTATGATTAAATCTCAAATTATTAACCAATTACAGGGGTACGAATATCTCCCATTAAGCAATATATAATATATAATGGCGACAGAACTTATCTTCTCTGTTATTAGAGAAAAACAAAATTTATTTTCTTCGTAGAAATAGAAGTCAAATAATTTCCGCCCAGAACTGTTTTATCTAACTCTGTTTTTAATTGTTAAACCTTTCCTGTGAATAATTCCAGTATGGAACCAGTGTTGAATACAGTTCCTACGATTATTGAATCTGCTACTTCGATCAGAACACATCCATACCTAAATTCTTCTCAGCTAATTTTGAAGTCAATACTATTTCACAAACAATAGTTCTGTAGCTATCGCTTCTTCTTTGTGGTGCACGTATCGATGTCAACTATGGTGGTTACACAAGGTGTCACCCTTTCTTTCCACCTCAAAACACTTTTATGTTTGCAATAGTATTGAAAATCATTAAATGCTTAAGTTAAATGCGACTATTCTTTCATGTAATATTCACGCAAAATAAGAGATAGTGTCACCACTTTTTCAAAAAGGGTTTTGTAAATTAACCATGTAACGCAGTAGGACCTTTTCCCAATTTAATTCATATTTTAGAACGAATTAAATTCAGTAATAATATTCGGAGAAAGGCAGAGAAGAAAACTCAGGATTAAGAAAGGCGCCAGACTGTCGCGGAGAAGCCGTGTCTGCTTGCTAGGTACAAGGGATTAGAGCTACTTGTTCACCAGGGTACGTTAATCCTGAAAATTTTCCAAGACCGACCCCTTCTTCGTAAGTGCGAAATCCCGCGCATGGTGAAAAATTAATAACGATTGGTGAAGACTTGTCACGTGGAGTGGCGTTTTACCATAGAGAAGGGGAATTTAGAGATTGGCTGGGAGGTGACAAGGCGGTAAAATATTCAGAGTTTCTCGGAAGTTGGAAGGAAGAGGAAGTGAGAGGAGAGGAGAGGAGGAGCAATGTGTGTTAAAATTTTTAGAGAAGTCGAGATCAAGAAAGAGGAAGAAATCTCAGTTCCTTCCGGCACCCTGAGGGAGGAAGGGATAGCCACCACGAGAGCCGAAAGAAGATTAAAACAGGTTCGTCCCGAATGAATGTAATCTCTGCTACTCGTTGTGGCTCCACAGTAATTAATCCGGAGGTAGACCGTTGCTTATTAAATATATAACTACCCTTAAATCCTACATTTGTTAATAATTAAAGCTAGCGCGGGACACAACACTGAAGTTGTGTTTAAATATATAAATAAATGACCATTTTAAAAGTTCAAGTAAATTTTGTTAAATAATGAAATTCTCCCCCTCCCCCCAATTTTTATTTTACAAGCATCTCAGCTGAAGTGAACCAAATTTATTCATACAGTTGCTATCCAACCACTATACGGACTCAATATAATTGCAGCGTACATTATTTCTCGTACAATAATACAGCTCAGCTACTCGACATAATTGCGGTATGATATTTTTCGTTTATCACTTAATATTTAAATGGATGTTTTTAGTGCGAAGACGATTGTGAAACCAGAAATAAGTTTACTCTGAGCAAACAGCCATTCCCGATTAATCACAATAGCAGATGTAATGAGAAAAAGAGTCCTATTGTTCGCAAGACTCTGACTACAACGAACGTAAACAATGTAGACAATGCAGGTTCGGATAACCTGGGAAAGAGCAATATTACGAAAAAATTACCTTCTAAGAGAAGACTGTAGACACTTGTGTGTTATTGACGATGTTAAAGGAATATCGGCGATTATTTACATTTTTTTGTTTCCATTGTGATGAAAATTGAAATCAAAAATTAATAAAATACTTTTATCATAAAAGTATGGCACTAGATTGAGGGGCTAGAAGACAGACATTGCAATTACATGAATCGAATTTATCAATTCAGTCAAACTCGACACGCAAAGGACTTGTTCTCCTTCGGTAAACCAGGTGTAAGTAGCAAATGTCACGACAGCAACCCCAGCGAACCAACTACCTTCGTTGGCCCTGAGAACCTCTGGGCTATAAATTAACCAGCTTACGTTTCGATCTGTATAAAACCAACTTACATCCTTTATATCCATTAATAAATATGTTTGTTACTTATATTATAAAATTCGTTCTTTTTAGATCTTAGATGGTTGCACTATAGATATATATAATACCTATGCGCTATATGGAATACGACAATTTAATCTACGAAGCAACCTGTAGTATACAAAATACAAAAATAATAACGAATGGGATACACGTAAGTCAGCGAAGAGAAAAAATAGGATTCAGATACAGGTACAGCAAAAATATTCAATTAATTAGAGAAGTTCAATACTTAAATTAATCAGATATTTATAAAATCAACAGCCAATATGTCAGAATTTTTTTTATATTATTCAACACATCATATATAACCTTCGTTCACAATTTTGGGACTTCTTCAGGTAAAGACATACGCAATAAAATTTCTTCTGAAATAAAAAATTTTAATGGAAGAAAATACATAGTAATTAAGCATTTAGCATTTGCTTCCAGGGCTACGTCCAGTAACGGTTACGGTTGAAATATAGTGTTGCCATGTTCCTCATTGCTCATTTCGGCCATAATAGTTATGGAATGCAGTCTAGGAAACAAAATTTTCTAATTTTGGACCTACATATGCATCTATTCTGAATTGAAGAAATTTAATTGCGTATGTCTGAATAATATAACAAATTGACTAATAGTTTGTTTGATATTGATTTTTTGTAGTTAGACAAGTATAGTCAGTCGAAAGAATAGCGTAATTACAGACTTCGCTGTATCATTCTATCGCTGTAATTAAGGCCCTCGAAGCTGAAGGTGTCGAACGACCAAATATAAAATACATACACAAACAAAGAACTGCACAGGAAGTGTCACAGGAGATCAGTACAGGCGTCAGACAAAGGGGTTCGATTTCATCCTATTGTTAACAGTCATATTCTAAGAACTTTTTCGGTTACCAAGATGAAAATAAAAACGTGGACAAAAAGTGACTGAAAATACCTACTTCGTCTACGATTCTCTGATGACATTAAGATGAACCTGGAAAGAAACGAAGTTGATGACTATCTATTATCAATCCAACCAGAAGTATCTGTGAGAAGGTATGAGAATATAAATGAATATGTGTACGTAGGGCAGAAACTGGATCTTAAATTCCTGAATTCAATAGAAAAATAAAATTTGGATGCCCACAATTAGAATGAAATTTTATGACACAAAATAAAACTGTTTCTTGTATAGAACATTATAGATTAATTAAACAACCTTAAATCCACATTAATAGGTATTTACTTTTATTATACCACGTCCGTTTCTTTAAAATTGTGTCTGAAGTGCCCCAGAGACGATAAATTGAAACTGGAAATTGCAATTGTCAGTTTCAATTGAAGGTATCAAATGGATAGAAGAGCTCATATCATCACATCAGGTCTTATTTGTTGCGTTCGTCTTAATTCAATAAATTCATCATGATCTAGTTGCTACGTAGTGCTTACGCCGACTCTTTGATTCATTAAAATTATTTATTTTTAAATAGTCTGGAACATAGCCTTAGTATTTATTTATTTATTGCATTAACTGTAGCTCTCTGCAATCGGAATAAACAAAGAGACTCTGGCTCAAAGAAAGGAAACCTTTTCAACTTAATGCCCCCTCCTAAATCCCTCTCCCAAAAATTTTGATTTTGAGTAACAGAATTTTTACTTCACAATCAATATACTATAATCATATCTGGCACCGTACATCAGAATATTTCGATTTATAAAGGGTCTCATATTTCAAATAGCTTAGGGCCTCATCAAACCGGATCTGGAACATTTATTACTATTACTACAACCCGACGATTAAAAAAATTCTCAGAGTCGATGAAGCAGATTATGATACCTTATTCAAATTAATAGTAGCAAATTTTTAAGATAAATGCTGTAATGCGTCAAGCGATTCGTTGCTACCCACGAGACTATATTAAAAATCACATCAGCTGTTTGGAGTATTATTGTTGGAACGATTGTCAATTCGCTAGCTATACTATCAATGGCTCTCATAAATGTTCTTCAATAAATATTTTAATTAATTACACAACGGTGATTATTGAGTCCCGTCAGTGATATTGATAATTGTCATTGTTATTTATAGCCTTTGGTGGTTTTGATCAGAGTATCAGTCATACCGCAAGGCCGCCGCTAAATCTAACGATATCTCACATGTTGAAATTCGCATAGCGAAGTTATGTCGAGGAACAATAGAAGATACCGCTTGAAAAATGACTTTGTGGGAAAGAGAACCCAAGTAGCAGACTCGATAGTCTGCCGGAATCCGAAAATGGACAGACTGCACCGAGAGTGGACCAACAAAGTTCAGAACGAGACCACAACAAACCAAAAGAATGATGAACTGTAGAAAGACACTAAAAAACTCATTAAATGGAAGAATGTATTCCAATGTTGAAGGCAATAGAGACCTATGAGTAGACCATAAATAGAAGTAAAAGGTAAGTACGCCCTGAATTGTGAGTTAAACTAAATGGTAGCGTTATTTGAAGTGAGTAAGACGTTCGCGCCTGTGAATGCTGGTCGTGCTCTAGGTGGTCTGTTTCGCCACAGCGTTTATTAGGCCACGAGCCAACATCGCCCATTCACAATCTTTGCCCTCGGCGTTTGAAGCGTGTTTTCCTAGCAGCTGACAAGTCATGTGCGCGGGAAACTGCAATTTAATTATACGTTAACTTTCGTAATAAATAACGCGTTTCGAAGATCTAAAGGGAAAACAACTGAAGCGTGACGCATTCCTCTGGACACTACTCCTGTAATCAGTTTTCATCGCCACAATTATTGTCCACGTGCTCTTCATTTGATTTACGAGAAACTGGGAGGTGTAACATAATAATATACGACTACCTAGAGCTTCTTATATAATTAATAAAGCTTCAGAGTTATATTTTAATGTATAATATGGCCTAATATTCTTACCTCCATGGTTTTTAATTTTATTTAATGAAAATTCAAATTATAGGATCCTTAGGCTTTCCCTTAATGCATACGTGTCATAGTTTCTTTGGAATAGCCATACTAATCCTTGATTCACAATGGAACTAAAACATTTTGTCGAATAAGTTACCATAGTATTCGGTGATGCCATCATAGTGTGACAACTGGGAGCAGTCCACTGTTACAGTTTTATTATTTTCCGAGTTTCCAGTCATATATAACCAGTTTGATGTTCTTCTCTATTTGTTCTTATCTTGAGTTCCCATACTTTTATCCAACATGTTTATTAGATTGTAATCGTGAATTTCCATGTAACGTTCACACTCCGCTGTAGTTTCTTCTGGAAACTTATTCCAGAATCAATATCTCTTGCTTTCTTAATTTGAATTAAATCTCTTATATTCCTTAGTAAGGCCAAATTTTATTAGCTTGAATTCTATTCTTCCGGACTTTCGAAGTTTGAATACGACGACTCAAAGCCTCTTTTTATTTAAATAATTCTTTATTAACTTGCCTCCTTCCGCTGTTTACTTTCCTGAGTCCGTCATTGTTGAACTTCTCATATACGCACGGCCAGTACAAGTCATCACATTTATCATTAAGGGCCTGTCTTTACATGATGTCCGATCGCTCATACACTTCTTTGGAACCATTTATTAACAAAGTGTGGTCTTTTTTCTTGAAAAGAGGGTGGGTGGGGGGTTAACAGGCTACATGAGGGTGATCCTGAAACAGGAATCTCCCCTTTAATAGCTTAGCTTGGAAGGGAATTGAAAAGGGGGGATGCGGAAGGTAGAGTAAGGTAGCCAAGGGTTGACTAGGGTCCCCGGGCTAGAGTTTAAGGATCCTATCTGGTGTTTTGCCTAAAGAGATGCAGGGAAAACCGTAGAAAACCTGCATCAGGTAGGACGGGTATTGGATAATTTTCTCAGGCTCTTCCGAATGACGGGAGACGAGTTTGGGGAAAGAGAGTGATTTAGGATGAGCGGATGAAGGAATACAACGCTGTTAAGAGTGA
Source organism: Eucriotettix oculatus (assembly GCA_034510155.1). Classification (NCBI taxonomy): domain Eukaryota; kingdom Metazoa; phylum Arthropoda; class Insecta; order Orthoptera; family Tetrigidae; genus Eucriotettix; species Eucriotettix oculatus. Next base: position 68,207,722 of record CM067378.1, read on the forward strand.
GAATTAAATAATGGGGTGTTGTAGAGAGAGGAACATGTGAAAGACCGAGGTTTTTAGCAGTTAACAACCCTGTTCTTCTTTTAGGAGTACGAAGTGTACACAGGAGAGTCTGAAACTCCTTACAGTCGTGGAAACTACTCGGCACCCGATTGATAACCAGAGGAAAGAACGGTTTAATGGCTTTATATGCCATATTTCACACTCACAGGAGGAAAGAAAAACAATTAGGCTTATTTCCGGTTGGTAGCCCAGATCCAGAGTATGGAAAAATCACTGGGTGCAAAATCAGACAGTATTTTTTGTGTCTTTAAATTTAAAACCAAAGTATTAACGATGTTACCTTCCATTCGACCTTCTCTCTCAAGTTTACGCAACTGAGTATTAGTAAACACTCCGACGGTAGAATCTGCGCAGACTTTGATGGATGAATAAAATGTCCGTACCCTACTAATCAAAAGGTCATAATTTTGGTTGAAGTAAGAATTGTGACTTGTAGGACTCGAGTGGTAGATAGCAGACGTCTGAGCTGAAATACATAATTCAATTTCTGTGATTATTTCTTGTATTTACTGTTACGCACTGAACTGATTGGTTTTCTGCGTTGCACGAGTTACAACTGCTTTCTTGAAATAACGGGTTTTTATTACGGCGATTCTCCGAATTGGCTTACGTTGAGAAGCTTAAGAAAATTACAGCTGGAACACATGCTACAATAAAGCAGGATTTGGGGAAAAATGTTCAAGCTAATCAGCATCATTTACTGATTTGGACAAGCATTAAGCCAAACTACGATTGAGTAACTGTTCCCTGATCGATTCTCCTGGTATCTGAAATGAATTTTTTTGCTTCAACAGTTTGTAATATTAATTTTTTTCCAAGATTTCAGATTGTTCTGAAATAGGTGCCAAGTTTAATTTGCCCTTTCAACAAAAATTTGAATTTTGCCAATTTTGTAAGTCTTTTATTTTTTCAAATCAGAGCATTGCAATATATGAATTAAAAATTCATCGGAGAAATAATTGTTGAATTTTTAAGCAGCTCGAGATCCTGCTCGCTGACATTGTCCTTTCTTCTTCGTTACTTTAACCTATTACTTTATCTTTGTACTGCTCTTACGCGTTCGTTCTTTCTACATCACTTAATTTTTCATTTTGTCCTCTGTTGTTCTCTGCCCCGTTCACCAATTTAGCTGTTCTCCAAAATTCGTTTAACTAAACTACATCGTGAAATATCGTATGGTGTCTGATGATGTTAGTGACTGCTTTCTTCATTCGCGATCCCTGCATTATTTACATCTCACTATTGACCTCTAAATGATGATAGTGGAAGAAGACGAACAATTATGAGCAACATAAGATTATTCGAGGAAATTTTGTTAATCGATTGTTTATATACAAACTGGAGTGAAGTAAGTGATCAACGTAAGTCATCAACTTATAATTCACGCAAAGATTATAGATAAAAAAATAAAGATACCCCAGTGAACGACTGTAGTTTACTTGCCAGATAACTGGAGAATGTCACAACAAACTGAGTAGATTGGTCTAATTTTATATAAGTGTTTTCACAATTATAATATACGTATTTATAATATTTAAAAAAATAAAAATTAACAGGACGTTTCCTCCTCCATCTTGGACTTCATAAGATCTACATAGGATTTTCTATGCCCGTCGTTATAGGAATTCTGCTGTTTTTGTGCATTTATAATTACATTGACGTCAAATATAACTATTAACTAGTTTCTAACTATTTTATGTTTATTGTTATTTTGATATTTTTCATAGACTGCTAGAGGTTTTATGAAATATAACTACCACCGTTCTATGTCCCTTTCGGAGTTGAATCATACACAAATTAGGAAGACTGAAGGTTGGTCGTTCCATTTTCCTTAAAATGCCCTTCAACGGCGGAGATTTTTACCTATTTCATAAAACAAAAATCAAAACGAAAATGTGGAGAGTTATAAACTCTCCTGAACATATTCAACAATTGTGCTTCCAAAAGTAGGATAGTCGTCGAAATCAAGTCGATATTCGAGGTGGTTGATTTCAGATTGTGTCTGAAATTAAAAGCATAAGGAAGTAACGTATAAAATAAATTGACTATAATTCAGACCATCTAAAGTAATCAGATTACTTAAAAAAATATTTGTGTAACTTTGGACATACTTGACCTGTGACGACGGATGCATATCTTCTAACGTATAACAGGACATTAATTAATTTAGGAGAATTTATTTATAATGTTTGGAACTTTTACAAAAATTGTGTTTAGCTGTGTAATTTTTCCTTCGATTTCAAAGACTTCCAAATACCCGCCTTGTAGTGCACTCGAAACCTTCCTGAACACAGAATAATTTTTGCAGTATTTCGACAGAAGGTAAGTTACTTAACTGCTAGCTTTTAAGTCTTTAATTGTATATGTTCGTAAAGTAGATTTATTTAACTGCATATCAGTTACGTACTAAGGCTCGGTGAAAATTCTTAAACTAAAACTTGCGTGCAGGGTGGACACACAAGAATGAGCTGCAGGATCCTGTACCCAAAAAGTATAGATAAAGGGGGAAAATGCTGGCAAAGGCTGTGCAGTTTCAAGAAAAAATTGATAAAGCGATCGACCGTACGCAAAATAAATATGAGAAAGAAAACACTAAAAATGTTAACAGTTTTCTTAAATTCAATGTGATTTAATTGTAATAATTGTAATTTAAAAAATCTTATAACGTAACCTTCCTTTTAAAAATTCATAAAAAATCTAAATTCGTTGTGTTTAAGTTATGTTGGTATTAGATTAAGTAAAGAATAGAATAAACCAGTGATTCATACCTTTATCAAGTGAATTTCCTTTCTCCATAATTTTACAAGTCCCGTTTCACCCCGACGTCCCTTAATGCTAGAAATGTTATTAAGCCGAACATTTATTTAAATTACATCGTGTGCAGTTTTTAGTTGCTTAATGTCACAAATTAATTAATATTTTAAAACGAAATTCGTGAGACAAATAAAAGTGTGTGTTAACTTTGTGCTTAATTATTCCGCTTTTAACAATTGAACACCATAGGAAACTATGTAGACGAAATTTGAAATAACGGAACTAGAAATGTAGCATATTACGGGTCGGGTTTTTGCCGCGGAACAATTGGTAACAATACCGCTATTGTTATATTATTAATATTTTACGTATTTATCATCGTAAAAAGTGTTGCCTGTAGTGCTGTCGCACATAACTCGAAAAACTCAAGAGGACGAGCCACCACTGTCCACGATAATGGTTGAGGTCACACTCAAGCTACGGAACACATTTGATGAAACGTACCACAGTTTATGCATCTATTGACTTTGTTTGATATTAATTGTATTAAAATTGCCTGCAATAGTCAACATTTCAAAAGGAAATTGCATGTGCTCGTCGGATGGTCTATTGAATCTGTTCTCCCTCTCTGCCTCACCGGCAAACCAGCCATGGTGTTTTAGAATACTACCTGAAGGAGCTACGGGGACGCTGAAACGCCTGACGTCTTCCGCAGCGAGGGGCAGCTGCGACGCCAGCGCCTCTGCATTCGCGTCGCGGCACCAGTGGTCGGGTGCGAGCAGCGCCAGCAACTGCGAGGCCACGGTCACGCCGCACAGCGCCGCGACGCCCGCCTGCGCCGGCCTCCACATTGCGACTGGACACTCGGAAAACGTTGCCGCCGCTGCGCGGTGGCGCCACCAATGCCGCACGCCGCAGCACGAGCTGCGAAACGGTCAAAACAAAGCGTACTTTAGTGTTACTCATAACGGAAACCTTAAGCAACTGACCCACGAGGACAATAGGATGACGTCAAGTCAAACATTTGCGTTATAATCTCTTAAATATTCCAAAAATCGGCAAATTCTGTCAGCGCGTTTATCAGTACAATGTATACTTGCGAACCAGATTTTATTAACAAATATCAAAACGTTCATTTAATAAGAATAATTTATTTTATTCAATACTTTAATCACAGCCAATATTGTAAACAAATGTTTCGGAATCATTATTTATTAATAACTAGCAAAACATTTAGTCATTATTTAGTTCATATAATTAATATTACGACGTTTCTTCCACCATTTTGAACTTCTTCAGGTAACTATAAGAACAATTTATTTAAAAAAAGAACATTAAAACTTAGGATACATAATATTTAAATAAATTATAAAGTATAATTTACAAATAAATAAATAACAGACACCTTTTTAAATAGAAAATAAATAATTTCTTCAAGGAATTTATTTAAATTTGGTTAAAACTGTGATTTTTACCTTGCATGATAATAGTAACTTCCCTATGTTCATCAATCACATCATTTAATTAACCAAAGCTATAGTTTAATTTTTATTTCAAATTTACTCAATTTTTCAGGAGCTTTCGGCATTGCCATAGTCATCTAAAATATTCAAATACAATTTTTTTTAAACATTACAACAATTTTTAGGGATTTTTTAGATATAACTATATAAAAACAAATTTGGTATTTACATGATTGAAATCTTAAAACTATTGTACATACCCTCATTTGTCATATAATTTAGTATACGTATAAATAACTTCAAAATTTCCTCATGGATTGTACATGATTCCAGGCTGTGCTTATTTAAATTAAATGTAATGCTTAAAAAAATTGTATTTGAATTTTGTAGATTGCTATTACAATGTCGAAAGCTCCTGAAAAATTTAATAAATTTGAAATAAAAATTTAACTATAGTTTGGTTAATTAAATTAAGTGACTGATAAGCATAGCGAAGTTGCTATTATCATAAAATAGAAAAGAAATCATTACATATTTTGCGAACAAATTTGGCTGTGTTCAATTATAATTCTGCAATACAATCTCTTAAATGAATGATTGCAGCCAAATTTGTCAGAAATAAATTCATAACATAAACCAAAAACTGACCCTACTCGTGCTCAATTTAGTAAATACTTTCGGTAATTTTGTATATGAATAAATTAAATTTTGGTTAAATTTTTTAGATCACCACTTCGATTATAATAACTCATGAATTGTAAAAAGTGTGCCATAATAGCTACCCGTACTAATAGAAACTGTTATAAAACTCCAAATCATTTGTACGCCTGATAAAGCCCTACACTGACGACGAAACGACGTGTTAATTTTTATTTTTTAATGTTTTTAAATTATATATGACAAATTAGTCCGTTTTCATCTATATATCTAAAAACCTTTGTCAGTGCGTCAGTATTATGTCCCAGCTTTAGGCGTACAAACTACTGATCCGAATTAGACCAAATTTGGCACACGTACCGTAACTGCCCATGATCTGTAAATTTATTTAATTTTACTGAGGTTTATATGTGAAAAACTAGCATTTTTACGATTTTTTGACATTTACACAAATTGAAAATGGGTTGGATTTGACAACATAAATCGACCGTAGTGTAACCTTTAGTGCTGAAATAATTTTATCTTTAATTACATTCCTGCATTTTTAATTACATGAACCCAAACAACACCGGGTTCTTCAGCCAGTTAATTATAAAATAAGTGCACTTGGTTTTTCAGTGATTCGTGTTTAATATTTTTATGGACTGACGCATATTTAAAATGTATTGTTTTGTGTCTGAATACAGAAAAGCTCATTGGATGTCGTAACATCGCTAAATATCATTTAATATTCTAGGTACGACAATAATAAAAAATTCAATCTAGATACCAAGAGTTCATGACCCGATTTCCTTCCTCAGATTTAAATATTTTCTTTCAGTAAGTTCTTGTTGTGGAGGTTCATAAACCGACAAACGTACTAATGAATTTCATATTTATTGTAAAGTGTTTCGCCGCCGCTTTGAAATATCAATTTATAATTAGGAATGATGAGTAAGCACTAAGACTAGTCAGCTGCTACCTGAAAATCAATGTGTGTTCGTTGAGAGTAATGTTTGCGCAATAGATTTCAATGTAATAAATCAGTGAACCGATCAGTCGATGTTCCCGTCAATAGAGACACAACTTCAATCTAATTCGTGGTGTGTTGTTCGTGCACGACAACATATTGCTGAAGGCAAACATTAAGGAACAATAAACTAAGGTAGTCTAGCTTTGATTTGTGTTGCTTCTCAGTATCTTCCAAGGAGCGAACACAGTAACGAGATAATTCTTCTTCTTCTTCGTATGGCCCCTTAACCCGTAATCGGGCCGCAGTCTCCTCAACGAGATAATTATCTATGTAAATAAAATGCTAACGAGCTTGTCTGCGAATTAACGGAATGAACTATGAAAATTTACCATTTTTGAATTTGTTCTTTCTCAAAGTACAATATATATTCTGCTTAATATTAGGGATCTAAGACAGATTCATAATGAACTTTAATTATGGGCTACAGATGACTGTATTGTCTTTGGGTTAGCAGTTCGTTCTTTGGAAATGTCATTGGGGCTTATTCATGTAACTAACAGCCTCCTTTTCAACAATATTAGTGAACACCGGGAAAAATTAAAGACCTGAAAGATTGTTGGTTTTACTGTCTTGCAAGCCTCAGCCGTAGCTGGCTATAAATTATTTAATTTTATACCAATATTATTATGTTATCCAGTGCAATTATAAGTTCATGTAACATTTGAAAAAATCTATATAAGAAAATGGCTAAACATAACATAATAAGTAATACAGTACGTGAAACAGGAACTCTCAAAGGTTGTTTTGTACATGATGCCGGAAAGTTACATCGACAGGGGCGCCACCGACAGTAGTTTCTTAGGATCCCGCAATTAAATTTCCGATTAAATGTGAAACATTTAAAAAATCGGTAAAAATGGCCAAGAACAGAGTAACAAATAATACTGTATATGAAAGATAAAGTCTCAATTAAAAATATGTAAATAAATAATATAAGGGTTCCCCTTTTATCACGGCACAAATCAAATCGGTATTTTTAATTTTGCCCAAAACCGACCATGAATATCAGAAGTGTCACAAGGCTTCGAGGTTTTGTGATAGATGTGGAACATAAACGTTAACCTTGACGTAACGACGTGCGCAAAAGTCGTAATGCGTCATTTCCGAGTACCGTGGTGACCACCGGAGTTGCGCCAGGTCAGCGGCCGCAACGCGGCCTATCCAGCAATGTCATATCATCTCATTCATGTAATCTCGTACACAATTTTGGGAAATGTGGAGATACGTCATCTTGTTAATACATTAAATCCTTGCTATTAGTTCACGTTGTTGCATGAGCCACAATTGCAGAATTTTCAGCAACTACGGTCGGTGCTATCCCTGTTGGCATTTTTACAAATAAACTTTGAGTGTTTATAATTCGCGTACTGTATCATTTATTACGTTATATTTAGCCATTTACCTTTACTGATCTTTTAAAATGTTTCATGAACTTTATAATCACCTTGTACATTCAGTTAAAACAATCAGACGCTACATTTTCTTCAATTTTATTTTTTGCTATTTTCATTGGATATATACACTAAAAGTAATAATGTGGGAAAAATAAGAAACAGTAACCCACAGCGGATAGGAAATACAAGATGAATTTTGAATATCAATCAGAAAAAAGTGTTAGATTAAGATTATACGTCCACGGCCAACCGTTCTTATAATCTGATTTATTTTCCGAGTTTATATTCATTTCGTTCCGTAACCGAGTTATCACTTTTCTTAGATAATTTATTCTGTGGAAACTAAAACCAACACTTTCGTAATTGTAGATTCTGAATTCTATTTTCTAAAGGATCTATTATTTGAAATTTACACATATCTACATTTTCGAGTATGAATAGACAACTGTTAAAATGTCAAAATTCAATAGTCAAAACAAAAATATCAGTGTAGCGATTACGCAAGAAGTAATAGTTATTTCTAGGTCACATTATGCAGAGCTCTAACCGTCTAACTTGTAGGACACGTTATTTCAAAACACCTTTCCAATTACCTATCTATGAAATCGATTAGTAGTTGGCTTTCCCCTCCACAACTGGGTCGTTCGCCTATTATGAACTATGACTTTTCTTAAGCTAGAACGAGAGAAAGTAGATTGCTAGTGGCAAAAGGAAAACTATCTGATCTCCACTTGGTGTTAAATATTATTTTCTTTTTTGAATTTTGATTTCAAATGTTCTAGGCGTTACAAAGTAATCTATAAATGCAACCATACATTCAGCCTTAGGGATTTATATTCACTCGTGAAATTAACTCTTTTAATTATTATTGCAATCATAACTTTACTTTAGGCCAAATTTTCCCTCTCAGGGTTTGTTTTATACTTACTTTAAGCTCTTTGACGTTAACTGGTGCATTCTGACCCGATGCAAGCTGTCAAGTTCATTACCACTATCTGAGACAAAAAATCCTGGCTAATTTTGCCCGACGGAAAATAAAATATCTGTTGTTCCTGCTGTTTAGGTAGTACCCTAATATACCTTAAAAACATCTACTAGTCATGGACCTTCTGTAGGATTTGCTAACTTTAATATTTACGGATTAAACGTTCACATAAGATTCTAGTACGCTTTGTGAACTACTACGGAGGAAAATTTTGGAGTGGATTGAAAATGAGCACGTCAGACTGCAAGTCAACAGTTTATTGAATAAAGTTTAAATATTCATGTTCCTTTACATTTATTGCTTAGTATCACGTATATTTCGTCAAACCAGTTAAACAACCAGATTCAAATGTGTCATATGCATCATCACACAAATTAATATAGAAAGAATTATTTTTTTGTAATTTTAGGAACTTTTTTGATAATTGTCTTAAAAAAGAGTGTGAATTTCTAGCTGCGGTCTCGCTTCCTAGAAAGCAGCACTGTTTGTGTTACCATTGCTGTAGAACACGATTTTTGTGTGGTTTAAAACAACCGCATGTGCAGTTTTCCGTTCCACCCCCCGCATATCGCGTAAAGCTCGACAAACTGCCACGGACCAGTTATCTCGTAGAAGCAGACCTGTGTCGTGCTGTCACAGAGAGGCGGCCATATTGAACCGTGATAAGAAACGAAATCAGAATAAAAATTAAACCATTTACTATTTAAAAATCTTATTTTAAAACTAAATCATATTTTCAAAACAAAAATCGTTTTGAAACATTTCGTGTTGTTACTATTTAAAAAAAATTACAATAAATTTTATATTTTAAAGAATAAACCTTGAAGGGGGGGATGAATTTCCAAGGCTTTCATCATACGATTGTGCATACAATACTAAAATATTTACATAGTAAAAATATTATATTATATTAAAATATGCGTTAACTTGATGCTAAATTAGCCGCTTTTAAAAATGAGACATTATTACATGTATACGAAATTAGAAATGTATCATATTACGGATCGTTTCATTTGCTGCAGATTACTGCTAACACTATCTCTGTTGCAGTATAAATATTTTATATAGTTTCCCTCGTGCAAAAAGAAGTTAAAGAAAATGGCGAAACTGAAAAAATTGCTTTTATGTAAGTCTATAGTATTGTTTTTGATTTTATGAAAATCACTATAAGACTAGAAATAATGTATATGTTAATAGTCAAATAAGTTATGTATTTTTGTACTTGTATGTAATTATTCCTGCAAGATAAACGAATCATCCTTTTCCGGTATTTATTTACAAACAACTTGGTACAGTTATCAGTTGGAAGATTAATTTCCCTTCTCAAAACTTGAAAACTCATGGAAGGTTTTAGTGAAAAACAGACAAACGAACAAAAAACGCTCGACAAACTTCTGTATAAACGCGGTGTTGAGTTGCTTCCTCTGACCTCTGAATTGGCGAATTAAGCAACTTTAGCGCAGTATTTCTCTTTAACAAGTGGCCACGAATAGAAGCACAGTCCTCACAGAAATATCGATGGTCTTTTTAATATTTTCTCTAACATTTCTAATGTATGTCATTTTCCCGTTTACCACATTAAATGTTTAACATTTACAGGCCAATTTCATTCAAACTCTCATTCTCCCAGAATATTGCGACTAATCAAGTGTAGCATTCTTAATATTTAAATTATAAATATTGTAGTGTAAAACCGGGGTATCCTGTGTTTGCTTTATTAATTTATTGTATATATTTGAATAAGGCTTCTACTTATCTCGGGTGGCCCCTTCGCCCTTCCATGACGTTCCTGCCCGGACAGAAAGTTCCGAAACATCTACTATATGCATATAGTAGATGTTAATGTATCTTATAGTAGTTGTAATGTATATATATATATATATATATATATATATATATATATATTACAACTAACTAACTCTCACATCATGCTAGCAAAACAGAGCACGAGGGTTGAGCAAGGATTCACACTGGTACCACCCTTTGTGTAAAAACCTTTCCGTATACTAATAAAATAACTAGACCCTCAAGAGGGCTATGAGCCATTGGAAGAAGAAGAATAAAATAACTTACGATACACTTCAGTTGTCAGTGATGAATCGCCTTAATGAACTAGTAAATAGTTCATCTAGAGACTGATCCATTGAAGGTGACCGCTTTTGGCGGGAGTTTTCTCGCAGGCGCTTCACCCCAGAGTGACTGCGAGGCTCACCTGATTATTTCGGGAATGCCTCGCACTCTCTGTGGGATTTTAAATCAAAGGTTTCACATGCCGAGACACCTTCACCTATTTTAGGAGGTATATGTACTGGGGTCGAAGACCTTGGCCATATGGCAAGAGTTGTCCGCTGATCCCATTGGATCAGTCGGGCAACTGCCTCCTGAAACTATTGGAGACACGGAGAAGGGAATGCTGCGACCTCACAGCAAACTCGTCTCCCGTCATTCGGAAGGGCGTGAGAATAGTACCCAATGCCCGACCTAACTGATGCAGGTTTTCTATGGTTTTCCCTGCATCTCTTTAGGTGAATCACCGGGTAGGATCCTTAAACCATAGCCTGGGGGCCCTAGTTAACCCTTTGCTACCTTTTTCAATTCCCTTCCTATGCTATTAAAGGGGAGTTACCTGTTTCAGGATCATCCTCATGTAGCCTATTAAACCAACAAAAAAAAGTTAGGGAACGGCGAGAGAACGATGATCTAAGAAGTGAATTTCCTTTTATTAAAAATAAATCAAAAGCGATTGCTTGGTAACACGTGAAAAATGAAATGGTGAATTTTCTGTTTCTAACGGAGGTAATAATGATATTTCAAAATACTTGGCGACACAGAAACATAAGAGATATTTAAATACTGCTTCATCTTCCTCCAAAATACAGAATTTTTCTCGGAAAAGAAGTTATGGAAACGAAGAAAATAAATCAGCAGAAGGACTTCATCGCAAGTTGCCAAAAAGTTATTCAACAAAAAATTTGCCTGTGCCAGAACTTAATCCGAGGCAAATGCTTCCCTCATAAGTTATGCACTTTCAGAATTAAACAAAAAACTAGAAAAACATCCGTATATTCTGACGCATCCTACCATTCGGATATAGTTATTTCCAACCATTATTAGACTTTTTGATTCAGAAACTGGAATAAAAATTAAAAGTTAAGATTTCGTTATTTGCCCGACGAAACTTCTGAAATAATTTTTAGTTCCATTATTAATATTTTAAAATGAAAACAATTAAAAACATAACATGATGGCATATTGGGCACGCAACACGAGCGCCAATTTTGGAGGAAAAGCGAGAGGAGATACAAATAATATTTTTTTTATAAATTAAACAAAAAACCTTGATCCAAACATTATTTCTGTTGGTTGTGGACTTCAGAAAAATCACAATTAATAGTTGAGACTTTGAAAGCCATTTTATGTGTGAAATATAATTTCACAAATTCTTGTATAAATTTGATGCCCTTCTAAACGACAGAAATTTACTAGACATTTCACTTAAATGAGAAATATGACAAAGAATAAAATAATACTATATATAATTCTATAAAAAAAATTTGTTGCTCCATATAGACCAGTTTTTTTCCCCCTGTCCTGTTTTACCAATGTAAAAATCTGTTCACATTACATAAAGGGCAACCGCTGAGTTGCATTCAAGTGACAATGTTGAGGTAAATAGGAAGCTAACTGCAATGTTTTGAAATAAATGATAAGAAAACGCTACTCCCTTGCCTCATTTATCGACCCACTTCTGATATCTCCGATTGCTACCAGTAAATTTCATGTCCGAAGTAAATAAGCCTGTGCGGCTGCTATTGATTGAGTAGGGCAATTTTGGACGTCGACCATGAAATTGAAGATCTTTTGGATGCCGTTTTCACCACTGTTCGCCGTCGCGTGTCCCTGTGATGATTTGCATGATCAGCTCTGTTCGGCGTAGCAGATTCGTATCAGATAATTGCACGACCAGCCTCCTAACTGTATCTCAGCTGCGGGTCACGAGCGTGCGGAAAGGCAACTGCGTCAGACCAGGTTAATAGCGGCACCTCACAGGGAACTCTTCATTTTGTTGCTCGGGCGGCAAAACAGGACCACAATATACGACATTAAATAATGTTAAGTGAATCCTATCATACTACGCCCTCCTTTTCGTTGGTGTTGCGGGTGATTTATCAGTTTGGCGGAAAATAACTAAAAGCGGTTAGAAAATTATTTCGGACTAATCAACTCGATGTTGATCACAGATAACGGCCGAAACTTCTATTTATAATTTTAAATTTAAAAACTGTCAATACATTTATCGTTACCATCGAAGAACCATGTAAAACACTATTCTTAAAAACCGGTCCGTATTTAAAGATTATACACAACTGACAGTTAATTCATCATGCTGTAGTTCCAAAAAATATTGTTTGGGTCACACGCACTCTATTTCCATTTCTCATGAAAAGAAATCTCTTTCTTACTCCTTGTTTCTATATTTCAACTGATTTTTTAGGATAAAGCCGTGAACGTAACGGCGATGGGTCACGGTAGTACATTTATGTGAATCTCCGACGTTGTATATACTATACAGGACGTCCCATTTAAGTTGCGCACCTCAAATAAGTTATACTTGGAATGATTTTGGAAATAATGTCCGGTCAACTCATGAACATCTCGTTGAGGACTTATTCTCCAAATTCAGTACATTATTTATAACTAATTAAGTTGTTCGCAGTACTAGCACCATAAATATATCCATTCTTGTCTTTCTTCTAAAATAAGCTATACGCTCCTGCTTGAGCTTCGGTTGAAGCATTTCTACTTCCTTTGACTTGAATGCCATGCACTTTTTTATCAATTAACGCAATACAAGAGCTTACAAGAGGAAGTTGGGATTGACAAACCGCTGTTTCAAGTAGCTATCGATTCTCTCCTATTATAAATCCGGTTCTTTCAGTTCAATCAGCCAATGATCTTGTCTGACGGTCACTTCAGTCTAAAAAGATTGATAAAGTTCTAGAAAAAATTATTGCAATGAATTACATTACCAATATAATATAAACTGGAACACACTAGTAAGGATTTTGTAGATGACAGGAATAAAATAGCGAGAAAGAAGAGTTATCCATAACCTCTACAGAAGTCAGTAACTAGAAATGAAGAGTAAGAAAAGAAAGCAGAAAACAAGAAATGAGTAAGACAAGGATGCAGTTCGTCCCCCATGCTGTTTAAGTTATATATAGAACTGGCATAAGACAGTTAAAAAAGAATATGGAAAGGGAATCAAAATGCAAGGAGAAGAAATAAAAACCCGAGGTTTGCATATGATATTGTTATATTAGGAGAGTCATAAGAAGACTTGGAAATCGTAATAAATGGCATAAATGTGATCTTGGAGAAAGAGTACAACATGAAGATTAATTAGGGAAAACCAAAGCAATGAGGTGTATTATGGTAAACAGAGTAATAACGTAGGGTGTTAGATTGGGAAGGCATATTTTGAAACAAGTTAAGAAATTCTGATAATTGAGCAGCTTAATAACTAGGGATGGTAGAAGTATAATTGGCATAAAGAGCAGGTTAGCACAGACAGGGAAGGCTTTCGCTAAAAAGTGGAATTACTTACTGCTAATATAAGTATGAATATTAGGAAATCATTACTAAAACGGAGCGTGGCGTTATATGGGTGCGAAACGTGAACGGTAGGAGTTACAGAAAGGAAAAGAATAGAAACATTTGAATTGAGGTGCTATGGAAGAATTCTGAAAAACAGATGGGTGGATAGAGGAACGACGCAAGAAGTTCTAAGTAGAACAATATGGAGGACTTTGACCAAGAGAAATGAGGGGCTTGTAAAATTAGCATAGAGGGAATGTGTGGGGTAAGAACAGAAGAGGTAGGCCGATGATAAAATACACTAAGCAGATTAGGGAAGATATGGTAAAAATGTAAAGACTTGCGCAGAATAGGTTAGCATGGAGAGTTGGATCAGACCAGTCCAAGGACTGAATACGACGACGGCAACGTAAATCTTAGTAAATATGACGATTCTTTTCACGTTATTTCATTCATGTACGAGGATACTTTTCCGTTGCCATAGAAACACGTTCCTTAAGACAAGTTTGAAATAAGTCCCGTATGGATTTCAGATCAAAAATGTACCATAAGCCTAAAATGCAAAACAGTAACCCAACGAAATATGCCAGGATGTTTTATTTGTAACATTTCCAGTATTGAACCTATATTTTAATAGTAAACGTACCACCACCGCAGCTGAAGTTACTCAGGTTCATTTCTTCAGTTGCTTTATATATGGTTCTGTTGTCTGGGTCGTTGATTGGAAAGGGAGGGACTGGATATAGATGAAAGGAACATTAAAAGATGATAATGCAAGAAGAAATTTTTTTAATAAACCTATTTTAATATTTCAAATGTATTTCTACAATTGGTACATTACCATACAAAACTAGATATATTTCGACAGAGTAAATATGATATTCAATACCCTGATCGTGTAAATGTCTACACTATATATATAAGGTTTGGCCGTGGTGGATATCTTAGCTTTGTCCGATTATTCTGATCGCATCGTAAGTTGACTTCGTGAAGCAGCGCTAAATCCGAAGCTGCATACAAATGATCCTCAAAGAGAAGCTCATAAAGTACACGTCGACTTGAGAAGCCGGATCCAACCTCGGAGAGATCGCATCGGATCATGATTAACAGAGCTGCACATTGGAACTAAATGGATAAGGTGATATGAATCTGGCAGATGCTGTCATCACGGTACCTTCTGTTCCTCGCTGTCACTATCATACTATTTACAAAAGTACTGAAATGCTTTCAGGTAACGGAGGAAACATTATATTTTGTTCTTAACTAGAAAGTAAAACCTCAGGCTCTTCGGTGTGAGCCAGGAATAGATGAATAGATGTTCCATTGCGGTTTTCGAGCGCTGCGTTAAGTTCGAGGCGCGTGGATGTTCCTCTTATTTTCATGACATCATGCAATCAACGGTGCAATTAAAGGCAATTCTTCCACGCGTCATCAAAGTCCAGGCAGTCTCATAATTTTCGCTCTGTCTCAATAAAATACTTAACATATTTGTCTAGTTAACCAGAAAACATTTTAATACAAAACTAATTCAATCTACTTTTATCTTTTCCAATTAAAATTGACAACTTTAAGATTAACATTCTTGAGTTTATGAACTCGGACATTTGTTCTATTTATGTGAATAGATTTTTAATTTTTATAGGTAATGAATATGATAAAAAATATTTTTTCCTAATATGCTTTGATCTCAGTACAAGTATATTGAAAATGGTATTTATAATAGAAAATTCCATTTTAATTTAAAAGGGTTTAAAATGCAAACACAACTGCAAAAAATACAGAAATGAAATTTCAATGACAAATTGCACTGCTGCACACAAAATGTAACTTACACAAAGAAGTATTTGTGGGAGAACCACAAGAGATTATATGGGTCATGATTTAATAAGAAGTAAAACAAGACTTATGCTCATAATGGATAATAGAAAAAGAAAACTGAAATGACTGAAAGCAGGAGATGAAAGAAGAAAGTAAATGGTCAAAGAATAAAAAACAAGCCTGAAATGGAAGCCCAAAATTATAACCACTATTATGGTAATTTTAAAAGTATCTGGGTATATAAAAAAAATTGAGCAGCACCATGTATAAAGAAGAGAAATAAGTTGGCTTTAATAAGACTAAAAGAAGAACCAGTATAAGGTATCTCCAGAGGAATGAGGCTAGATGCTCCTAAAATTTGAGTTATGTATCTTATCTAATTTGACAAGTTTTTTGAAAAGTTGTTTCACATAATATATACTTAATTTAACAATTGCCAATAATCAATTCAAGTTCCATTATTGGTTATTATATTTATATTCTTTAAACAATATGCTGTATATTTTGGCTCCAACTGCAGACTATAACAAAGTTTTTGCATGCTTGTTCTTGTTAATAACAGTATTGAGGAAAATGTAGATAAACTCCTCAGAAATACCATAGAAGTTTCAACATATGGTAGTCGCCATGATCCTTCAAGCTGAAATAATTACATAATTTCTGTTTTTGTATAACATCTGCCAAACTACTTCTTGTGAGTTAGTAAAATGTAAGATTATTTTGATCTTAATGAACTGCAGTTCTCCTGCATAATTCATTATAGTTTCCATATGTGAGTTCAATATTCACCAGAATCTCTTCCTTTAAAAATGTGTTTCTGCTCTGGGAACAGATAAAATAGAATTAACTGTACAGGAATCTAATTGTCTTCCTATAAGAGAAAATTGTATTTAATGGAAAATGAAACTAATATCATTTCTAATTACTGACGAGATAAGCAAAAATAGTTGTTCTTTAACATGTTAACAACTTTATTTAAAATAAATTTGTTACAAATACAACAGAAATTATATCACATACAATGGTAACTTCAACAATCAATAGGTAAACATAAAATACTGGTATTTAAAGAGACTCTTCAATTGTTATTTTTCCCAAACAAATAAAAGGGAAACTGTTATATCTTACACAAATTCTTCAAAACTGAATTAATAAGTTTTACATGAACATTTGCCACATCACAGCCAATTGGATTGTAACTATGAATTGGTTATCAGACCTTTAAGTAAAAGCACCATATTCTAAAATTTATAGATGTATATATAATAGGATATATACTTTTAAAAAAGTTATGTAATTAAAATATTCAAGGTCATTGTTCCATTATACAAAACAATAGAAAATCTTGTTTGTATATCATCTTAATGACTTATACATACATATGAATTAATCCAATGATAGGTATTCTAATGAATGCTGAAAAATGCTATGTTGAATATGTCCAATCTACAATCCATGTATGAAAACATATTGATAGCACAGAAAATATTAACCTGTGTTCATAATACCCCCCAAAAAGATTAAATTGCAGATCTGTTTAAGCACACTTTAAAAATCTAACAAGATTAGGACTAGAATGAAAGTGGTAACTATTCGAGCTATGAAAATAATTACAAAAAGTGGGAACAGTCTTATTCTTAAATTCAAATACATCATCTTCTTTGATAATAAATTAAAGCTCATTTATTTGAACATGATATAAATACTTTGTGACAAACAATTGCTAGAGTTTTAGTTCCCTACTATGCTTGTATTATCAAACAGTACTTTTCAGCAATTATTTTGAAATGAATTGTATTAATTTCTAGATCATATATAATTAAGAATAGTAATTTTATATAACATTGTATTGTAAACTAAGTAGAAAATACATCGAACATATCATTATTATAGCTGTAAATTCAAAAATATAGAGAAATGTCATTTTTATTTCTAAGAATTGAGCTTCAATTTATGTAATAGTCAAATTTCTCTTTTCACAGATTCTCGATACAATTATACACACCTGGCAACATTTTCAAAGTATATAATTTACTTTTATAATAATGTTCATTGTAAATAAAATGAAATACTGCATTAGAACAGTAAATATTGTGCTCATATAACATTAAACTTTTACAAAATAATTCTGTGTTGAAATCAACTAACAATAATTGTAATCATTGTGCATTGACAGCATGTATAATTGTATATTTATGTAAAATTTATTTCTAGAAAACATTTGGAACAGTGATCTTGATCTTATAGTATGCTTAAAATGAAACTAATTTGACGATTTTCGTACATTATCATGCTATTGTTCCTCCATTAAGAGTAAATATATGTAATTTTTAAATTTAATTTTGCATTATTTTTGCTTGCATTTTTTCTATGAAAGGAAAAAAGGATATTCACAAGATTTATTTACTTTGGTATGGTATTGAACTTATTGAAAAAATATTTTCTTATTTGTAATTTATTCCTGTTGTTGGAGAAAGAAAGGAACTGTCACCACAAGTACTCATATAATAATCTACTTAAATACAAAAAATCTTAAATACAAGAAATCTTTTATACTGATTGAGAATGAATAATCAGTTGAGTAACAATGCTCTGAGGTAGAAATCAATCCCTCAACAACATTACAAAATTGCTGACTTATTTCACCAAATAAGGCTGCAATGTCACTTAAGGTAGGATTCAAAATAATTATTATAGCCAGAGAAATGTAAAAGCAATATCTATTTAAGCAAAAGCAATCAATAGAAGACTTGGAATGAGATTCACACTAATATTAGGAAGGGGAGGCTAGAAAGAATTGTTGGATCTAATCTCCTTTGGTTACATTGTCATAGACTTGATTCACTTGTTGTGTGCAACGGATAAAGGTGGCTCGCCGAGGAAGTTCCTTTAACTTGGCAGCACCTGTGTAAGTACAGGCTGAACGCAGTCCACCCAAAATATCCAATACAGTACATTCAACATCACCTTTGTATGGAACCTCAACAGTTTTACCTTCTGAAGACCTGTAAGAATTTCAAGTAATTATTATTTGATAAATAATTAAAAATATCCAATTTAACCTTCCAAGCCTATCAAAAATTATAATAAAACATTTAATCAAAGAGAGATTCAATGAGGAGTTAAATACAGGAAATTAAATACAGATGATAGCTCAATTTTAAATATAAATGAATGGGATACTACTATTATAACACAAAAATAGTCAATGTCCTTGATTCATGTGGAACCATTTATATTTGTTTAAAAATGGAAACAATATTTTATTTAATTAATATTGAAGGAAGTAAAACTGAAAAACCATAATATAAAGCATATTGTAAAGAAGTTTGACAAAGATGCTTAACAATTGTAGCTAAAGGCAAAGGGAACTGTTTCCCTTATCTTGCCAGTTATCCTGTAGTAAGCAATGTTCAGCTTTCAAATGATTAGAGCATTCTCAGATTATATCATACTAAACACTTTATGTGAAATATTTGGTTAATTATAATAATAGTAATAATAATAAATCACTCAAAAACCTGCCTCACCAGTATGAATTACTGTAGGAATACCAAAATGAGGTTCACACAAGTAATCAATTTAAATATTCATGAAACTTATGTCTATAATTTAGGAACATTTGACCCTTTTTCTTTTGTCAATCGTTTCTAGTCAATATGTACCTAATTTTGGTATTCCTACAATAATACAATATAATAAAAGTTTACAGTAATGGCAAATAAGAACATAAAACCTTCATACAATTAGCTGCACAATACTGGCAACATAATAAATGTGGGAATAGATAATGATTATCCCTGTTCTTCTAATATTCACTAACAATTTGATGTGCCAAAAATGCATTTGTGGAAATTCATCATTCAAATCAATAGAAGTGATTCTACTGTACCTGTATTCTGCAACACCACCAGCATGTTTTTCCATAGCAGTTGCTGAAGACATTCCATAAAATAATTTATATTTGCGTCCATTTCTTTGAATTAAGTCACCTCCACTTTGGTCATGGCCAGCAAACATGCCACCAACCATAACAAAGTCAGCACCAGCACCAAATGCTTTTGCTACATCTCCAGGACATGTACAACCACCATCCTAAAATTTGCATATCTAGAGATTTTTAACATGAACCTGACATTAATATTATATTATGCTTAAATGTGAAATATTAATGAAAGACAGATTTTTCTAATTTCATTAGATGATAATGTAACAGTTTTTACAGATTATATAGTTCAATATTGATATGTTTGTCATAGTTATTTAATGTAGCTAATACTTAAAACTATTATTAGTGCAGCAACACTATATAAATGCAATCAAGTTCCTGGTGTTACAATTCAAATAAACATTTAAGGGAAAAGATCAATGGAAGTTCATCAAATTTTCAGTGACATTAGCCTCCTGCTCAGGAGTAGCAAAGTCTGTGTGTTAATGCCTCCAAAACTTTGAAGATGAATGGTGATATCAAACTTCAGTCAGGTAAATCACCACCTTTCTCTCTTCCATTTCATTTCTGTCTTTTGACAATGTCACATCCTTAATCACATACATATGAATGTTTTTAAGATTTTAAATATGCTGTCCAATGAAATTAACTTACAGAGATAATGTGGCCCTGTAAACCATGAGCTGCATCAGCACATTCAATCACAGCACTTAGCTGGGGAAAACCAACACCAGTTTTCATGCGTGTTGTACAAACTGAACCAGGTCCTATTCCAACCTTAATAATATCTGCTCCCGAAAGAATCAGTTCCTCAACCATCTCACCAGTAACAACATTACCAGCCTGAATAGAGAAAAAAATTTAAGATGGTTTGAAACTACTGATTTCAAACAACACTTTCATGTCAACAGTTGAAAGGATATAACTGTACAACAAGCAGGTCAACAATCCAAAATATTTATCTTAATTTATCACCTTGAGAAATTCATCTTCAATACTCACATTTATTGATTGTAATATGTACTTAGAATTTCAGATGTACATGGAGCAATCTTTACATAAGTTAACAATTTGAAGAGCATCACACGTACTTCATAAAGAAGAGAATAACACAATATCATTTACTTTGACTATCCTATATTATGATGACTATCTTATTAAAAATATTAATGTATGTGTTTAAAGTGGAGAAATTACATAAAATAGCAGCCAAAATATAGACAAAAATTAGTGACAAAATAAATACCACACAACATTTCTACATGACTTGTTACTTTTGTCAAGTTATGGAAAAGAACAAAGAGCCACAAGAATGATGCTGAGCACAAACCAAGTGACAAACTAAATAGCAAAGTTTGTCTGACCAAAGCTACTTCTTTTTGTAATTAGTACACTATATAAACTGTATACATTCCTCTAAAAGTGATTCAGATCCTTTCCTAAAACATGCAAATTAGATGGTATACTTTGATGTACATCGGGTCAATGGATATTTTAAATTCATATAAATAAATTTCATGTACTCATATGATCACATGGAAATGATATTTTGGCCAATGTTCATTTTTGGGTTAAAAGTTTATAATTTAATAGTGTCATATATATTTGCTTACTTACAATTATAGTATGTGCTGGAAAAGAAGCCCTAACTTTTCTCACATACTGCACAAAGTGTTGTGAATAGCCATTTGCAACATCAATGCAAATGAACATGATGGCAGGAATTTCATTTAAAATTTGTGTTAATCGTTCAAAATCACCTTGACCGGTACCAGAACTGGCAGCAACAGATTGAAGGCACTCAGGGTTGTTTTCTGCAAATGTTTTCCATTCATCTAAGCTATAGTACTTATGAACAGTAGTAAAAAGTCCATGCTGAAATGAATAACATGTAATTAACTTGCAGTTACAAGCTATTATGCTTTAAATTCGTCATATCACACTAACCTTGGAAATTGCTTTAGCCATTTCAAATGTACCAACAGTGTCCATATTTGATGCAATAAGTGGGATTCCTTTGTATGTTTGCTTGGAATTTTTAAAAGTTATTTCTCTAAAAAGGTCCACCTGCAGGAAAAAATTATTAGCCTTGAAAAATTTGTAATTAGTTAAAATTAATTGCTGGAAAATACATAGAAATTTTTGAAAAGTACCATATATTGTCAAACTTTGTAATTTTATTAAGGTAAATTTTATAATAGCAGAGCAACAAATAAAATTAGGTTTGTAGGTCACCATGAAATAAAATCTTCTAACTTACATCAGATCTGCTTTTCAAAGTACTCCTTTTTGGACGGAGCAATACATCTTTAAAATCTAATTTAATGTCGTTTATAATATTAGGCATGTTGTAGTTAAGCTATTATCACAGATTAGAAGTAACGTCAAATATCTGTCGTCTGCTATAATTACTTCTGCTAGATTTAGGGCGTTGAAAAGAAAGAGATTCTAGTGATGCCAAAGATTCAAATATAATATTAATTTTTTTAATACTACGTAATCGACCGTAGTAGATGTAAATGGCTCTGCGAACATATAAACACCACGTATACAATTTTCGTACTTTCAAAGTCATAAAAAGTCTTAAATTCTAGAAAATTTATTTCTGTTAAACTGCAATTATATCTTTCACATCTAAGCTTTGGGTTAATTAATTTAAAAATAAATACGCACTATTGAGCAATTCAGCGAGGCTGTGTACTGATATAATTATGACCCCACAAGTCGTAGATTTCATAAGATGAAAAGTTTAATTAAATTGTAATGTCATTAGAATTGAGAAATCCACTTTTTAAAATTATTACATTAAAAAGTTAACAATTCTTTCCCATAAATAAGTCTTCTGCCAGTTTGCCAAAATATGGATGCGTGCTTTTATAGTCATATATAAACAATGAGTATATTATTTTCGTAGTTATTTTTAAAAATGGTTATAGATGGGTCTGCATAATGTTCTGCGATCATCGCCAGATAATATTCTTACGTTGCTCTTTAACTGTCTGATACTGAAAACATCAGAAGAGTCTATATTTAAATTAAATAAACGATGCTTAAATTATTTTTTATTTAAATCCTTAAGATGTAGCATATTTTACACAATTGTGGTATCAAATCTCCATAAAGTAATATTAACAAAGACTGATTACCATCATCAAAAGTCTTTTCAATTACTTTATTATTTATATATTTTGAATTTTGTAGGTAAAGCCACCTGCATTAACCCATCCTTTCCGGCAGATTATAATTTAATGTCTCCAAGTGTAATTTAATAATTATATCCCTACAAGTTAATGAACGCATCCGAAGTGCAATTTGTTTTCTCTTTTTAGCTTTCTGAATCCTAGGGCTTCTGTACTTCCGTATTAGCGGTTATTTATGGGATTTGAGCTGAAACTGCCTGGTTTTTCCTTAATCAAATTCCGTCTACAGTCTCTCGAAATGAATTAATAGAAAATAATTTTTCAGAAAATCTTTTTTTTTTTTGCGAAATTCTCCACTTGCAAAAATTGTTGTCAGATAATTAATAATGGCTCTTACTATAAAGATAGGAAGAAGATAAAGATAAAGAAGAAATGCTCAGACCTATGAAATTGATTGCAATTTCAAGAAAGGTAGGGTTTTTATTTTTCCATTTAAAGAAATTTGTCATGATGTTTTCATAGAAGCGACTGTCTTTTTGTTGTACTTGTAGCATGCAAAGGTAGCATGTAGCATGCGCCGCCTTGAACTTTGTTGTCTACCAACTTCAAAACTCAGAACCGGTAGAATAATAGATTGAAGTACAAGAATTTCAAGTTCTATATGCACAAATTGAATGACTTCTACTTGAGGTAGTTGCATTTTATTATTGCATTCAGAAACCTTTATCATAAATTGATAATGTTTGAAGCATTTATGTACCCTTTTATTAATTAATATAGTTACCAGGTATTCCAACTTTCAATTACCAAAAATGTTTTTTTTTGTTGTTTTGATCTAATAATTCAGAGTATGTTTTTGAAAAACAAAGTTGTTTTGTTTTATTATGGTTTATAATTAAATTATTTTTACCTCCCAAGAAAAGTCTTGCTTTTAACTATAATTTTTTTGGCAATAATGTAGCCATGAAATTAATTATACCGTAATCACATTGGGTAAGCTGCATGATTGGTAAATGAGAGATATAAATAATTAATTTTTTGTTTAATTTATCTATTAAGTTCTACATGTATTTTTGTTACAAGGAAAACTAGTGAGAGTAAGAAATCTGTACTGCAAAGTATCATACTTTAAAAATTTGAACCATGAATAATTCTATTTTTCTTCTTCCAGACACTAGTATAAATCAATACAAAACATGACTACTAGAATAGCTAAAATTGCAGCCTGGTTGATAACGCCTACAGGAAAACAAGTTACCTTTGGTGGAATGTGTGTTTTTGGTGTTGGGTTGTTTTCAGCCAAGTACTTACCTAACACAATTTTTTTAAAACAGTACAAAGAATTTGTTCACCTGTACCGGTAGGCTTTTACACCAAATTTAATTTTTAATATTTAATCTATATTAATGACTTCATTCTATGTTTGTGAGTGTACCACCTCTCTTACATTTACATAAAAGGTATAAAGGTTAAATTATTAGAAATTAGATCTTTGTTAATATGCATTTATGACCTGCTTTTGGAATTAAATTTAGTTATTTTAGGGGCATCAAGTAAATCCAATTATACTATTTTCATGTTTATAAATTTCCACAGCTATGGAACTTTTGTATCAGTACCTGAGAAACTAGAAAAGCTGTGGAATGAAGTTTTAAATGACATGATCAAGTCTGATGCAGAAAAGTCAATTATAAAACCATTCATGTCTTGTGGTTTTGAAATGTTTCATGCTGGATGTGTTTATACATACAAAGGAGGCATTGTAGGACTTCCAGCATCTTTTCAGTACAATTCTCCAGATGAAGTGGAAACTGACCTAATCAAAGTATGTAACACTTACTAAGGATAAAATTATTATTTTGTCTTTGCTCCAGAAAATGCTTCAGATTTTTACCACAGAAGTGTTTGCATATTCCCTGAAAACTCCCAGCTTTTAGAAGAGAAACAGGTTATAATTAAGTAAATGATTGGAGATTCTTCGAGGGTAAATCATGATTATTGTCTATTTGGCTTTATATTCACCTCTGGCATCAACTTCATCTGAAGGTGGAGACTACCAAAGTTGAAACTCCTTGTTTGTACTTAAGTTTTTATGAAATAATTGATATGATATAATAAATCTTTCATGCAGAATTAATTATTTGTAAATTACAATTTGCTTTGAAAGATGGATGTATAATGGGCTCTATCTTTGAGAACAATATTGGACCAATCAATTCAGCCTGTAATGTCTGTCTTTGATTGTTCCAGTAATTATAAGTTGAATCACATATGTTCATAATTAACCATCAATGTTTAAAACTAAGAAAATACAATAATAACTAACTTAAAGTTCCAGTCCATATGAAAGCACAAACTATTGCTATTAATATTTTTATACAAATGTATGAAATAGTGAAATAAAGCAACTTCAAATAACTTTTTGCCCCGTCATCCTCTCCTAAATGAATTTATAATAGTAAAGGAATATTACAGTAATTTTTTTAATGCATTTCATAACTGTGTGTAGTTCCCAACTCTTTACACACATTGGAGGACTAACTTCTCTATAAAGAAAAGGGCCATTTTATTTTAACAATGCTCATGAAATCATTTTGAACATTTTTTTGTTCAATGAGTGTTAAGTGTTTTCTATTTTAATTAATAACTTATCTAATGACTGTAATTAGTTGTAAATTTAATTTAATTGTTTTTCACCAGAAATACAATGGCATTGTTTCACACAGTCTGTAGCATATAAAATAATATTGCATCTAAGGATTATGTGACATTGTGAAAATAATGTGTGTACTGTGGAAAGGGATACAGAAAATTACTGGTTTGCTTGAAATTATTCAAGAAACATTTCAAATTCTTCAGAATGTGGTACTTCATGTTGTGCCAGTTGACCAAAAAAGTATAAATATTTGACTATTCATAACTATGTGGTGCATCACATATGTATGTGAACCTTTGGCCGGTAGTGGCTTGTACTGGATTTACAAATTGTTTGAATGGAAGCATTTTTCCACTATTGCCTTAAAATACTTAATATATTGTGTGTATGTTTGATACTGAATTATATGCTCATATTGTAATGGCACAACAAAACATATCTTGGCTATTATTTGTTTCTTAAAAAACTGATATAAACATTATGTTTCAGGTATCGGGAAATCCAATTCTTTGGAGTTCACCTGTTGGAGAAAATTTGAAAGAATCACTAATTTTAAGTGACAATGCTAAAAAATTTGCAATGGGTAGGGAAATTGCCTACGTCAAGACACCTTACGTTCTTTTTCAAAGTTGTTATGCTCCTGTTGTGTCAATTTTAGTTTACAGTGCTGCACATATTGTTAACACGAAGTATAATTTATTTTCTCGACATCGTTCGGTCAGATATACAATTTATGGAGTGTTATCCATTTTTGGATTTGGCTTGTGGTCTTTGTTACATGATTCTACTAATAGATACATACAAAGAAAGTGTGACAAAGTAATGTCTGAATTAGGCCAAATGTACATTGAAGGTGGTGTAGAATACTATTCAAAAATCTTGCAACGAAATATTGCTCTGAGAACTTTGATGGGAAGTAAAGGAGAAAAATTGTGTAGTTTAAATGGAAATGAAAAGTATTTGTTCCGACAAAAATGTGTACCACTAGTGGATAGAAAAATATATTTTGAAACATGTTTGTCAAGATTACGTAATTTAGAATCAATACCGGAAGAAATAGAAGTATGATTTTTAAAGACTTGGATTGATCATATTTAATACAAACTATTGTTTTAAAATGGAACTAGTCATACATAATGTACTATCATAAAAGTACTTTTATCCCTGTTGCCTATTTTTTTTTTTTTGTATTTAGAATGATATGTTAACAGAAAAGTGTGTTTTAAATTATGAAACATGAGGTTGATCTTCTCAGGATAGTAAATTTATGTAGTATTTTCGTTCCATATAATATGTGTGCGAGGGTGTATTCGAAATAAACTACTTTCCTTAAAGCTATATATTCATTTATTTTTACAATATAACCTTTTAACTTCAAAGTACTTTCCATTACCCAACACCTTCGTGCTATCAGTGATTCAATTCTAAGAAATAATTTTAAACTTTTTAGGTTTTGAAGGTAATTTTTTTTCACCTCATCTACACTGTAAAAGTGCTGTCCTTTCACATTCATATTTTATTTGTGGAAAGAAAAAGAAGTTGCATGGATTAAAGTGTGGTGAGAAAGAAGTGATGGGCAAAGAGGACTTATTTCTCATTAGTCATAATGTGAGGCACTAATTTTGCAGCAACCAATATCTTAATTAAAATTAAAAATTTTCTGAATCTTTCTCCAATACAGTCACACTGATCATGCTTTTGGAAAAACTATGGTAGTCAGAGTAACAATTTCATTAATGTGTTTAGCATTGTCATATTTATTTTTCTCTATAATGTTTTAGATTCTTCTTGGTTATTTTTTTTGTCAGCAATGGTATAAAAAATTGTCTTATTAACAATTACTTTTCTTATTAGAGCAGTTCGTTTTAAACATTTTTTCTTTTCAGGCATGTTTATCTGTTGCTCCACCTTGCATTAGATTTGTTGGGCAAATCATTTACAGTCGATTTAATTCATTTAATCAATTACAGTTAATTTATTTCATTTCCCATCTGGATTTCTATATTTCACACCCATTTTGTTATCCCTCTATTGACAAACCTCTGGTTATTTTCATTGTTGTATAGTGCCTTCCGCGTGACCTTACTCTAACAATCATTCTACTGTTCTCTTTGCTGCTCATCATTGTATGGCATTCATTTTTGAGCTCTTTGTGGTCATTGGTGGTTTACTTTTAGCAAGATGTTTTGCTGAGCACCAAGGCATATTTTTACTACAATTGTTCTATGAATCTTACACTTGTCTTTTTATGGTTTTTTCCACATGGCCTCTTCAAGTATTATTATGGTTACTTTGTGTAATTGTATTTTATGGACTATTGTGCAATTTGCCATAATAGTTTCAATTAATTTAAAGTTAAATGGCTTGTTTGATTTCAATATCAAATTTCTTTAAAAGGTATATTCTGTGCTCTAACTGTGTTGATCATTAACTTGTATTTTTAATTTATTTAGTAATATGAAGTGTGACAATGTGGTGTGTGAAAATCAGAAGGTATTTGTTTAGAGATGTTTACAGATGTCTACCCAGAACAGTTAATACTGGAATAATCCAACTTTGTTGGAGTGAATGTAGGAATTATTCTTTGATATACACATTAAAAGTGCTAAATGTATTTGCCCAGTGGTCACTATCAGTATTGTAATACAGATAACAGATCATGGATACTTAATTGATGATTGGCACAAAAAAAAGTGGTAGGAGCTATGTTTAAACTTTGTGAGAAGTTTGTCAATAATTACAAATGTAATTAGGAGGAGGATAAATAGGTAAATATGAGTGAAATGAAACCCATGGAGTGGTCATTGGTGTGACAGGAAAGTTAAATATGACAGCAGATGATAAAAGCAGCACAAATGTAAGAAAATTTTAAAAAACTTGAGGTACTATAAGCAGCCTTCAGTAAAGCTGTGTGGATCTTTCCATGTCAACCAAGGCCCACAGTCGACCCTCTCAAGTTTTCATGAAACTTAGCCAGCATGTCGTGTATGAAGCCAAACTGAAACACTCAAATTATTTGGTTTTAACTTGCATAGGTTCAAAAGTTTAGAGGGTCTGCAGGCAACTTAAGATGACACATGACATTAATCTCATGTAGCAAGCTTGAATTTCCTGAAATTATGCCCACTAATACAACTTTCATACTCAATTTATGAATCTGATTGCAGATTTTTATGTCAGCAGAAAATGATGCTCAAAGTAGGCTAAAAAATGTATAGCATGGAATTGAAGCCATACTCTGGAGAATCACTGAGACCAACTTATCATTGCCCAGTTTATGCATAAATATGTAGATGAGTCATGTACTTTGATACTTATCAGTGTGCTTATTATGAACCAGCAACAAACTTAAATTATTACACATATCTTCCTCTTATTGGTATATGGGTAATCTCAAATTTCCCTATATTTTTACTTTTATCTGAAAGTGCTTTGATTTCTCTTTAAGGCCAAGTCACATTTTGCTTCCAGTCCAGTACCATCACATGCCAGTTTTAATTTACATTTTGCGACCAAAATTTTATGGGAATCAATTATTTATTTGTGCCAAATGAAAAAGAGGTTCATTAAAAATCCGAAACAAGAGAGAACACACAGTTTCAGCCAATCACGGTAGCATCAACAATTTTGTGTGGAAGCAGTAGAATGATAGCAGTAATTTGAAGTCTTACAACGCGAGGAACAGAACGAATAATCTATTCCATTTGCGGACTTCTAGTCGTATAATACTTAGTGCCAATCATGACGGAGCTTTGCGTAGAAGCCTCTCGAAATAACCATCGTCTCAAAAGAAGCACAACTACACGAGCTTGATACCAGAACTATCCAAATATAAAATTTATTCGTGGATTATTTTTTCGATACATTCTGAAATAAACCTTGAATGAAATTGAGTTTTAATTTCTTGATATTTGACGGATGTGGAGTCGAAATGTAATGATAGAGGAAGATTAGTTTTCTAGCCTACACACAGTTCTGACGAATAAATGGGTAGGGTAGATCGGAAGAATGTCGCCATCCGAGGCAATGGCACTTCAAATTGATCAAGGTATCTACTAACCGATGCTAAAATATATATTTTAGTTGTTTTATACAAAAGATGAATATTTTAGCCTACATTTTAATGTATTGTGTTGATCTATTTCGTTTGTTTTGTTGCTTTCAATCTTGTCTACTCGGGGTTGACACCACTCTTCTAGGGGTAATGCCGCAATGATGGCCAAGCAACCATAACTGAAGATACCAACCAACGGAATAGATAACCATCATCTAGACGTGCCTTGTTCCTCAAAAGAAAAAGTTCAGGAGTCGAAATCTGAAAAATGTTTCTTCAACGGATAGAAAAGTTTTCCCCATCCCGCAATTTGCTTCAGTAAAGGTGGAACGAAATTCCAATAGCAAAGCCACTCTTCAATTTTGGAAAATATAGTGGTTAAAAGGGAGGAAGCGGCATTAAATAGAAACAAGCTGTAAGAAAATCAGTGGCAAAGCATATTGTAAAGTCTTTTGAAAATATCCAAGGCAACCAATGGTAAGTACATTCTGAATGCAGCCGAGTGGGATCAACAGAAAATTATATTTGCGATTTTTGTAGATTGTAACTGACTTAATTTAGATAAATTAAATTTCAAAAAATACTAAAACACTACAATTTTTATTAATTAATTTTTGTTGTTGTGGTATTCAGTCCTAAGACTGGCCTGACGTAACCCTTCGTGCTAACCTATCTTGCGCATAACTATCACGTCCCACATCCTTCCAAATCTAATTAGCGTATTCCATCCTTGGTCTCCCTCTTCTGTTCTTACCTCACACACATCCCTCTAATGCTAATTTTAGAGGCCCTCATGTCTTAAAAAAACGTGGCCCATTGATATATCCCTTCTGTCGGTCAATGTCCTCCATATTGTTAGCTCTTCCCCTGTTGTTTAAAACTAACTCGTTTTCAGCAATCCCCTACAGCACCAAATTTCAAAGGATTCTATTATTATCCTTTCTGCAACTCCTATCGTTCACGTTTCGCACCAACGCTTCATACGAACATTTTTAGCAATGATTTCCTAATATTCACACTTATATTACCCGTAAGTAAAGTCCTCTTTTTCGCGAAAGCCTTCATTGCCTGTGCTATCCTACTTCTACCATTCCTAGTTATTACGCTTCCCAAGTAGCAGAATTCCATAACTTCCGTCAAAATATCCCTTCCGCTGGTATGTTATAAATTCCTAGCGCTTTACAATTGCTAAGGTCTATCAGCGCCTATCAAACTACGACCTTAATATTTTGTCTCCCAACTCTTCATCTTCCATCTCCTCTTCTTCTTCTGCTATTACTGACTGATCTAGATTTCCACCGTGATACAGCTCTTCTGGATATTCCTTCCATCTTTCTGCTTTTCCTTCTTTATTAGAATTTGCTACCCATCCGCTCTCCTGATATTCTTGCTAATATTTTCTCTCTCTCCGAGGCTTTTCCTATAAGCTGCGTCTATTTTCCTTTTAACCATGAAATCTGCAACCGCTTTGCATTTCTCTTTTAGCCAAACATTGGCTGCTTTACACTTTCTATCTATCTCGTTCTTCAAACGTCTGTACTTTTCTTTACCATTTTCATCTCTCGCCTTTCATCAATCATTTTTATTATTTCTTGTGTTATTCGTGCTTTCATATTGCCCTAAGCTATTCTTCCTTTTTTCCGTCGGCAGCTCTAGTCAATTTTTCCTTCAAGAGTGCTTATTTCTCTTCTATATGGTTTCTTTCTCTATTAATCTACTCTTTATATATTATTTGAAACTCTGACGCACCTTTGTTTCAGTTTTTATAATTCCCACATTTTTGTTTTATTCCTTTCTTGAGTCTCTTCATTTTCAGCCTGCATTTCATAATCAGCAGAGTGTGTTCGGAGTTTATATCTTCTCCTGGGGACGTTTTGCAGCCCAGTACCTGATTCATATATCTGTGTCCCCCGGCTTCTTTCATGATTCCTAAATTTTTATATTAAAATAAAATGGGTTTATATTAATTTGTTACTTTTAATATTTCACTGTTCCTTCTTAGTATATAGTTAAATGAATTGGTGTCATCACCCAGAATTTGATTATAAAAGATAATTGAAGCCATATCGGATAGTTTTACTGACAAACCTTGCTTATAATTCACCTAAGAATAAGATTTGGTGGGTAAAGAAATATATTTACACTGCAAACTACAAAGTTAGTGTCTTCGTTTAATCAAGACCTACTGTTAAATTATCTGAAATATCAGGAATAAACTTAAGAACAGAATGGAACTAAGAATTAAAATTTTAAAATGCATTACAACGATTAAAATAGCAAATATATTGCAGAAAAAAAAGGAAAATTCCGAAATCATTCGCAGCATTGTCAAAAATGTCGTTTATAAATTATGTGAGTATGAATTTCCTATGGTGTTGAGATATGATTTTCTTTGGTGTGGTGATGGGATGTGGATTGTGGACCTCATGTAAATAGCAAATAACAACTGGCAAGTGGTTCCGGAAATGAAGTCGTTCCAAATACCGCAAGTTCCGCGGGAAATAGCGTCATAGCTGACGTCGACTTTATTTGCGAGCTCTACGATTCGTAGGAAATAAGATTTTATTCCTTGTATATTTTCACATGCAGGTAAAAATAAATATATTATTCTTAAAAAACGATTCATAGGTATTCATTACATCGACGTGGAGGTTGTCGAGCGACTTTTTCTTTTCGATAGCTAAATGAAGGTGATCCTGAAACAGGCAACTCCTGTTTAATAGAATATGAAGTGAATTGAAAAGGGAGGGGTGGGGGTGTGTGGAATGTAGAGCAAGGTAACCGATAACATCCATTAACACGAATTAAATGAAATAATTAGTTTATCAAACTTTTAGCCAAGAATAATATTCTCCATTGACCTTTTAGATAATCGATTCTATTACTTTTTCGACTATAATTAACATGTAATAACAATCACGTTCTGTGTAAAATTTACTCATTTATTTATTTTGCAATTTTTATCTTTGCTATTTATAACATTAATTTTTTTGTTCACAATAGTTTTTATTTGTTCTATTTCCTAACCCTAGGATTAATGGAATCGATCACTAAATTTGTGCTTTTTAATATTTATTACTAATATTAAATCTTTGTAAAAATGTATTCAAGGATTCCTATTTAAAAGTAAACTATTATGATTTATGTAATTATTATCTAATATGAATTAACATCAATGATTTACAAGAGAGATTATTTTGAGAACCAACCTGTTATTTAGTGACTGTTTTATTAACATCATATGACATAAGAGTAGTAAAAATGGGACTAACGAGGCGATAGAAAGCGTCTACTACTAAACTTGTTTCGGGAGAATAAATAAACAAAATAGAACGTAAATAAATTTAATGATCTCTGGAGATTCAGAAAAACAATAGGTCCTCGTTTGTAACGTAGGTTTAACTTGCCTGAATTATTATCTTTGTCTTAATATTTTTTTTTCGCAAAACGATTAAAGAAATGAAGAAGACCTTTCACATAGGGTAACTAAATAAAATTATTAAAATATTTCTTATTTTACTGCGTTAGAAAAAAGCAGTGCCGTATGAAATACAATCGGGTTATGGAGGTGAATGTCGATTATTTTTACAGTTTTGTTATATTTACTATTGGACCTTTCGTCAATCGTCTAGTAGTTACGGAAATGGCATTCAAAACAAAATTTCATAGGAGTCTCGCACAAATCCTTATAAGTATCGCGACTTATTTCTCTGAAGGAGCGGAGAGGTAACAGCGTCAGTATCCCAGAGGGGATCAATTTCTTTCTACTATAATAGGAGTCAGAATGTTCATGAAATCACGAAAGGAGATGAATTTCCAGAGGGTAATCAAGCAGGAAAGAAAAAAGTGTGTTCTTATTAATTAAAATGATAACGTAATATGCTTTAGTATTAATTTCAAGAAAAAAGGGAAGAGTATTTCAACGCAGGAAAGAGTAATCTCAATTAATATTTAAACGTAAAAGGCATCATTGTGGGTAAACGTTGTAATGTATAAGTTAACAATGCGGTTTAAATGTTATAAAATGGAAAGGTTTTACTTGGAAATTGCCGAGAGAATCGAGTTAGTAGTTTCCGCCACTCCGTGAAGACGCAAGTAAATCTTTGTTGTTGTAAGAGTATAATTGAAGATTTTTCCAATGTGGAGTCAAGTTTTGTTAAAAAACAGTATGTGTTACGAAGTAAACTGAATTCTGTCAATTTATGAGTATCAAGAGACAATTGTAAGTATTAATCGCTTTTTTGTCGGTATCTTCGCGACGAAGTGTTGTGAAAGTGTTGATTTCATAAATAATTCCAATTGCGTCCGTAAATGTTAGGGAGGAATTGAAGAGAGAAGTCTGAAGTTCCACAGGCTAATGTGAGAAAGGAACTTATTACAAAATTCCACGAATTCGATCCACTGGTAATTAGCCAATTTTTCCTCCCATCGGAAACTCTGGGAATAAGATCTCTCGCTCCTTTAAGGAAACATAGTATTTCATGTGGTATTCGGGAAGAGAAATGCGTAAATCAATTCAAAATCTGAATGAGCTATATATAATCTTATATTATTAATAATATATTTTAGGATTTAATTGTAATTTAAATAATTATTTATTGCTGTTCATCCTTTCAATACAAAATTATGGTTAATATTCATTACGTAAATATTAAAAATATCTCCTTTAGTATTAGATTGAAACAATAATAAAACGATTATTATAAACCATTGCATATTTTAATAACTAAACAGTAAATCAGCCATAAGTCGGAACAAATGTAATATAAACTTTATTAACATTAGCTGTTACACGACGTTTTGGCCCTAAATTTGGAATGGTGCTATTAATAAAGTTAATATTAATTGCTAATAGGAACAATTAACGTCTGTGAATAAAATAGGTATCTAGAATTAACGACTGGTGTAAGAAATTTTGAAAATAAATTGAACACAAAGTATACGTTTTGACCATGGATAGACAAGGACCACAATGGATGGTAAAAATATCTACTTAATGTTCAAAAATTTTTCAAAATTTGTTGTATAATTTTTCATACGTATTGAATTTCTAATTTCAATAAAGTTTATAATAATATGATTTACTATTGATTTATGCCAAGCAACCAGGTAAAATAATTAATTATTGTAATAGTTGTCAAATTGTAAAGTAAATGATGAAAATAGTGAAAGATTTAATTCGTTTGCAACACAAAATAATTTGTGACAGATAAGTATAAAGTTTGGAGACCCCTACTCTAAGCTAATATTTGTTTATCAAATGTCAATACACGTTGTTATGAGACGGATATTACCTGAGGTTTACATTTACAATACCAATGAATTATTGTTGAACTTACGTTGAATGATTAAATGCATGGCTACTCATGTTTATTGTGAAAATACGTATATTCTTGAAACTGACAACAACAAGTTCTTGGCACAACTATAAGCATCCTCTTACATATACAGTAGGTGTACTATTTGTTGTAATTGGTCCTGGAACAAGTGTCTGGTGAAATGACTCTTAGTTCGAGTTTTTTCACTGCGGAATTTAAATATTTAGTTGTTGTGTCACTGAACGTTCAAACGACAATATTTGCAATTGTACGGTTTACTGGAATATATTAGGAATAAACAGTTTTCTGGTTTTAATGAAACATACCAAATGAGGATTATTCAATATTTTATTTAGTTTGCTAAAACAATTTACTAGGTTTTCCGTAAATAATCGTTGCAATAGTTTTTAAAAAGTGATTTTTCGTTTGTAAATAAAATTAATCCAAAGCTACACTTATACAGTTAGAATGTTTAAGAGCCATAGGTTTATTGCAGTGCTGATATGAAGGAATCTCTTTTTAGATCTGAACTTTGTTATTGGAAGGAAATCAATAAGGAAAGCATTCGCTAGCATCCGGCCAATCTTCGTAGTTTATTAATGCAGTTGAGCTCAATTCTGTCACGAGATGAACTGGCAAAACTCCCGACCAAGTCACGCGCAGAATAAATAACTCGTTTCTTTAGCGTACATTTGATTATATTTTCTCGCAAATAACTACGGTAATGATAAAATAAATATGCAGCTCCAAGGCACATCGTCCGGTCGTTGCCGTTTATATTGCAGGCTTAACAATATTTTTTGCTGTAGTTCTAAGACAAATTTAAATCGAGCTGTCGATTTTTGAGGGTTTACCTACATCATTAGTAGGTAAATGCTGGGTAGGTCTCTTAAAATGCCTGGTCAACTCTGCTTCCTCATTTAATCGCCAGATGGCAGTATGACAGTAATATCGAGGCCACATTCTCAAAGCAACACAAGATATTGTTAATATACTGAGCATTAAAACTTGCTGCTCAACGACGAGTTATTAGCAGCTAGTATAAACTCAATACAGAATTTTCCGCCACAGATAGTTCTAAAAAATAATTTTACCGTCCAGAAAAGTTATCTGAACATCCTTTTCGGAAACGGTCATTGACCTCGACTGACAAAGAAATAAGAAACTATTCGTCTCAATTAAATGTTAATTTTAAAACCGAGAGAGGGGAATAAGATTTTAAATTGGCTTTAGTGGAGGGAGGAATATACAGTATTCAAATGATTAGAATGAGTCATTTTTGAACAGTGAATAAGTGAGTGAGTGAGAAAGTGAACGGGTGATGAGGTGAGTGGGTGAGGGAGTAGATGAGTGAGTGAATATGTGAGTGAGTGTTTGCGTGAGGGAGTGGGTGAGTGAATGAGTGAGTGATTGAGTGAGAGAATGAGCGAGCGAATGAGAGAATAAGTGAGTAAGCGGGTGAGAGAGTTATCGAGTGAGCTTTAATTCAATAACAACGGAATTAACTATCAGTGTAACAGACAGTTGCATAAAATTTTGAACAATAGAAAGAAATAGAAAAAATATTGGATGTTTCGACCAGCCCTTGTGGTCCTTGTTAATAATTATGGCAGACTGAGATATTGTGAACAAAGGTGCAACTGTAAAAGAAAATACTTCTCAGTTAAATTCAACGCATTTTGGTGTATTAATAAGTATTTGTTAGTCACATATTTAGGTGAT
Source organism: Eucriotettix oculatus (assembly GCA_034510155.1). Classification (NCBI taxonomy): domain Eukaryota; kingdom Metazoa; phylum Arthropoda; class Insecta; order Orthoptera; family Tetrigidae; genus Eucriotettix; species Eucriotettix oculatus. The sequence continues at coordinate 68,244,302 of CM067378.1, forward strand.
TTTTTGTTTTGTACTGTCGTTATTCATAATATCTCAGTATTAATTAAATACTGATAAAGACCGAAACGACTGGTCGAGGCGTCTAATTTATTTCAAAATTTTTATTTTACTTTCTGTTATACTGGTCTTTAATTCCTATGTTACTTAAGTTTCATAAGGTGGTAATTGTTTTTATATGTTCTAGTGACCCAATGTTTTGTTTAAATTCTTAGATTTCAATTCAATATGTTTGTTTGAATCAATATACTAGTTTACATTTCGGCTGAAGCTGCCCAAGTTGGCAGTCATGCTCAGATTTTGATACATTTGGTTTTTTTGTCATCAAAATTTAACATTACCTGCGGAAGTCTAAAATATGGTGACTAATATCGTTTCAACAAAATAAAAAATTTGTCTGTTTGTAAATTTATACGATTTAATTATTGTAAATAACAGACGTTAATTGATTTAATAGTTTACTTGTCTACTGGGTCCTATAATTGGTCCACGAAATTGTTGAGGAGTACGGAAATACAACGAGAAGGGAACGCAATTAAAGATCTTAATGGTAATAAGGTGTTAATATGTTAGGAAACAAATAAAAAGATAAAGCAAACATTTAACGGATTAGGCATAGCATTTGCAGAGTAAGGATGCACCTTGTTCGGATTGGCCAAATGAAAGCATAAAATTTACAGGCGATTGTATACGGACGTTTATGTGTAGGTGTTAGGATTGATTGGTCTGGGTTAAATTGCTTTCAAGATGAAGTGCAACAAGATACGACCAACTGTGTATTTGTGAATCGTTTTCTCAAAACTAGTAATGAATTTCCAGATATAGGATAACACGAGAACGTTTTTCAATATAAATTGTTTTCGTAATTTTGCTCATAGTGTGGTGGGGGATATGACTGTTGGTAGGCAAATTAAACCTTTGACGAATACACCACATTTAATTTAGGGTTCAACTTTTTGATAATATTAAAATCTGGTACATTATTATCAAATATATTACTCATTTTTTAACTTATTCCGGCTACAAGCATAGACTTACAGGTTGACCGTGGTGGTTAGGAAAATTACACCAATTACGTTTCGAATCTTAAATAGAGAAAACATACTGCGCTGTTAAATTTAACCCCCTAAAATTTATGCAAACAAAGAAATAATTTATGTACCCATAATTTAGAAATCATGAAAAAAGAAACGAAATAACTGCGTCAACGTGAGAACATTTTGTAATTAATCTGGTTAGCTGCTCCATCTCGGATGATCGTATGTGGTGAGGAAGACGATGAAGCAAAGACCCCCGGTGCTGTGTCTTGCTGATGGTCTCTGATCTATCAGATCGCTGGACTCGATTGTCCATTTACTGCTTCCACGCCACGTAGTAGAGGTGGATAGCTGGCTTTCACCTTTCTTCTCCTGACGGTAAAGTTCTATCACCCAGAATAATTGCTCGACTTCCTATCCAAAACTTCTTCTCTCGGCTTGTCAACTCGGACTGTACTGTTCTCCTCTCGTTGTTCACACCAACCGTTTTCCTTCCTCTCCTTCTTCGTCCTACGTCATTTTTTTCTTCTCATCTGAACCACCATTCACACTTTTAATTTTGGGAAGAACACGCCCCCAATTCCCGCGAATTTGGACAATCCTCGATATTTTGACACTTGGCGGGGAGAAATAATTTATGTGGGGGCACGCGCACCAAGGTATACGTAGGAGTTCACAGCTCTTTGTCCTGGAAGATATCACACCTACCCCGCTAAAATCTTCAGATCGATGTTGTCACGTTATTTTTCTCATCCCCCCGTACATGTAACAAATAAAGTGTATTCCATGCTGTCAGCCGAATACTAAAAAAAGAATGTATCTATTTTAATAACTAATATCTTAACGTCTAATACCTATCTATCTTAATAACTACTTAATATCTAATATCCACTCCATATGACTTACTACAATAGAAACAAGCGTTTCCGTGAAAGTTATTAAAAATCTGTGGGAAAATGCTTAGTTAATTTAGAGTTTGGAATTTCCTATAATCAATTATTCTGTTTCAGTATCGTCAATTTATGTGTGAAATACAGTTCAGTGAGCTCGGAACGAGGCAATGAAACATCAATTACATATTTAACTCTTGCCACTTTAGGATCTCTAATTATTTGAATTTAGCTATACTGAGATACACCAAGTTTCACGATTTTTAATTGACCTTCGTTTAAAGAGTTTAAAATGCTTACTATTTGTGTACTGGAATTACAGCGACTTGTGTGGCTCAACGAAACGTTTTTACCTGTGTTTACTGTGTAGCTTTTCCTTATTAAAAATTTAATGAACCTTCGGCCGCGATGGACGGAGAAAAGAATCCACCCTTCCTTAAAAATTAATGAAAATTGGATATAATTGATTTCACAGCAGTAATTGGCTTAAAAATATATAAATAAACGTTCATAAGTCTTCTAAAAACAAAATATCGTACAATAGTAAGTTATCCATCTCTGAGAGACAAGCGGTGTAGTATCATCAAATATTTGACAGCGATAAGATAATGTGAGATTTAACTGTCGGGAAGGGGCTACTTTTATCAATCTTAATATTACTGAATAGTTTTATTCTTATACAACAACGTTGGTTTGTTACAAATTTAACATCAAAGAACTTTTACATCATTAGTATTATAATTGAAAGAGATCTTTCCCTTTTTTTTCTCAAGTTCACAATTTTTATTTTAATGAGGCACTGAAATAACTCGCCTTATCGAGTCTATTTTAAATTATTTGCCCACTGTACTTAAGTGTCATTTGCCTTCATACTTTCATTATTGACATTATTAAGTAATGTGTGCTAATATTTTAGGATGGTCAGGGATGTCAGAGCAAAGAAAAGAACTTCTTAATACTTTGTATTGTCCTTTACCTACATCAGTCAATTTCAAGGTTTATTTGAATCATGCCCATTTCTTTTGTGTTTGCATATGTTTGAAATTTATTATTATTACTTAGCTGCTATTGGGCATTTGCCCGGTGGCAGCTATATACAAAGAAAACACAAATACAATTACAAAAAGAAAATACAATTCACACTAAGGACCATTTTTGAGGTGTAGGTTTTGATCTGAAAAAGAAAAGATAAGTCAGGAGTCATACATAAATCACTTCCCTAAAAACCTGCTCACTTAAGTTTTCTTAGCCTATTCCTAAACAGATTTACGCTACCCGGAAAAGTCGTGAGTATTTCTGCAGGCCCGTGTAAACAAGAGGACTGAACTGAATTCTGGAATGCTCATCTGCTCACGGACCTGTATTGTTCACGACTGAACAAAGCTGATACTTTATCCCACGTGTCCAGTAGTCTAAACAGAACAGGCATGTGTCTGCCACAAATAAGAGTTAGGGACATCTACACACTGACGTCAACGACGGAAACACCCCGCAGAGTAGTGTCCCAAGAATTTGGCTGCCACACGTCAAATAAATCGTACATCAAGCTTGCTCCATACATGGGAGGATGGGGTAAAATATCAAGTGCTGGGCGGGGCGTCGAGATCAAAACCGACGTACAACTTGGAGAGCGGGTCATTTCATTCAGATCCACTCACGCTCTTTCCGGATTCATTCAGCCATACATGTATCCAGCTTTATATTCATTCATTCAGTCATGCTTCCGGATACAATTTCTTCCTAACTAATTCAGCAGAGGCAAGCAAAATTCATGGAGATGCTTCAACTTGCAGCAGCTAATAAAGCTACAGACCAACCAACAAGAACGTCAGAGATGATCGACAACGCCTTGGTGATGTACCCACCTTTCTGTTTCTCGTCTCTAGTCGTTTCTGTTTAAAGTGTTCTCGGCCCCCTCCCATGGTTTCATGATATACCCACTAATATTGAATGTTTCCCTGAGACAAAATATATTCATGTTCCCGATTATGTTAGCGATTCCCTTAATTTAAATCTAAAACTTATAAATCCTTTATCCATTGCATAGCTCATCATAATTTGTTCCACCTTCATAGTTAACTTCAAAAATCCCAAAAGAGTACCGCAGTAATAAGTTTCAGTGGTTGAATATATACCGGGAGCTGAAATTAAGGGTAAAGAAGAGGACGGCCAACCTCATCCACTTCTGACAACATTGAACATCCTGATTCTGAATGACAAACTAGTTACTATTGATAAAGTGGTAAAATCTACGTGGATGGTTTATGGTTTTGCATAGGAAGAAATAGACTATTAATAATTCTAACTCTACTGACCTAGTCAGTAAGCGAAAGTTTCTGTAGTATTAGCATGCCTACTTTCGTGGTGATACTTCTTTGAGACCTTTAAATTTTAATAAGTACACTTCAAATTAATATAGCCCTATCAACTTCGGCTGAGAAATTGCGTACAATTTGGCTGTTAAAGTTTGCTGTTACCGTTTCTTAGTGTAGAGCTTAAGATGGAATTCCCGAGATGTTGAGGTTAAGAGAGCGGATATTGCGAAAAGCTTTCAGGCAAACTCAGCTATTAAGATATCGAGGATAGCCATCTGATGGCTTCTGGAGCACTTACACTGGGTGCCAAAGCAAATTACTTTAGTAGTGTTCTACTTGGAGCTCTTACAATGCCCCCAGATTTATGGCGCGTCACTACGCTCTAAGACTGACGACAAACAGCAGTAATTCAAATGAGCAACGGGAGCGCGATTTCATCATCTAACAAACAAATTGTTAGCATATGAAGGTATCTAATCCTGCCCACTGGTGACGCCAAACACGAAGCGTAACTGGGAAGCGCAAAAAAATGTCTTAACACAAACTCGAACAATTAAATGATTACATAATAGCTGAAATTACTCATGGGTGACTGAATTGGCTGATCTAGTTAAATTTGTTCAATATTTTATGAGAAGTCTGGCATGTGTTGGATTAATGAATAATAAATATTCTTTAAACTACAAGCATGAATTGGATAGTGGTCAGTCTGACGATGAAAAAAACAATCTTATCAATATCTGGTTTTTTAACGCAAGCCATGGCTTCTTCATTCGAAGCAATTCTTCATCTATCAATCCACTTCTTTAAGTTCTGTAACAGAAAATAATCGTTTCGAGTTATGTCTGACGAATCTAGTGAATGTTGATCCAATCCATGGGCATTATTAGTAACAACTGAAGTCATGGCTGTGGGTGAATTTTTCTTGACGAAATGTACCGGTTTTATCCAATAACCCATCAGTAATATCCTCTACTAAGTCACGTATGTGATTAGAATTCTGAAACATCCCGTATAAAAACTTATCAACGGCAGACGTCATCAGTTACGTAAAACGTTATTGGAATAAGTTATAGATTTGTCAAACGAATTAACAATACAGAGCTAAAGAAATCACAAGGATAATACAGCGTCATAGATTTGGCTTAGAGCATCACTCTGGATATTTATAATACTGGAAACCTTTGTCAGTGAGTCCGTCAATATGTATATCGTATCTATAGGCGTCCAAACTACAGGTCAGAATTTGACCAAATTTGGCACACGTGTTCCTCACGGCGCGAAGCTGCCCATTATCTTAAAATTTATTAAATATACTGAAGTTATGTATGTGAAAAAAGTGAAAATGTCAACAAACCTCCGTTATTTCACTTTTTCGGGGTTTTCCGCCTCTAGCAAAGACCGTACTCAACTTGAAGAAACGAGTAAGGGCTTATTCTCTTTATTTTACCCAGACATACTAGTAGATACCTTTATTTTCAAGGCGGGACAACTCCCCTAAACCCCGAGCTACAACACAATAAAAAAACTCAATTTTGGAACCCCTCTAAATTTATACCCCTGTATTTCGAAATCTGATTATTATAGACACACAGCCGTTGGTAATTTAGATTCTCCACTATTTTGTCATATTACCTTTTTTTCTGAGACCCTCGGAAATGGGTCAAGAAGACACTTCTCTGTAACAAGCTACCATTTTGACGATTTTTCGTCATTTACACAATCTAAGATTGAAAATAGATTGTTTTTGAGCTAAAAGTGATCCCTGTGTAGTAGAATTCAGTATAATAAACTTATATTTAATTAAATTCCTGCTTTATTATTTACGTCTACCCGAGCAACGCCGGGCACTTCAGCAAGTTTAAAGTAAAATTATTGGAGTTTATGTGAATATTTCAGAAACTAGTCTACTATGATACTTATTCTTACTTTGAGTTATCCGAATAAAAAGAATGCCTAATAGAGAAATTTGTTTTGCGATGTCATGGTGTTTGTATTCTGCGTGCTTTAAGTTGATACGATGCTCCTTAATCTGAGTTTTTAAAGCTTTTTTTGTTTGACTGATGTAAATGGTATTGAAAATTATTACCTTGAAACTGGTTGCAGCACAATCTTTGTCACCCTTTTATTCTTAATCATATTGAATGAGGCGTTGGTGGCTCTGAACACAACGGAAATATTAATTTTTTCAGATAAATGTTCAGTGATGGGTAAGTGGTTCATAAACCGGTAACTCTACATTTTAAGATTATCTTTAGCCCCTCTCTTGGGAATAAAACACCTGTGTTCTTTGAGTCTATTTTTAAAAAATTATTATCAATCAATTGGGGAGGATAATTTGTCCTTGAAGATGTTAAAAACCAACATAAAATTCTCAGAATGAAACATGGGGTCATAAATCGAAATCACTCAGTCAAATAAATCAAGAATCATGGTCCTGTTCCAATCGGTGAATTATTAGAATAATAATTAAGAATTCAGCCCAAGAAAGTAGGTTTCCAATACTAATTAGGAATTAAACATGAAATGTCAATGGATAAATTCACATATAGAAAGCTGAGAGAGTGGCTAGCTTCAAATATTAACTAAATTAGTAAAGTGGGTTTTAAATTTGGTTGTATAAATAAATAAGGCAGTGTCTAGATAACGCTTCCTCACGCGAGTTTCGTAAAACAAACTTATAATTGTATAATATATGTTTATTAACTTAGTATATGCGTTAAAATTGAAAACGTAATATTTTATCCGACTTCTGTGCCGTGGGTGGTCTGTTCGATGTCTAGGGCGAACAACTGATCCTCTGTCCTTTCCCCCTTTCCTGTCGCATCTTTCAAGCCATTCCGTTCTTACCCGTCTCAGCAATCCTTCTGTGTGAAGGGAGAAGCAGTGAAGTGATTATTAATCTCTTTAGGTAAGGGTATTGAAATCGTCAATTCATTTCATCTTTGAATTGCAGATCACTCATTTAATTTTATATTGGTAGTGGCTTTAAATCTTTAACAGTTTTACATTTGTCAGTTATTATTTGTTTTGCTCTAATAGCCAAAGTTCAATGTACCCGGCGGACTACAAACTTTAAGTCCGATGCTTGTTTTACGTCTTCACATAAAGTGGACCCACCCAACTGCTCCCTCCTAGGCCATTAGGACTGGATGTCCCACTATAATGTGTGATGTAATTGCACATTTCAGTCTCCTTTCCAAGCTCAACAGTAATCGTAACTACGGGACGAAGGATCGTCTACAAACTTTACAGCCTCTGTTAAAATAATTTTTTCCGGCACATGAGATTGGTGGTATTTAAACGTGTTGTTTAAGAAATGTGATAAAAAATAAAGGGAATTTTCATTTTTCTTAAACACACATTATTTATTAATCAGGATCAATTCAACGTAATCCTCGTCAGATATAATACACTTGTGCCAGCGCTTTTTTCAAATATTGGAAACACTGTTCGGTATAACATTCAGCAATTATTTTTATCACGTCAATGGCGGTAAAACGTCGTCCTCTTAAGGTTCTCAGTCTTGGGAATAAAAAGAAGTCACAGGGAGCCATGTCGGGCGTAATTGAGGCTGGGGCTAAACAAAAGTTTTGTTTCTCACAAAAGAAACCTCAATGAAGAACAATTGAGGTGTGAACGGGAACATTATAGTGAAGCAAATTCAACGAGTGGTTTTGCCACAATTTCGTGGGATTGATTCACTCAAACGGCATATAACTTCAATGTAGTATTATTTATCAACATATGAGGGGTTATAATAATTAAAATAAATAATTATATAAGGATGAAAATCCACTTAATTAACAATTATCTAATTATAATATACTTTAAGTTACAAAGACGGCTTTTTTAACGGTTTAAAATATATACTTTACAATATTTACACACATTATATTTCATACTAACTAGAAACATGAGATCTATTAAAGGAGACGTCTCAGCGGGCCTTTTCATAGAAGACGAAATAAAAACTGTACGCGGAATTGGCAATTCGAGGAAATCGGCAAAAGGTTACAAACAGGGCAATTACCGTAATTGCCGCTGGAAGCACCGCTCCGTCAGAGATGTACCGGTCCTAACAAAATCCTCTAACTTCCTTGTTGAACAATGAGCACCATGCTCATTTATCTTTCTTCTTTGCCTCCACGGACAAGAGCAAGCATTCTGATCATTTTACAAATGTTCACAGCCAATTGCAAACTCCAATCCCTTACTTTACAACTTATTACTCTTTAATGTCCACTGCTTAATGCCCTCTGCTTACTGTCCACTCTTAATGTTCACTGCTTAATCCTGACATTCCTAAATCATTAGTGCCCGAAAATAAATTTTGCCTCGGATTTTAACACCTTATCCCCATTTCTTTATTTCATTCCCTTCGGCGCGGGGACCCGAACTTTTCCAATCAAAAGTATATCTTTCGTCTTTGGGAGGAGCCATTCAACCCTTCCACCGATGTTTTAGGGGAAAACACCATGCCTCGCCAGATTATAGGTTTCCCGGAATATCAATACGTTCAGAAAACCCCGGGTGGCACCAACTTGTCTAGATTTAGTCTCCCTATCTGTAACCTTCTTCAACTTCTATCTCGCTGCCTGGCTTTGATTTCGTACCGCCAAATCCCGCATTTCGTTGGGTTTTAATGCTTACCGTTTCAAACTTTACGATCACTTGGCGAAATCTCATGATGCACTCGCCATCGAAATGAAAAAAAGGATAACCTTCACATTTGATCGAACTTGTTGAATATTTTTCGATCTTACTTCTTTTCATTGGGGCTATTGGGCATTGGTTTTGTCGTCACAACCATACACCATGTTTTGCCACCTTTCATGACAGTTTCAAGAAATTATAATTCGTTGTTGACTTTATTTAACAGTTCCTGAGAGATGCCTACGTGGAATTGTTTTTGGTCGACATTCAACAATTTTGGAACAATTTTGCATAATAGTATCTAGTTGTTTCCTCTTACTAGCACATAAATGTATCTTGTTAATCTTTCCAAGTGCCCAAGTACCATATTGCAGGTTATAAAAGTACTTTTCCTTGTTTGTAACATAATAGACTAAATTTAATAATTTCGTTGTAATCACATAAAAATTAGCGCTTTCGTATGACATCTTGTATGAGGAATCGAATAACAGTACCTGTATTCGCACATTGCAATGTTGGCAGCGCTCTGGAACACGAACGATTCAGCAACGTGGTAGAGTTGTTTGAAGTTTGCTTTTGCTTGCAAACATTTGAAACTACCCAGTCGGAACTCACTCCAGTAATACAGCTCTAACTGTGATTGATCAATACGTGCACTTGTCAAATTACTAGTTAACAACGCCAGTTGTAACTAGTCAAATTAGCGTATAATGTAGTTTAAAAATTAAATTTTAGTTGTTTCAGATAAATCAGAATTGCCAACAGCTGATAATATTAATGCTAAATCACTGGTTATATTTACAATAGCTACCGCTGAATTATAATTCAAATGAGTCGTTTATAAATTATAAATAATAAATACTATTAATAAAACTATGGAATGTCAAAATTATAAGGAAAAAAATTGATAGTTATTATAAACGTCGTTGAAGCGTGACGTTTAGGCTTCTGCCGAGCAAAAACTCTCACGACAATCGTTTTATATAAATACCTATTGTTAAACTTCAATAAAATTTGATCGTGCTAATAATATCATAACGGCGAGTGAATTAAAAGTAACTACATTCAAAAATACCTTTTTATTTTCACCTCTGTGAATCCATTATATATTTTCTGATGTCCCTCATTCCATCTCCTTCACTTCAACATTGCTGCCCAAAAATAATTTTAGTCAGCTAACTGTAATAATCCGGTCCGCAGACTACAGTTAATATTTTGTATCGCAGACCTGACAGTACACCTACATACCGTACGCGTCTAAAAGCAATTCTTTATTTTGAGCTGGATCCTACTGCGTAATTAAATGACGAAACTATCATTTTAGAATTATGAACTGATGTTCCTCCACCCTGTAGACAAAACAGTTTCCTTTCTAATATTTTATGAGTTAATACATTGTATTAAATTACTTATTTATTCGACAATATTTTATATAAATCTATTTCCTTTACATGAATACGTAAAACTTATAAATTTCGACTGTAAGCTACAGAAGTTTTAAATATAAGACTTGTGTAAATTGTACATGCTTTTGAAATATAATTGTTTCATTTAAATAATTTTAATCATTTTATGTACGTCTAAAATAAAAATAGTTACTACGCTATACTAAACTGTACGATTCCTCTGTTATTTTCGAATTTATTTAAGAAGCTTTAACTCGTTGTTTAAACCCTGTTGTTAGTCGAAGGTTGAGACTTTCGTTGGTAATTCTTTTATTTTGTCACTAGATCTGATGTCCGATCAGTAAACGTACTAATAATAAACTAAAACGTAAATTTGCGATGAATAAACTATAGCAATATTGTCATTTTGTAAAGTCTGCAATTTTTACCACAGAACCGTATTATTAAATTGGTTGGAATAAAAAATTCCATTCCGATATGATACCAAATACGTGTCGCACTTTTCATTTCGTCGTCATATTTCCGGTATCGAATTATCTAAACAATGCCCCCAATTTTTCGGAAATATATCACTTGTTAAATGGTACACCTGCTCAAATTCGAGTAAGTAACAGGAAACAAAGTTTTTCCTTCGTTAATTCCCTACTTCAGTTTTGTGAGTAGACGATATCCTCATTCCCACAAATTTCTCTACAAAACCCTTACAAACAAATTAAAATAACATCTCATTTTCCTGAATTAGAAGATAATGCATGCATGTTAAGGAAACATGTTTATTGTGCAGTAGAAAACAGTCAAAATTATGTTTCCGAGTTTGAGATAGGTTCCGAACAGTTTCCCGTGATAATATCAGCAGTTCTCTTTTGGTCTCCCTCTCACTCATCCTCGCTCTCCCTCTGCGTACATTACGGAAATGAGTTCGTCTGTGCACGGTTCCGAACGTGGCAGGCTTACGATTTTTCATCGCTTTATAAAACGACCGTGTCATACTAACCGGAATTCGCGGAGCTTTTAACGTGGATTTTAAAATAAAAAATACAACCTACAAACAAGTTCTAGTGATATATATATATTAATATAAGAGAAAAATAAATGTCGATATGAGATTCCATGTAATAAATTCCCGGTATTCCACATTGCATACAATTTCTCTGTAAAATTTAGCCAGAGACAAGGACGTAAAAATAGTAAATTTATTACGAAAATATTTGAAGCATTAAAATTGATTCATATTTATTTTCATAGTTTTAATTCAATTTGAGTTTAATAAAATTCTACTCATCTCAAATTATTACCTACAAAAAATTCAATACGTACAGGAATAACAAACTATTAGGACAAATAACCAGAAATTGTAAATAAAAAATTACAAATGGTTATTCACATCAATTATAAGCAATCGCTCCTGGTAACTAAATTATTCTCGATTTTAAATTTTAGATAAGTTATGAACCATTTAACGGGGTTGGATTCTACTTTAACTGAAATGATAGCAAGGAGAATAAATGATAAGAAAGTTGACAATTTTAAAACTGTATTTTAACAATAAATAACAACAAATAAATAAAATAAAACTTACATCTCTGCTCTTTTAAGAATGAGCTATAAATTTTGAAAATGAATTGACTTTATAAATTGAAATAAGAAGAAAAATTTATCTGTCTCCCAGGGGATGGTGGGGTTTAAACACCTTCGTCTTTACTAATTTATTTTAAAAATGCCTTCTGTGACTTTCAGTTTGCGGCCTTGAGGGATTTATGGTACTTTACCAAAAACCAAAACTCATAGGTACTTTGGCTCCAACCTTTGGAATCTTTGAAGAGTTAGCTTCTGGAATTCGCTGCTACTGCTGGCCTTTGACGTCTGCTGCTGAACGCATCATCCCTTTGTTTTTTTCATCCATCTCCACGAAAAATCAGCAACTCCTACCATCCGTCCATCTCAACCATCACCCTGCAACTGCCTCTCCTCAATCTTTCATGAAAGTACGAAATCTATCGTTTCCCCTTCCCAATTCAATTTTGTCGAATAAGAAACATTCAGAAATTTTCTAGTGCGCGAATCCATCTGACCAAAAAATCCCAAAATGAGGTTACTGAACCTCTTGTGGGAACATCTGAACGTGACAAAAATATTGAAACCTCAGAATATTACCATCCGAAACATATTTATGACTTGTCCAGCTTGTCAAAAGATCACTTCTTCCATATATGTTTGACGACAGCCAGGCCTCTTTGCTACCTGAGTGAAATGAGCCCTCAACTTCCACCACTCGTAAATTTTGTTGACATTAATTTAATTTTAAAAAACCCATTTAATAATTATCGTAACATGTTACACTGCAGTTACATTCATAATTTATTTATCTATCCAATTTTCGTAAAGTCATAAATTTAAGACATTTTATTACACTGAAAATTAGAAAACATTTTTTGAAATATTATACAGACAATTGGATATATTAAGCGAACCACTTCATTTACTCAAAATACATATTCTTGAAATATTTATTAATTATAATCAAAGAGTATTTAAACAAAATTAAGCATTCAATTATCGATAAACCTTTCTTAAAAATACTTCTGATACGTTAAATTTTTGAAATTATTGGTATATAAAGCTAGGAATTTTTTTAAAAAAATTGTTACATATAGGTCTTCTTTTCATATTGTTAGTTAATTACGTTTTCTGTTGCCAGGAAAAAATTGATTAATTATTATTTTTACATTGGTATACAGTATACATAAATATATATCATATTGAAACAAATAACATATTTATATACTGTATAATACAAGTGATTCATATTCCATTTTGTATTAACTTAAAATAAATTATTTCCTCTGTTTGTATTCATAGTATACAATTTAATTTTCGTCACATCTCCAAATTTCGTATTTACATTAAAATTAGTATACAATTACGATAGAGTACATACTTTGTGTAGTGAATAATTCTTTGTGCTGAACTATCCAATTAGAAATATTTGCATTACCTTGGTTTTCCCTCTATTAGTCATGTTCATGTAATTTATTATGGTTTCCAAGTCTTCTTCTGACTCCCCAAATACTACAATATCATCAGTAAACCTTAGGGTTTTGATTTTTCCTCTTTGCAGTATGATTCATTTTCCGTACTACTTTTTAACTGTCTTCATCACCTATTCTATATATAAGCCAAAGAGCGTGGGCGACTGACTGCATCCTTGTCTTACGCCTTTCTTGAGATCTGCTTTCTTCTTTTGACCTTCAATTCCAATTGAAGTTCTATATTTTAAGTAGTTATTTTAGGTACTGAAGATGATAGCGCAATATACTGAAATATTGGCCTTTAGTGAAATGTTTGCCGTATTTCTCATTAGCCTATAACCTCATCAACATTGAAAATACATTATTAAATATTTTGAACACAATTTTGGGCATGAAAAAGAAAATTTCACAAGATTATATAATTTGTGAATAAGGTGTGGACGCAGTAATTCCGTTCTGCTTTAAAGGCTTTCGTAATAATAATAAAATCATCATATGAACTACAAATCCAAGAGGGGTTTGCGAGGAGGAGAAGAGAAAGATGAAGACTATGTGATAGACGTTATCATCCATTCCGGACTGAAGCCTCAGGTCGTCGTTTCCAGCAGCTGGAATCCTGACCGTTGTAGCGTCGGCAATATCCTCGAAGCAATAGATCTGATTTCCGCGTTCCTCGGCTGAATTTGAGCAATAATGGGCAATTAATAAGGCAGGAATAGGAGCGTGGGCGTTGCTTCCGATAGCTGGCAGGATGGGTCGATGCCGCCATGAATTACCCATGCGCTGATTGTGTCGTCGCTGCGTGGCTAATGTTAGCCCGCACATCGATACAGTTCCATCTGCTAGATTGTGAACCTCCTTCTCTCCCACACCTGCAATTCCCATGCCGGTAGAGTCTCTGCTGTCTTACGCGTTCGTTGCTGCAAGCGGTTCATTTGTTTCCTAAGGTATGACTTGCAGAAACAGCCGATATTGAAGTTGTTACCCAAAACGAAAAAAAGCAACATTATTTACAAGCACTAATGTACCCAAATTTTCAGTATTTATGGTGATGAAGCTGGTAATGGATGTTATTCGGCCACATATTAACTAGTCCGTGACACCCTACCAAAATAGATGATCTTATCTGGTGACATAAAACAGAATAGAATCACAACTGTTTCAAAATGAAGTATAAATTTATATGGAGAGCAAAGAAATTAAGGCGCTTGATAATTTAAGATAAGTATTGAAGGAAGAGGAAAATGGTTTGGACAAAATCATGAAAGATTATTATTTTAAAAAACATATGCACCTAAGTACACAACTTGTATAATTATATATCTGTACTGTCTTATGAATAGATTATTTTAAATAAGAAGAAGCTGATGCAACAAATTTTTCATTGGCACCAAAATTTTACTTCGAGCTGTGGTGGTGTTATGATATGGGTTGCCCGAGTGTGGGATGCACACTGAGGGAAGACCATCTTTGATGTTAATAACTCTCTGTGTGTATAAGAATATGAAAGAGGGTTTCAAACTATCGTTTGTGAGGTACGGAGTTATTCAGATCGATATATTATTTAATTAGTTACCTTAGCTTGAAGAGATATAATTTGAAAATTATATGTCTCAATTAAACGCGAGTTTATAAAATTTTAAATGCCAAAAGCCTCAATTGCAGTGAAAAAATTTACAACTTACACAGGAAACTGTGGGACCTCTCAAACATTATTTAGCCTCTTCAAACAATCTTTATATTCACAACTACGTTTATAACTATTCCTGAGAAATTACTTTTAGTAGCACAATTTCAAACGTTCAGTGTTTGTTTCTTCAAACACATGTTACACCCACCACACTATTAGAAGATTATTCATAATTTAAAATTAATTTTGATTATACCATAAAAAATTGAATTGAAAAGGAATAAACACCAATTTAATGATTTTGTAATTTCAATATTTACTGGGTCTATTAGCATGTCAAGTTACACGTTGGCCGCCATTTATAATAATCAAAATGTGGGTAATTTTTTTAGAAGTAATATTTAAATTTAATCATTTATAACTTTTTATAGTATAAAGTTCTATTTTTATTTAAATATAACGTTAAGTTCTATTTTTAATATTTAATGAAATATAACTTTGATCGGGTAAATATTTATTCGTGAAAATTATTTATTTTCACTTTTGACTTTCAAATCCTATGTTATAATTGGGTTTACGTATTGGTTTGTAATAACTCTGATTCCTCACATTTTTAAACGTAGGCGGTAACGCAAAGAAAGGATTCCCACATTAGAAAGGGAAAAGAAACATGGACGAATCCATATTTACGAGAGAACTATTGATTCTTAGCTGTCACAGAAATTAACCGAATGCAAATACAATTACGTTTTTACTATTTATAGTATAACAAGTGCGTGACCATTTTAATTATTATTACAGGAATTGAAGAATTATAGAGGAAAGAAATGACGTTTATGCAGAAAGCGAGTTTAAAAATAAAACTCTGAAAGTGCTTTTACACAATAGTCTGTCCAGCTTGGTAGTTGCTACATAAATTAAATGTATATTACATCCTACTGTATCGAACAGACGAAGTTTATTCAATTGAAAGCAATTTCAAATGGAAGTAATTGAAGTCTTCAAATATTCATTGAACTAAACATCTGTTAAATTGACCGCAACATCCAATAGTACCATTGCTTAGTAAATAACAGTTCAACCGCTACCATTAAACATTAAAAATTTAATTCATTTTGTTGCTACTCACAAATTTCTGCAGCAACGATAACATGGAAATAAAATCTTCTGTATCGCGAAAATTTTTAAATTATCGTAATCTGGATATATAACCATTTTATACGACCTGAAAATGTACTGAAGGAACCATAGAAAAATAAAATAAGGAGTGCGGAAAATAAATAATGTTTTGATGATAACTTGGACACAATTCTCCTTTTTTGGATTGTATTTCAATTTTATTCGTCGGATATTTTTTCTGTAAAAAGTAGTATATCAATTTTTTAATATTTCTTTAAAAAAGTTAAATCCGACTTAGAAATTTAGCCTATATGATATGCTTCTATGAGTAGCATTTGGAAAACAACACGGATCTATTTTAAATAAGTAGACGTCGTCTTCTAAGAGACGTAATCTTTCTGCAATTGTTGATTGTTTACTTGACTGGGTATATGATTAACATTTTCCGTTTTCTTAGGGAGGGGGGTCTCCTTTAATAGAATAGGAAGGAAATTGAAAAGGAGAAGATGTGGAAGTTTTTTTGTTGAGTAAAGTAACTTGTGCTTTAAATAAATATATGCGTTTAAAAAACTGAGATATAAGTTATTTTGTTTTATATAAAAACTGTTCCTGAAATTTGTTAAAAGTGTAGATTGATTTGTTTAATTTTTATATGACCTGTAGATGAATAATGTATTATTTTGAGTAACTTTAATTCAAAACGTAATATAATTGTATTATTTATTATTATAATATACTAAGAATTTTGCTTAAATAATACAGAGACTCAATAATTATAAGAAAATAAAATATTAGAAAAATTATTGAGCGTTAAATAATTGCATTTCTATGAATGGTCAGATTATAATTAAAATATTTTTACTTTACAACCATATTGGTTTTTTAGAGGATCAGGACGCAAAAATTCGACTGAATAATTTTTTAAATAGTTTTTTAATTGTTGTGTTTTTTTTAGATTTCAAAAATGTCTTGTCCGCTATTTTTAATAGTAATAATGTGTAATAAAGTAAATCTTTAATTGAAACATAAATATTTTCAGGCCTTTCGTTTTCCAAAAATTATTGTTTGTTTGGGAAAATTTTACCGAAGGTTGTCGTGTAGCTACAGCGTTTTAATAACGTAAGAAACTTCTCGTTCAAACGAATTGAAATTAATCTGGCGTGAATTAAAAACACCTCTTCAGGAGCACAATCTCAACTAAACGTGGGCGAAAGTCTATTTTCTCAGACGAGCGAGGTAATTAATATTTCGTGCATTGCAGGCGGCTTGCGGAATGCCCGTAATAATTAAGGGAGCCACTGAGGCAGACAGAACACTGGCGTCCGTCATAAGCTATAACCTAAACACAAATTAGAACAGCCCTGGGAATATGCAAGATTTATAGTTCAATTATGTGTATTGCCATATGCATGTATACTTTGACAATGAATTGTTTATGCGGCTTTTCCTTTCTATAACATAGTCCGCGGCTGTTCACGATCTTTGTCACATTACGTAGCTAGTATTTTTTAACGATAAAGCGTTTTAAATTTGCTTATACTAAATATGTTCCAGATTATTAATCCTCCTTTATCCTGCGATATTATTTACATAAGAAACTAATCTATATACGATATTCGTCTTTTCATGCTTTGTTGTGTGCTCTTAGAAAATTATACAAATATTTATAAAAACATACATTTAAAAAGTTAAAAATATTACTATTATTTTGACGATCCTTTATTTAATTAAGTTGTAGCGCAGTAGGACCTCTCCCCCAATTTTCACATTTATTTATTGCCAACAATTCAAACTCGGAGGCAGGCAGGAAGGAGGTGGGAATCCGAGGTGCCAGGGTTTCACCTGGAAAACGTGTCTGCCTGCAGCTACAAGAGATTAAGGTTTTTTGCTTCATGGACCTTTATCCTGCAAAATTTTCTAAGGACATCCTTCCTTTTACCAACGGAAAGAGATTTCCGTGTTTGGCGAAAGATGAAACAAGATGGGTGGAGACACGTCAAGTGGGGTGGCGTTTTCCCTTGGAGAAGGGGAAAAGTAGCGTTTGGCTGGTAGGCCAGAAGGCGAAAATTCAGCAGTGTTGATCAAGACGTTGAAAGGGCGAGGGAGTAGGAGAGAAGAAGAAATGAACAATTCAATAGTCATTTATCTTGCAAGTGGAAAAGACAAGCAGTCATGGTCATATTCTGAAAGAGAAAGGACAGTCTTTTTCATACCTTATCGATGAAAGGATAAATTCATCGGAAGTCTACCATATTAGCAAAATTAGCGGCTATTATATAAACATTGTCAAGGAGGAAAACTGATTTTTTTCAATCGCCGTGCACTACCAGGTCCTGAGCCTTTTCCGTCGACCGAGGTCACACCCATAATCTGACAAAGGAAGCCTGAGAGAAACGGAGAAAAATTCTACTACGTGGAAGTTCCGGAATCGTGTAGAAGATGGAACAGGTTTGTCACGAAAGAACGTAAAATCTCTGCTACTCGTTGTTTGCCCAGTAATTAATTCTGAGAACTCCTTTGATATTTAAATAGTAATTCTCCTTTTATATATAAATAAAATTATTATACGTTTTTAAAACGCAATAATTTATTAAAAAATTAAAAATAATCGCCTTATTTATTATTTACATTGTACATTTTATGAAAACACTTAAATTTTAAAGAAATAATTTAAAAAAAGTAAGTAGCTCCAAAGAGAATCAATTTCTTAACGTGCGTACATTAAAAAAAATAGAATTTCTCGCAAATTGTAGAGTTCAGGAACCACTCTCCCGTTTTTAAACGTAATCTTCCCTCCTGCTGTAATTAACCTGCAGCTCCTTCCCCTGTACTTCATCCATCTCAATTTTCCAGTTTCTCGTAAAGCTGACGCAGTCAAACACTTCTCATTAGTTTCATTTGTATAAATACACAACTTATGAGTTACATATACGTTTTCTTTATTCCCTTCGGGGTAAGTTAAGGCTTTATTTTGTGTTAGAAATTAATTTCCATGTAAATAAAGTAGAAACGCTTTAAGAAAAAGGTGGTAAATTTAAAGATCTTACTTTAACACCATGAAATATATACACTTATAAAAAGCGTTTTATGTATTAATAAAAACTAACGGTGACGGTGTATTAAACTATTAGGTGTCTTTTATTCTCTCGTGGTAGTGTTAGGTGCTTATAAAAGTTTTAGTTAATTTAACATTAAATGAAAATTGAATTAAAAGATCAAGTAAACGAATGGCAAGTGTTGAACCAGCGTGCAAAGTTTCGAACGCGTGTTTGTCCTGAGGTGGAAATTGTTGAAGTTTTTTAGCCTCCAGACACTGTCGTATGTCGTATGGCAATGAAAATCAGTATTGAATATTGAGGCTGCATACAATCGCGTCTCTATAGATTAACTATTCCTTCCGATTCGGTGACTCAAGACTCTGCAAATTCATTTTTTTTGGTCAACAGGCTACATGAGGGTGATCCTGAAATAGGATAATCCCCTTTAATAGCATAGGAAGGGAATTGAAAAATTGTAGAAGGTATAGAAAGGTAGCCAAGGTTTGACTAGCGCCCCTGGGCTATAGTCTAAGTATCCTACCCAGTTTTTCACCTAAAGCGATGCAGGGAATCCCCTAGAAAACTGCATCAGGTAGGTCGGGCTATTGCGTACTATTCTCACGCCCTTCCGAATGACAATTGGGACACGAATTATATATCATCCCTACGATGAGAAAACATTAAATTGAGACTCTTTTCGAAATGAGAAGCGTCCACGTTTTTAGGTGGTAATGCATCTGTGAAAATATTGCGTTGGACTGCCGCTATAAAGCATTATTCTCTGCCGGTGGAAGCCACGCCTCTTTCTAAAATGAAATTGAAATCTTTTGTAGAGAACTTCAATATAATTCGGGTTGCTATTCTTTAATTACAAGTGAATAAGTCAGGGGACTCGTCAAGTGCGTGAAAAGAGACGAGTATGAAGAAATATCTTCGGTTAAATTTTACGAACGATACTTTTCGAAAAATATATTCGTCGGCGATTTTAATCCCAAGATTGTTGAAGATAATTTTAAATGGCGGATGCTGGAATTTTTTTAGAGTAACATGGTAGAGAGAGAGGGGGGTGGGGGGAGTTACAAATTTTACCGCCTGTGATTTACTTTAAGTTTTCGTAATGGCTGCCAAAACATGAAACCATAACATAAGCATTAAAATAACTAGATACTGAAAAATAGATAATAAAATTAATAAAAGTATTTTAAAAGAAATATAAAACAAAATTATAGTAATAATGAAAAACTGTTTTTCAAGGTCTCCTTTGTTAATATTTGAAATGTAATTGTATCTTAAAAAATTATAGTAATAATGAAAAACTTTTTCAAGGTCTCCTTTATTAATATTTGAAGTGTAATTGTAAATAAAAAATTAATAACTTCAATTTCTCATTTATATTACTATATATAAATACATATATGGTCATGCTTTACAAGTAATTCAAATTCATAGAATGAATAAGACAAATGCGAAAGCTTTAAACGTGCAGAAGTATTAAATTGTAGACTGTGTAAACCAATAAAAAAACAGCTCAATGCTATTTAACAAAAAAAATAGGAATTTAGGACACTCGTAGTCGCAATCGCCGACTTTGGGAACCAAAAATAAGAAATGATTCTTGACGATGGACGGCGACCTTCTTAAAGTATACAAAGAAGAAGTAAATTAGATGAGAATCAATGGTTAATTTAAATACTAATATTTATATCAGTGCCGAATCCTGGTAGAGTGGGGAGGGGGTAGGGGTGGCTGAATGGTCCTGACCCCCAAGAAAAGCAATGTAATTTATCAAAAGTTAATAATTTTTATGGAACAATTGTTATTACTAAGAGAAAACTGCTAATATCCTTCGTGATATATTTTTTCATTATTAGTTATAACTGGAAATTGAGGTTTAAAGGTAAGTATTTCAAACAATTTATATATTTAAAGTAAAAAAATTGATTAAAAATTTACTGAACAATACCTTAATAAACCTTAATATGTCGATATTATTATATAGCTACATGGACAACCTTTAGGTCTTAATCCACTAAATTTATAAATCATACAGATGTAAAATCTTTCCGGATAACAATTGTTAAATGGTTTACGTAGATTTATTGTAAATCTTTATTGAAATTCCATTATCGTCTATTAAATATATTATACAAAGTGATAGGTATGAAATAAAATCGACTAGAATGATTTAGAGTTCTACTAATGAAATATTATGAAATCAAATATAAAACTCTTCCCCCCAAGATATTCTTTCATTTTATACACTTCTCATATACTGTATTTGTTAAATAATAATTTGCTAAACAAGATCGCTTCTCGTTTGTGATCAGTCATGAAAACTAATTTTTTTTATAAAAATATATTTCCAGTTTGGATCCTTGCGAAGAAAATGCAAACACTAAATAATCTAAATTTCTACTTCATATAATTATTTTTGAAAGTATATAAGCAATAATTTGCTTGAGGTTTGCTTAAGGTATGTTTTGGTTAATAAACGACGAGTAACGCGTACAGAGTATCATTTTTCGTATACGAAAGGTCAACTTACATAATGTTCTTAACAAATTTATAACAATCTGCCAATAAGTTAAAACCATTTCGAAATTACATTCCATGTAACCGCTGGTCAATAGTATTAAAGTTGAATGCTCTGGCCACCATTTCTCCGCTGATATTTGATACGCGGATTTAATCTGCTCACTAATACAAACGCGTTTCAGTTCTAATTAAATCTTCAGCACAGTCCGCCAATCCAGATTTGAATCCACTAACTAGACTTGAAATGCATTAATCCGAGCAGAATATAAGCGGCAAAAATAAGCCATTTCCAGCAAAACAGGGAAACCACGGAATGAACGAGCTCATTTGCCATCGTTATGCACGGAATTCGTGCAGCGAGCGCAGGCTGCGGTGAAATGTGCGTAGATTTAAAGGGAAATTCTTCAATTATTGAAAAAATATGTTTATTTACATTTTGGTACTTTTAAGCCAGGTCCAGTTTCATTGTATAATCACACGAAGTACATGCACGTATAAATCTATAATTGTCTACCCTGATAAACAGTTTAAGGCTGGTATCAGGTAGAATCAGTAATTTTAAGGGCGTCCGTTGTATCTGAGGCCTCTTTACTTTACTTTCAGAAATATATTAATACAATGATAACAATAAATCGACGTCTTGCTAATATTGTGATGAAATTCTCCTAAGCTACTTTACAGTAGAGTCAGCATATGCGGCCTTAGAAACGTTTTCAACTTTCCATTTACTACTGCTGCAGCTCATTTATGCTTAGAGTCTGAGCGAGGGCCAACAAAGTTTTACGTTAATACTCTTGGATTGAAACTGGGCGCTTTTTCGGTCCCCTATCTACTTATTATCTTTTTTTTTTGCAATTTGAAATTTTAGGATTTAATACAGTACGCTACATTTAGTAAATTTTAAGAGACGGCCAAAATGTTAGAAAAAATTTCATAAAATAAAAATAAGCCAACGTTTTATTAATTGCCCTGGAACCTTCAATGGTGCACATATAATAAATTTCTAATAGTTAGTTCTAAAAGTATGAATATAAATTATTTCCTTTAATATCAATACTTAGAATGCTTAATTTTTATACTAAAGAAAACATAAAATAATACACTTTTCTTTTAAAATTTAGGCATAGGGTTGGTAAAATAAGCTTGGATCATAACATGAAGCATGAGTAGAAAAAATCCTAGTAGCTTTAATTGGTTAAGGTGAAAAGCTTCTGAAATTTTTAGTGCGCGTTCTCTTTCCAGAGATAAGCTTTTTTCAATTAAAAAATTGAAAACATCCTGTATTTAACTTTAACTACAAGTACATTGTGCAAAATTACACGAAAATTAGTTACAACCTGTATATAAATGATGTTGAACATTTACAGGGATTAAAATATGAGTATGTGGTACTGGAATATAAAGTCTTCATTCATTAATATTTTTGACGAGTAAATACATTTTAGAACTTATAAATACTTGGAACACAAGTATTCAATCTTCTGAAAAACGTGCATCCCAAAAGGATTAAGAAAGACTAGAGAATCAAACCGAGAAAACAGAAAAGGAGGGTAATGGTTATGCGTATGGGTCATTTTTGTCATCAGATCTAACACTAAGTTAGTGTATCATTTATCTGAAACTTTTAAGTTTCTGACACTTTAAGTTCATTTATTGAAATGTTTTTACGGATAACTCAAATTGTAATCCTTGTATCATTCTCAAATTCTCGTGGCTTGTTTCAGATGGTACCTGCTATAGTCTGTACTAGAATTACAATATTCTCTGTATTTTAAGTAAAATATTATTTTTTGTTAAATAAAATCATTTAATACAAAAATAATTTTTTTAATCAACCGTATATCGGATACTTATTATTTTAGAGCACATGTAAGGTAACGTAATTGTTTCCAGTTTTAATGTAAAAATAGAGAACAATATCAATAATATTTCCCTCTATTAATTAAGCGGTTAGTACAATATTCTAGCGACCACTTGGACCTTAAAATTAACATATTGTAAATTATTATTTAGGTTTAGCAAATCACTATTGAAACTGAATGTAATAATTATTTCCTTATTGCAGGAAAATTGTTTGAATTTTCACACGTGAGTTAGTAGTAAAAGATTTAATGTAATATGAAAATCATAGAAATTTACGCCTTGGTAGATGCGACTACCCAATTAAGCTACTGTAGCTCGCCAATTATCAGTCCGAGAGGAACGTGGAAAAATGCAATTAGCTGTCTACATCTGCCGCTTCGTCCGCTCAGTATGCACAGTGAATGCCCTCTGACAATTGGAGCGCTATTTCATGTTAGGCTTCTTTTTGAATCCTCTCTACTACCCCGCGTTAAGCACGTTTCTTTAGCTTGTCAAATCCCCTATTTCGCACTCCTACTCCACAATTACAATCTTACTATTCTCAATACGAAAGACAATGCAACACTCGAAAACAATCGCATAACGAATTAGTTTTTTCTAGGTCTGCTTAACAATATTTTATGCGGAATCCGTAAAGTAACGGTTCAACATAATAAATCTCTTAAACTTCCAATTTTGTGCAATATTTCAATATACATGCTCTTATTTATCCTGAGAAAGTCTCAAAGCAAATATATCACTTTCATGTTCACCTATGTTCCAGCCGCCTGTGATAACACAGAAGCTCGTGTCAGCCCCTGCGTAATTGTATTCGTGCGCGCGACAGTTCCTAAATTACGAGTATTAATACAGTTTTACCTTCGGTTATGTCGACCTTCTGTTTCAAGGCAGTGAAGTCGTTTCACGCTACATTTCAGTTAGTACGAGCGTATACAGGTTTTAAAATTCGCTATTTATAAACTCATGAAAGTTAATTCGACAAAGTTATCAAATAGGTAAAGAAGTAAACATGTAAATAGACAAAATACATACGGAGATTCCGCAAACCACGTGGCTTTCCTCAGTAGTTAAACTAGATTTTTGAATTTAAATAGTGCGAACTAATAATCTACATCTGAGGAAAACTGAAAAGTTAGCAGAATCGTTGTGTGATATTTGATATCCTTTCGTCTGTTATATTTGGATACTTCATTATCTCTTTGTAATTTTTTTAATTCTAGAAAGATTCATGTTGCTCTTTTTTCGGAATCCAATTAAATGTCTTTAAAACTGAAAAAGTAATATTAGATTTCATCAACTTTGTTCAGAGGGCAGGGAAAAGAGAAGTGACTCGCCCACGATGAGTAATTAGCGCAGGAACAATTGCGTGCTATTATTGTGAAAGCTAATAAGTTGGCCTCAAGAAGAATTTCTCCACTTTTGTAGGATTCCACATTTATTTGTCCTTGTGGAGCCCTTTGTTCGACCTGCGTGTTCTCAGATAAGAAACAAAATATTTGAGTTGGCCTGGACCGCCTGCGCTGGCGGATAGTCAGGAGCGTAATAACGTTTCGCCACCGTGTCATCATCCGCTCTCAGACTCTTATAAATAATGACTATGGACCATACTAAATATATTCTTAATTGGACACTCGGACGTTATTCTTGTTTTGAATAATAGAAGTGCAAAATCGTGACATTATATGCGCACACATTTAATCAAAGAAACCAACGTTACGCATTAATTAATCTTACTGTTTAATTAAGAAGTGGTGAGAGTCCAGAAAAAGTTAATGAGGAAATTGATAAAACTTAAACATACTTTTTCAGATATTGGAAAATGTTTAATTATTTGTGTACATTTTTAAAGACATCTGCCATAAATTAATATTAGACAAATAACTTTTCTTTAAAATTGTTAAATACTATTTCGGTACAACTAATTAATATTATATTAAAATTTTGTTTACATAATATCAATTTTAGTCAGATATTAATTGACGATATATAATGTATATAAATTATTTATAATATTTTAGCTCCAATGAATTTAAATATTGTAGTTACATGTTTTGTTAATTTATTTGTTACAATTTTCTGGTTAATGGCCAATTTATGTTTTATTATAAAATAAATTATGCAAACCAGACATCTCTGTATATTACTCAAAAATGAATCAATTATAATAATATTATTGTTAGTTCCAATACCAAAAAAACTAATTTCAGTAGCCTTCCAACCAGAGATTTCGATCTTTATCAGACCGTATTCATTGGTTTGTAATTACATATAATTACATTTAAAATATCTTTATCACATTATAAGCAAATTCTTTAAGATAAAATTTTTTAAATTTAATTAATACATTACTAATATATAATTACTTGCATTTCAATTTCTCTTTCTCAAGTTATATTGAGTTACGTCCTCATATGTCATATAACCATTCAATTAATTGTCTATAATATTCCTAGAGATGTTCGTACTCCCGTGTCGGCCTATTACAGTAAAAATACCATAAAAGATACCAATACGGATTTATTGAATCAAATCGATACGTGTGTATACAATATTTTATTTTTCTCTAACATAATTACTATCATTTTCTCTAGTTTATATTAAAATTTGTCAGTACATCAATACAATATATTTACATTTCACCTCCTGCGTTTCTGTGATTTAGAGAATTGTTTCTATTCATGCTTATAAACATACCCTCCGCAAATCTAAGATTTCTTCTACATTTAGTTTGGTATAAGACTTCAACCTTATCTCTCTAAGAAAATATCCTGTATGTGTGTGTGTCTGTATGTATGTTCTAATCTAAACGAGAGGATCAATTTCAACCAAAGTTATTACAGGTGTTCTTTATAATAATCAAAAGCGGCAAATATTTCCATCAAATAAATACGTTTATAGGTCAATTAATTTTATAATATACTGCCAGAGTATATTTCAACCCATTCCAAAATCGAATAGGAGTATTCTTTGAGGTAGGGGTCACAAAAAAGTAACCAGAAATCGAGATTGAGCTCTAAACCGGTGAATATGAACCGCTGAGTTTATTTATGACATAAAAATACAATTTAGGTTAGTTCATAAGGGGGTAAAACAGCCTTTCAGAAACTATTTTTAACGGATGAAACAATTTCGAGAAAATGTAGAACACGTGGTTTAGGCGACCAGGAAATCAACACTGTTGGGGTAATACGCGGCTACCACCACTTGGGACGGGAGTGAAAGTTCTTTAATTTTTAAAAATTCTTAAACTGCCGTTATTTCCTTCCAATATATATTTTTCTGGGTCAATTAATTTGATAGCGATTCTGCTTAGTTTGCGTCAAAGTTGAAGTGTATTGGAATAATACAGAAATTATAAAAAGTACTATAATATTTATACTACAACCTTCTGATTTGCATCAGTTCTACCGCACGTCACAAAGTCGTAAACAGTTAATCGAAAACTTATGCAATGATGACAATATAAAAATTTCTGAATGTATTTCATTTTATGCAGAAGAATGTTTAAGAGCAAAACTTATTTACCTCTATAATTTTAAAACACTTTTACAAATAAATGCGGCGATATTTTAACATAAAATAATTTCTGGGCACGGTATGGTGGGATAATTTCACTAATCAGAAAATTGGTCTTTCTATGCTATTGCGCATCAATTGACTAAATAAATCTATTTTAAAGCAGTAATATTAAAATTCTGATCAAACCATAGGCATAAAGTCATTTACACTGCTGTTACACATATACAACTATTTTTTCTGGAAGTTTATAAAAACGTATTGACTAATTGAAGGTAAGTAAATTATACATACATAATTTTGTTTTACTTTAATTTTTTAAGAGAATTTTTTTGTTGTAAAATTATATGCAGGTTTATGTAATTTTTAAACCATCAATTAAAAATTATTTTCTTTCTTGCGATGATTATTACAAACTATTCGTCGAAATCTTTAACACAATAAATGAATAATTGTTACTTTAGGTTTGAATTTTATTGGGACTGATTGAAGTTAATGGGGACAATATTGATGTATCAAAACTAAAAGTAAGTCATATTAAATTTATAATCCTTAAAATAAATTTTAATTTCAAATGATTTTTTTAAAATTGTTATTGGACTAAATAGGCACAATAAGAAAATATTTCTCTGGATGCGTTCCGAATTAGGATTTTTTTGTGTCTATTTAATGTTATTTGAGAGTTTGTTGAAAAGTGAGTGTGTGTAGTAAAGTAGACACAAAGAAACAAATTGTAACCTATTTAATTGAACAATTTTTGGCCCTAATTCGGAGCATCAAAAGGTTTATAAATAAAGATATTAGATTGTGGATTCAAATGTACAAAGATACTAGCTCAAAATTATATAAAGCGATATATGATAAAGACAAATAGCGAGAGTTAAGGGTTTTGGTTTTAGAATATACTGTGTGGATTAAAATATTGTAATGTTACTTAACAAATTATTATACTTCTCATTTGATCTTGAGAAATTATCATGATATATATGTAAATCACTCACTACTTCTTCTATGAAACTTTTAAACGTTATTAATACAAACATTGGCACGGGCTAAAACCCGAAAATAGTATTCATAACAGATTCACTGGGAAAGCCTACGCTTTCTAAACCACGAAAATGTTATAACATGGAACATTATATACTTATCAATGAATTTTCGTGTTTGTAGCTTTACTTCCTCGATGTTCCTCAATATCTGCACAGTTTGTAAAATTTCAAGTCAAGCTTGAGATCAAAGACGGAAATTGTATTATTTTTTTCCGGTGACCAATGAATTTCCGGTTTTTACACCACCAAAGAACAAATTAAAAACCGCATTCTACAGAATGCCATGCTAACTTTCTATTAAGAATCGTAAATAATTTGTCAGGTTGTTCAATATTCTATGCCCTCAACTGGCATTCACAGGAAATTCAGAGGTTCTCTGAACATTGAAATACACTCAACATCCGGGATTCGAGCCCGGGACCTCTGTGGTTGGAGGTAATTACGTGTACCACAACCGACTGACTGAATGAGAGAAGCACTAATTAGCCAATTGGCACACCGAATTAAATGATAACATTAGCAGCACAAAACGTTTTAGGAATTATTGCTGTTTTCGTCAGGTGCTTTCAAATAGTAAGAGCTGGGAGAACGACACACCACAGAAACCAGGAGAAATCAAATGATATAAATTGAAAACATTTCAAAATTAATTTTCATGTTTACATTTATCAAGTAGCTTCAAGGGCTGAATAGTTTGCGAATTTTCAATCACAAATAAGAATTTAGAGGAAATCAGAACACACATGTGCCAACAGTTAAGGATAAATGCATTTGGACTAATGACACCTGAACAGTTTGGGCTGTAAGACGTATAAATTCCAAATGAAGAAGTAGTAAGCTAGTAAAAACACTATTAACTTTGAAATAAAATTGTTTAATGGTTGTATTTAATAATGAGTAACAATTAACGACCCACAATCCATTTTTAATAATTTTCATATTTATTTATCAGCACAACGACGTTCCTGTAGATATTTCAGGCTCTTTCTGACTGAATTTTTTGTCTTAATGATATAAGCATAATTTTTACTTTTCAGAATAATGTGCTCAAACACAGTAATTAATACTATTCGAATAAAACATTCTCTGGTTTCTAATAAAAGTAAATAATTTGGTTAGAAACCCAACAATGTTTTATTCACAGTCTGATAATATTTTTAGGGGCGTGTGCCTTAATTGAACACCGTAGCAGATAACGGTTTATTCCATCTGTATAATGTATGCTTTTAAAATACGATTAACAATTTCCATCCTTTTCGACGACTGTTGACCGCTGATGACGCAATTGTCATGCGTGCGTACGTTAATGAAAGGCTTGTTGGAACGAAAACTGCGGATGACACAACCGGAAAAGGCAATGACATGGGCGGAACACTGTATTGCCAGACAAATTGATGACTTACACGTACTTGTCACACATGACGTACGTCGGCTGAATGCGTCAGGACTACAAGCCGACTTGCTCCTCACGAATACACGTGATGCTTAACTGCATTCAGTGAATTTGAAAATGGGTTGCTTCCTGAGTCAGAAAATCATTTAAAGGTTTATTATATCCTGTGATAAATAAAATTTGTACGTTTATTAAAACAAAAATTCCGAGTTAAGTCCTCCAATATATATTACCAACAAATGTAGGATTTAAGGTGAGATTAAATATTGAATTAGCAACGGCTTAGCTCAAGGTATTTTTTTATATGAGACTTACCATGGTTAATTACTGTGGGGCAACAACAGGTAGCAGATATCTCGCTCATTTCGAGGAACTTGTTTTATTATTCATTCGGTAACTACAACTGTCGTGTAGGTACTAAGCGATTTCGACCCTTCCTTCTGTTTTTTTGGCAGGCGGAAAACAGGAAATTTCGCACCGCTGGGCGACGAGAAAAAACTGGTCTTCCGTCTTAGCGAGGCTTTGATATCACCATTATGTTACGCATCTTTTGTGTTTGCTTTCTAGTAATTACTGAAAGCGTCTTCCTTCAAACTCCTCTGCCTACCGATTTCCGAGCAACACTGCTCCTTCTCTCCTTTCCTTCTTCCTCTATTCTAATATATACTCAATGCATTTCTATGCTCTCCTGAACTCTTCTATCTCCACCACATTGACCGCATTTCTCCTCTGCCTAAGTACTCTTCTTCCCAACTTCCTAGCAACACTGTTCTTTCTCTCTCCTAATTCCTCTTCATTTAAAATTTCAACACACGCTGATTATTTCACCGTCTTTTCACCTCCAGGCCAATCTCTCTTTCCCCATTCTCTATGGAAAATACTGGCCCACGTGATGTGTCTTTACAAATACTCATTACTTCTTCGCCAAGTGCGGGATCCGCACTTACGAAGGAAGGGGTAAATCTTGCGAAACTTCGAAGGGTCAACGTTCCCTGATGGTCAAACATCTTTAATCCACTGCAGATAGCTAGCAACCACGTTTCTGGCGGCACAGTCTGGCGGCTTTCTAATCCTGAATTTTCCGCATCTTCTCTGTCTGTCAATGAATATTCTCATTTAACTTACTAAATTTAATTAGCCCTAATATACGCTCAAATAGGAAAGGAATAACAAATTGCGAGGAGAACATAAGCATAGGAAGTCAAGAGCCACAGAGTTCTCATCTTAGTCTATTTCTTATCTATTTCTATTATAAAATTTTTACTGTATGCAGATTATCTTTATATATATATAAAATTTAATGCAGATTGTATTGCATTACACAAATTATTGTTTGTTATTTATAAATAATTTGGAGAGAACGATATGAAATTTAATACATCAAAATGTAAAAAAATAGAATTTTCGTGTCTTAGAAACGGTGTCATTTTTAATAAATGACGGTTGCGCCGGAAATTATGTTTTATTCAAAAATTACATTTAAAGCACGCATTAATGCATTGATTAATTGCCCGGCTAATTTAATGTGATTTAAGTGGTACATAGCACGTTGCAAAACCTGGTTCTAAGAACTATTACAGAAAGTCTTATTAACAGAAGGAGATATATGTAATTGAACTATGTGAATCTCTTCTTATTTGCCATTTTAGATTCCAATGCCCGTAAATAATTTTTTTTTCAATTTATACTCGTAATTATGGTGATATCTCACTATGACGTCACCACTCACTCCGTTACAATCGTAAACCATTTACACGATGCACTCAAGCCAAAAGGTAACCTCTACCCTCAAAATTGTGTTTTAAATAATATCGCGGTACTGAGAGTACACTTGCGTTCAAAGTACTTAGCGTTACTTCTACTTTGATAAATTAACCTATTTTATAAAGTGAAACTTAATATTATCATCGATATAAATGTCAAGTAGATAAGGCTTGACAAGGTAAATATTCAAAACAGTTATGAAATCGATTCTGGTTAAACCACATGTCAATCATGGGATTATTGTGAAATACTAATCAGGGTTAGTACACAGGGAACACTGTGTAACCAGCAAGCATATATAGATAAGAAAAGATAGAGGTTCAGGAGAAGGGGAGGAAGGAATGTCTTATTAACGAGGATTGGAATACGTTAATGCTAATAAATTGAAGGACAGCCGTGACAGATTTGTATATTGTGCTAGTCGCATTGGTCTCCTCTCGGTTCTCAGGATGTATCACGGTAATTAACAGTATGTATATTTACTCGGTCAACTTGATTTCTCGGAGGACCGGAAGGTCTGTCAATGGTTGGAACATTTACATAAACAGAGCAAATGTTATACAATTCTGGTCAAACAGTTTTACCAATAAAACAACTTCATAACGATTGAAGATGAACAAACGAAGTTACCAGATACGAACTACTAGACAATGGGGACTGTGTAATTGAAATTTCAAAAAGGAAACATCTATAGATTTTTGAAGCTGAAAACAAGTATTGGAAATACTTTAAAGGTAGAAACGTATTCATTCTTCTAAAAATGATTTGTAAAAAAGTGAGATTATCTTGCAAAGTAGTCACGTTTAATATTTAAACAATAATTTCTGTTTCAAAAATGCAGCTCCCATTAATATGGTTCGTGAGGGAGAACATCGTACGTATCAACCGTCATTGTTTATTTATTTTATCTAATTGCATCTCCATGCTCTCGTTGTAAGAGTCGTGATCCGTTAATTGCTAATTAACCAATTTATTCCCTCTCATCGTAATTGTATGTTTTCGTTTCTTATCAGAGTTAAAAGCTTTTAATAACATCAGCTACTCTGAAAACATCTTAGTTAACATATTTTGAAGTCAGAATTTTACTTGTTTCAGTCTTTGACTTTGGTTATACAATAATATTAAATGCTCAATTGGAGTATGGTTTTAGATCATGAACTTTTAACATAAAAATACTTTATTCTCTTGAATGATATATGATATAACATTCTGGGGTAATGCATCAGAATATTGTCAGGTTCCACCAAAAATTTCATGTAGGGGACTCTGCCAGTATATTAAATCACTGATGTTATATGTGATTAATAACAGACACCTATTTACAACAAACTCAGATGTGCATTTCTTTGATACCAGAAACAAAAATAATTTACACAAAAGGGTGTTCATTATAATGGTATTAGCATATTTTAAACTTCCAGCCTCTAATAAACAGTTAAAAATAAATAAAAACAATCGGGTCAGGCTTTTAAAAACACACAACGTTTCTGCGGCCATTTTCTACCCCGTCTTCATATAGCGGCAGAGAATGGCCGCAGAAACGTTGTGTGTTCAAAGCCTGACCCGGTTGGTTAACCGTGAAGATTTCATCTGAATTATTCACCGGGAAAATTTACGTTCGTTCTTTAAATAAAAACAAGTTCAAAGATGAACTAACGAACTGTTTACGAACCACTCCTACTCTGTTGAATAATTCACGGAGTTGAGTGTATTATAGCATAGACCATATCATAGGTATAGCACATTGTTAAGCCACTAATATAAGATACTTAGTATAAGATATTAGCAATATTTATCAATATTATATATTTTGTCCTATTTGTATTACCTGAGCATTTAAGTTAAACATAATCATCTAAATGCAAATAGTAATATAGTGTTAATAGTAATTAAGCAATCATAAAAATTGATATACAATCTTTTACTCGTCTCACTTTAGAAGTTCTACTTCTCTATGCGATCAATGAAATATGATTTAATACTAATCGTGGAAGTTTATGAAACGTATAATAATAATCAGTTCCTTTATATTTTAAAAAAATGATAGTCAACTGTGAATACTCCGATTTACTCCATTTTTATACGAATAACAACTAATTTAGTCCATAATTAAAGTTCATAAGCATTTATTTACAGAATTAATATTTAGTTTTATCCTGAATACAGTAATGGAAACATAAGTACATATGGAATTTGTTGGTACGAAATCAAAGGTAGGGAAGTTGTATGTTACAGATAGGGGTAATAAAGGTATAACACGTTGGCGTGCCTTGGGATTTTCTCAACTCTTTGAGATTTGGCGGCATCGGGTTGTGAGCGAAGATGGTGTTTTCCCCCAAAACGTCAGTAGAGTGGGGTAATTGGCTCTTCCCAGAAAGGAAAGGTAATAATTTTTATTGGACGGGATAATGGATTATGAAAAAACATTTAATTTGACGAGGAAGCTGTAAGAGTGACATTTAGAGTGGACAGTAAGAAATTGGAGATTGTACTTGTCGTGTGCATTTAAATAACGGGAGGAAGGCGTCTCGAGGCCGAGACACCAAGTTGGTCATTATTGTTCAACGTGGACAAGTTCCAGGCCAAGCTGAGAACAAAAGGTAATTACACTACTTGTAGACTTTTGCCGATTTCTTACTACTTCCAATTCCGAGTAGGATTTATGGTTGTATTTTGTTCCATGAGAAGGTCCGCTAAGACGACCTGACCCTTAGAAATAGTACTAATGACTCTAATTTGTAACAAACTTAATGTGTGTAAACATTGTAAATATATGGTGTTAATTACTAAAAAAGGCTAAGTTTGTAACTTAAAGGGATCCAGTTGTAGTGTATTATAAATTTATAAACATAAATTAATGTATTTTTCAATTTTATTTGATGATTCTTCATTCTAAAATAGTTACCCCCCATATTCACTTCAATACACAATAAAGAATTAAATAAAAACGCAATCAACCAAAACCTCTTTTTTAATCTATAGATTAAGGGTATATTTGATGAATGAAAAGAAAATATCTATTCAGTTTTGATTACCGTAAGTATAAAAAATTGTTATCCTATAGGAAATTTTTCTCGGAGCATATTTTCCAGGAATTATAGAAAAGGCTATTTTTTTCATAAGATATAATTTTTATTTATTTTTACATTCATTTTAAAACAGCACTACTAATATTCTCTACATCAGTAGAAAAATCGATGTACTGAATTCATGTTTGAACATATAGCCATTTTTTTAAATAAAATAACTCAAAGTATTTTTCCTTCATATTTATATTTATGACGTGAATGTAAATGTATATTTATTTCAATAAATGAATATTTATTTTCTGCTTTTTAATAATAAACCTGTGTGGGACTTACGGAAAATAATATTAGGGGATTGACTTAAAAGTAAAACCATATGCTGAAAGAGAGGTAAAAAAATTAAATTGGGAAGCACTGAGGATACGCCACACATGCATATATTCATTCCGCTCCAAATATTTGAAACAATTGAATCAAATTTTCACAACTCTCATTTGCAGTCTCTCTCTCTCTCTCTCTCTCTCTCTCTCTCTCTCTGAGAGTGACAGGATACATGACGGTAATCCACGTTGCGGTGGATCCCATATAATAACATACAAAGGGATTTGAAAGGGGGGGATACGGAACGGAATTTCTTATTTAATATCAAAATAGCAATATCGGATACAGATAAATTATTCCAATCGACTATTCTTCGATTTAATAAGAAATATTTTCCAAGCTGAAATATCTCTGGCTTACGTTTTTTCTAGAAGTTCAGTATCCAATAATTAATCTCCATTTCCAGGGAATCATTTTAAGGATTTTGCACTCTGAGATTTTCTACAAATCTCTACGCTTGATTTTCCTGTTCCCACTATTCTTCACTTATTGTTCTACATAGATGGTCGAATCATGCACATCTGCAAACGTGTTTTTATTTATACGCTATTTTCTCTAGAATTACAGTTTTAAAACACTGTGTAACTGCAAAAGGATTTCAAGGGTCAATTCTTTTTGCTAGCAAATCGTTGAGCGCAAAGTCTTGTAAAGCAAAATAAAAGATTAAGTAGAATATAAATAAATTGAAAACAAAACTTATTATTGTAAAAAGGGTTTTATATTGGCAACTCAACATTATTAGTTCAATATTTTTGGCTCACTCAAGGCACTTCTTGTGTGAGTCGAAACATTCTGGAATCACACTGGAAAATTAAAATTTATGTATTAAGCAATATATTAAAAATATATAGATTGGCAAAATGAAGGTATGTACAGTACTTTAAGGATTTTAAAACCAGTTATAATTAAAATTACGCTTTTAGAATGTATAATTCTAATATAAATTTTGCGATGTTTCATTTAATTTGTCTTTTTACTTGTTGACGTCTACGGCATATTGAAATAATTTTTTTAATCAGAATTAAAAAATATATTTTTGTCTGACCTAAATCCAAGCGTTCTTCGTC
Organism: Eucriotettix oculatus; assembly: GCA_034510155.1. Taxonomy (NCBI): domain Eukaryota; kingdom Metazoa; phylum Arthropoda; class Insecta; order Orthoptera; family Tetrigidae; genus Eucriotettix; species Eucriotettix oculatus. Next base: position 68,280,013 of record CM067378.1, read on the forward strand.
TGTTAATAATCCTTAAATGAGCTAATTGCCAAATTCTTATTAAATTTCATAATGACAGGTTGAATTTAAGTATGATGAGAATTACGTAGTAAATCATACATAAATTCAATGAGGGAAATCATTATTAATATATTATTATTAGAGAAATTAAGTACAATTTCTTTAGTAGCTAAGTCGGGGTACAAAGGGACACTAAATGTGTAACTTTTTTTGCATAATTATGGAAAATGATAAATCACTTCATAAAAGTATAAAACATTAGTTTATTCTTTTACTTACTTAATCTAATATAAATATAACTGAAAAACAACAATTTAGATTTCCCCGTTCTGCCCAAACCCGGGGATGTTTTTTAATTACAATGAATACAACAAAATTTAATTTAACATCTTCTGTGTTTATTTTGCGGATGGTTTTTCTCTTTATCAATTTTTCCTTTCGCATAGAGATTTTTTTGGAACTGCACAGCCTTTGCTAGTTTTTTCCTTTTTTCCGTTCCTTTTCTGTTCTTTTTTGGGTACATCATTCTATAAATCATTCTTATAAGGCGAGTCTGCCTGGATTTTCCTTTCTTTCCGGAAGAACGTATTAAATTTTGCCGTATACAGTAGTATCCCGTTCCACCCCGCACGCAAGTTTAAGTTTAAGGTTTTTCACTGATCAGAGTTAAACCTTATACGTAACTTAAATGAAGCTAAAGACACCTAGTTTCCGAATATATATTATTAAAGAGTTAAAAGCGAGGATTTGTGTAGATTACCTTCTGTCGAAATACTGCAAAAATTTTAAATTCACAGATGTCAGACGCCACAACAGAGTTCATTCAGAGGGCTCAGATCTAGTTGGTTGCTGAAATTTCTTCCTTGATTAGTTACTATGTTACACCCCTATTTTTTAATCACCAGCATTAAGAAATAGGGTATCCCGTTCCACCCCGAGTTCCCCTTTATAAAAAATTATTATACCGCGTCAAATAATTTTTTTGATAACATTGGAAGTGGATTAAGCTAGAAACGTGTGTAAGACGGACAACAAACTAGTTTAAAAACAATTCAGCGTTGACTTAAAAGTTTCTATTATTTGTACGCAGGATGATTTATGCGTAAATTTTAATTTGAAAGTTTTCTTCGGTTGGACGTGTGTCGAAAACTGTCCTGAATAATGGCGACAAACTGGCCACATCTACGCGGGAAAAATCTGGCCCTGTGATAGCATAATTTAAACGCGTTAAATGAAACGCGGATGCTACGCCACAGATGGAATTACTCGAAGGCCATTGACAGGCATTTGCATTGCAGAGTAGGCGTAACTCGTGCCTGACAGATAAGGGTGTCACTCCGGAGACAAACCACCACATATGCATGCACTACAATATATTGCAACATTTATTTGATCGTACAGAGTTATGTTACTGCTATCCCGTAAATCTTCCCGTATTTAGAATTTATTTTTTTAGATTTATTTTTCTTTTAAATAATCACAATTATTTGAAGAAAAAAAAATTAACACATCTAAACACACGTACAGAAGCATTTTATTAAATTGTATGAGAAGATTAAAAATATTTCTAGAAATGAAAATGTTCATTATCCAACTTCCATTTCCTGAATTCATATCAATAAATAAAATAAATCCTCTAAAACACGTACAAGGGGATTTCAATAAACTGAATAATAATATTCAAAAAGTAAAATATGATATCGACGCTCATTCAATTTCGTTTGAATCATAAATATTATTTCAGACTTTTCGTAGTATTCCACGTCCGATTCGCTGAAACGTATGTGAAAGGGATGGGTAATTCTACTGAAATGTACAGATGTCAATTCCAGAGAGTAACTCTTTCCTCAGGTGTGACGTTTTTCGGATTTACCGTGAAATCAGAAACATATTCGTATTAAAATGAGCTCATTATATATAAAATCACATTGAAATCAATTCTTAAAGCGAATACACAATATGGTAAATAATTTTTTAATTATATTATCAAGTCATAATCAATTTTATTGTATAACGGATGGAATGTTATATTTAATACTATACAATTTTAATAAACTTTTATTTTATGTTTTTCTAGCGTATTATATAATAATAACTACTCTAATAAATAAGCATAGAAGTAGGGTAAATATACATTATAAAATAATCCTACGCAACATTTATGTAATACTTATTCCTTTCGAAAGATAATTTATATTTTATTTTTAATAATTCTTGAGTTGCCATTCACCTGCAAAAAGTGATAAGATGGTTTGAGCAGTGTTATTTTTTTTGTTATTTAGCTTCTTCTTTGTGTGATTTAAACACTTAACGTTTCTTCTCAAATATTTTTGGGACCACTTCAGGTGTTTTTAAATTAGGTACTGAATGTAACTATGATGAGAATAAGTCCATCTTATATTACTTCAATGAATGAAATGATTATTAATATATTTCAAAATCTGGCTGATATCTCATAGATTTATCGTCTGAATTTATCCATCAATTTTCACTATTCTTTAAAAGTTAAATATTACAAAAACTACTTCTATTTGCAATATCATGTGTAATAATCTACTTATATATATATATCCGGGTGCCCGGAGAATTACGATAATTCGTTCATATTAGCCCGCTTTTGTATTTAATTCATCGGTAATCTCTATGTCAACATGTGATTAAACCATCACATAGATTGTCACATTTTTGAAAATATACCTTTTCACGACCTGTATCATCAAAACCACACAAATTAACGTTGGAAATAAAATTTTTATTTTGGAGGTTAAATCGTATACCGATGAATGAACATGTGTATAAATCGTAACTCAAACAATGTATGTTTGAAATTTTCACAAAATAGTAATTCAAATACACTTATTTCATTTCAAATTAATCAATAAATATGCACGCAATGAGAAGACACAGAATAAATCAGAACTCAGAAATCTAAATGTCAAAACAATGGCAGGCACGACGCGATAAACTTGCTCCTGTATTGATGGTTAAGTAAAATGCCAGAGATTATTCAGACGGTCAGGCTGAAAAAATGGGAGTATATGCCTTTTTTAAGTCAGAAATACAAAAATAAAATATTAATTTCGGTGGAAAAGAAAAAGGAATTTTTTGGATCACGACAACACCGCTAATAAATATAGTTAAGAATAATCTAAGTCACCCCATAAATGTAACAAGGATATATATATTCTCAAATTTTGTACGAATGATTTTAAGAAGCCAAAGGAAAACAGTTTTTAGTAATAATGTCATATTCAGTAGGTACTTTATAGAAGACAAGCTTCCAAGTTGTCGAATGTGACAGAGAATACAACTTGTGTGTAAAATGTTAATAAATGATAGATGGTACATAACGATTTAATATTTTTATAAATATATTCATGGTTTTTGAAAAATTTACGTAATATATTTCACATGGTCCGTGTGTTACTGGTACGTGACCTCATGCTAATTGCGTTGGAAACACGACCGAGAACGATAAAATAAATAAAAAAATGTCGTAATAAAGTTGGCTCGTAAATTCAACTTATTCTTGGCTGACGGTTTATGAGTACTGTGGGTTATAATATGTTCTTCTGGCATTTATATGTGTCATGATAGGGAATTCAAATCAATTTGTTTTAGCTCCGTGGTTATAAGGGAGAATGCGATTAAACATAGAAAAATAAATAGAGTACAATTTTATTTCTAAATGAAGACGTGAAAATTTTAAATTTGTAGCACATTTTTTTTATGTATTGAAATTGAGGTTCAACCCAAGCTACCTGCAAGTTTAAATTGTACATTCGATTTTAATATCATTTTTACATTTTTATGCTCCACCTGAGCAACTTGTGATGCATCTTACGGCTGTGGCAATGTCTTCATTCATTAGAAATTTCTCATCGTGTTACTCCAACTGGTCTTGCTAAACCGCTGTGACCTGAGCATGCACTTTTTACAGATTTTTAAAACCACCCTATCATTTCGTAATCGGTGTACATAACCTATTGACCACGTAAAGCGGCAGATTAAGAGCTTCGTTTATGTTTAACACGACCGAGATAGCGATTGAGTGGTACACGATAACGTTTTGCATTCTGCATCAGAGCGTAACCATTAATGTCTTATGCATCGAGTCTCAATTGAAGTAAACAGAATATATAAAATAATTTCAAATAAATAATTGTTGTTAACAAGACCTTTTTATTTCACGTTTGTTAGATTTTTTTATGGCGATGAAGCAGTTTGAATTTTAATATACGTCAAATTGAAATCTTCCAAATTTCAGCCTGCTACAATTTAACAAGCTGAGTGAAAATAAAGGAACGATACAAACTTTCAAATATATTTGTCCCCATATGTTTTGTTCAAAATTTATTTTTGTAGAGAACAGCTTTTGTTCGCCAACTCAATTCTCTTAATTACCGATAAAATACTGATTGAGTCAATGTTCACTTTAATTTGATTTATTATCGTGTCAGTAGTGTGTTCAATACACATCAATATTGAATGAGAGGAATAAAACAAGGGGGAAATTGTCAATGCAATGCATCCGACGTTAATAGTATTTATCTATGTATTTAAGTTCCTTAAAATCTCTCTAGTTTTCCAATTTTAAATCATGCTAATGACAGCAGTAAATCATTTGGCTGAATTTAATTTTGTATTCCTCAAAGGGATTCTGATAGCTGTCAATGACGTTTATATAATCTAATTTCAATAAAATCGAAAAGCCAGAATCATCCTCTTCAATAATGCAGTTTTTTTATGTAAAGATAGATACTTCGTTTGTTTGTTTGATGTAAAACAATTTTACCCGACTTATAAAATTGATGGTTGACCCAATCTACAAAAATTCTGATCATTAGAAGTTCATCACTTTCCCAACAGTCGTTAATTTGGGTTCATACTATGTGTTTGTGTCTTACGTTTTGTGCAACGGAGGCTGAAAAAAAAAATTCGGAGCAAAAGCGCTCTGCAGTTAAAAGCGAAATGGTAATTCTGAGTTTGTCCTCCTCTGAGTGTTCCAGAGCCTTTGTGTGCTTATCCCGTGTTCAATATCGTGGAACCGACCTTTCAGAGGCCCTTTAAGCCCTTTCTCCTCGACTCTCCCAGATTATCGCAGGCAATAGCTCTTGAAAAACAGAGCTTCATGCAAAGTAATTTCAGAGCAAGACTCCGCACGAGAGTCATGGACAGCTTCATTAACCTCCCCGGTTATTTCTCAAAAAATGTTTTCATAATTTCTAACGTTTAATCAAAATATACATATTTTGAACAGAAATTTTGAGGGTGAATATTCTAATAATCATTATCACGGCTCTTTGGGATAGATCCATATCCAAAATCGTCTGATGATAGAATTAATACTATGATTTTAATTTTTCCTAAAACTTTATGACGTTAAAGGAGAAAAATAAACAACTGAAGTGACCAAAGGATATTTCTAAAACGTTTCAAAGTGAAACCTTGAGGTTTAACTATAAAAAGCGTTTGAAATTTGTTTTAACACTGCAAGGTAGCCGGATAACTAATGTATGCACAGACGATACTAACATATATATTTTTCAATTTATTCGTGCTAAATACAATAGATCCAGGGATACGGACTCTGAATATGCTCAAGGATTTTCATTCAAAAGGAAGAGATTGCAGAGACGACACTGATAATATAAAAATAACATGCTTAAATTCTAAGAAAAGGCTAATTATTCATATAGAGATTAACATACGAATGGTAATAGGGAATTGTGTGAAATGAAGTAGTCTTTGATAAGGTTTTTTATATAATAAATATAATATTTCAGTAATTACAGCGTAGTGAAGTGCTAGGAAAAAGGTGCATAGAACAGCAGGACACCCTAACTAGTTTAAAATATATAATTTAGTTGGGGTAATGGAGCCGAATGTTTCTGTTTATTTTTATCTTATTTAAATTTTTCCTCCTATTTTATTATATACATTCTGTACTTAAGTTTGTGTTGTTATTAACTTTATGTATCTTAAGCATTATCATCGGGCTATGCCCATTTCAATGAAAATAAATAAATAAATTATTCAATACTAGCTAAACCCTTCGTTTGGGCCAAAATAGTTATTTTTATTTTGCCCTAACAACGAAACAACAGCTACAGAATTTTGATAAAGTTGAGTTCATTGAATATACAAAACTTACGGTATTATCTGTTTATGATCCCTTCAGGGCAAACCTTATAACTCGCAGTTTATTTAGAGCATGTCCCGCTGTCATACGTTTCGGTGCTCTACCTACCCCATTCCCCCTTTGCAATTCCCTTCCTATGCTATTAAAGGGGAGTTGCCTGTTTCAGGATCACCCTCAAGTAGCCTGTTAACCCAAAACAAAAACCTCATGTAGCCTGTTAACCCCCCCCAAAAGCAATTCGATGGATTTATAAATATTTATATAAATATCTTCTGAACTCGTCAAGATATCGAAATTAAATATACACGAAAGTTTAGGTTAAAATTCCTGTTTCAAACCCTGAAATTTTCATTGAAATCCGTTGAGCCGTTTCGAAGCATAAATAGATAAAGACTATAGGCAACCCGCATTCATTATTGAGATTTTAACGCACCGTAAGAAAAGAAACCTTCACGTAGAATAAAAAATATGTATATATATTTATATCATTACCTAAATGAAATATGCATTAATATTTAAGTTAAATTGCCTTTTTCTGAACCCTCAAATTTTCATTGAAATCAGCTGAGCCATTTCGGACCCTATTTGAGACAAACACACGGACAGACAGACACTTCAATTTTATTTGTAGGTATAGATTTGGAAAATAAATATAATTATTTATAATGTATGACTGTATTTCTCAGCGTTGAAAATTGTAAATATTTTGAAGGAGGGAAGTGGCTACTATTTAATATTATTTAAAACTAATTAATCGCAGGTCTCTTCAAACGTCAGAGACTATCTGTACGTCACAATGCGCAGATCTGGTATGGACTTTTATATAATCTGGTGATTATAGAATTAGTACTATGATTGTTCTTTATCTGCAGTCACCACAGACGTGAGAATTAAATCTGTAGATCATTTCTAGGCAGACCGGGTTTTGAAACTGCAAGTAAGACGGGTCTGGCACCGATTGACTTTCAGATGCACTTAATCGTTTGGGTCAAGCGCCCACACGAGTCTCACCGACGTCGCTGACGGGGTTTTCCAATGACATAAAGGTCTGTAGATCCGGTCTTCGGGCTTTTGTCTGACGCGTGTGTGTTCTTTATTCATTCGACGGTGAAAGTGCAAGGAGTTTCCTGGAAATGTGACTTGGTGACAGCGAAGTGTAACTCGTTACTGATTTAAGGAGTTATAATGTTTCGTCTCAATAAAAAACGTAGCACTTAGCGTAGTTCTTGTTTAACTCCGTCTATTTTAAAACGATTATTCATTGCCCACTTAGTTAATTGCATTATCAAAAACTTGCTTACATTTTATCAATCTCAGTATCGTTAATCAAAATAATTTCTCCTACTAGAACCGTTAACTGGACTATTTATTCGTCAAATATTTCCACTAGCTATCTCTTCTATTTACAAGTACATTTTAGGGCCTCATACTTTCACGTTTATAGACTTCCAACTCCCACTGTCTTCTCCCTACTACTCTCTCTCCTGGCACATACTGTTTTACGACTACCTCATTTATCCTTCTCTGGATTTCTTTCATTGAAAAATATCCACCCCACTTCAGAAAACCTGTCGATTTTGCTTTTGCACAAAATTCTGTACAAAGCTACACTATAATGTTTACTCTGCTTTCTGTGGTTTACTCAAAAAGTCAACTGCTCGTGATGATTTTTTACCAGGTGTTGCATTTGTAGATCATAATGACTTTTCATGGGTTAAATTTGTTCACTGATATGGCTGCTAGGTTTTGCTACTTTGAGCACCAACACTAAAAAGCACTGAGCATCAACATGAATTTGTGTCGAAGGAAGTGTCAAAGTCAGCAGACAGTGTGCCAACTTAAAACAGTGACGAGATCGAAATTATTTATAACCATGGTATTAGCACTGCGGCTCGTTCAATAATCCATGACAACTCGATAACACCTAAAAATTCATCCATCACGAATTTCGAGGTTTTTCTCAAATAACCTTTCCCTCAGCGCCGAAGTTTACCGTGTAACAGGATGCGAAATTAATTAGGTTGCTCGACGCATAAAGGACTAGTGACACGGAAGACACACAGCAGATCGCATGGATATTTTTAGCGTCGTGCAGAGTATAAAACAGTCAACAGGTGACTCAGTTTACTTTCACTTTTGTTAATGTAAATTTCCTTAGTAGGTCGCCAAACTTTTATGTTTGTTTTCCGTATTCAACTCTGCGCTTGCTAATATTTGACATCGATTTCAAACAGCACAAAAGTTAAATATTGAACTCAGTTCAGTGACGGAAAGTGTTATCCAACAACTAGAATGGAGATCAGATCTCATTAGTCATTTGCCAAGGAGTGTGTGAGTGAAACGTGAGTACTAAATGTCAACTAACTGTGGAGGGTGAAATAAGCACTCTAGTTCTCACTCCAATACAGTTTACAAGGCACGACTCTAGGTCTTCACCATTTAGATAATGATTCCAGCTGACTTGAGTCAGGTTCTTAGCTGTTTCACTACTGGCTCGTATAAAAATAACTCAATAGAAGTAGAAATACTTCAATTGAACCACTTTTCACTTCCTTTGACTTGATTTCATGCACCTTTGATCAATTTAAATAATGTCCATTAGTCGACTCCGACTAGCTCAGTGGTAGAGTCCCCCCGTCCGGAAAGCGGGAGGCCCTGGGTCTAGTAGACAGTTTTCAATTATTGTCTTTCTTCTAAATAAAAATAATATATTTCAATAAAACAACACACGTGAATTATTTTGATTCACTTCACTCCAAGAGATTCTAAAACAGGACTTTCATCTAGAACCTTCGTTTGGTTATTTTAATGTTCATTATTAAAGTCGCCCATTACTGCAAGTGTATGAAACTTATTTAATTTACAATCATCTCGACTGTGCGGATTGTTTCGCCTATGTATTTTAGTCCACAGTTGCACGAAATTTCATAGACCCCACTTGTTTTTAGGCCGACTTTGTCTTTAACAGATTTCAATAGGCCACGTAGTTTAGCCTGTGGTCTAAAAACAGCCTTGATCATGTGTTTGTGTAGTAGTCTGCCGATTTTAAGTGTCGTGTTCCCTGCATAAGGAAGGAATGCGACGGACGCGTAAGTTGCCTCTTCCTTCTTTTGAGAGATTACCCACCTGAAGGAAACATTTAAAAACAATGGATATACGACACGGAAAATCCAACAGGCTTTCAAGTGGAAACCAAAGAAGGAAGAGGCAACTTACGCGTCCGTCGCATTCCTTCCTTATGCAGGGAACACGACACTTAAAATCGGCAGACTACTACACAAACACATGATCAAGGCTGTTTTTAGACCACAGGCTAAACTACGTGGCCTATTGAAATCTGTTAAAGACAAAGTCGGCCTAAAAACAAGTGGGGTCTATGAAATTTCGTGCAACTGTGGACTAAAATACATAGGCGAAACAATCCGCACAGTCGAGATGAGGTGTTCCGAGCATGAGAGATGTATCCGTTTAAAGCAGCACACCAAATCTGCCGTGGCGGAACACGCTCTCATGACCGGGCACAAAATTGATTTCGCCAATACAAGGATTTTGGACCACACCAGAGGTTGGTGGAACAGTATTATCACCGAAGCTGTAAGAATTAGAACCTCTGGTAATTTAATGAACCGAGACAGCGGGTTCCAGCTCAGCAAGGCCTGGGACCCTATCCTTGCTTCAATGAGGCACAAAACAACGAAAAAACCAATCGAGAGAGGAGCGACCAATCAGGACCCTGCACTTCGACCACGAGGTCTTGTGGAGGGGAGCGAGGACACAGATATAAGCGGCACAAACACGGTCTCGGCATCAGTTACCTGAAGACGATGGCGGAGATAGCCTTCGAAACGTCGTATCCAATGATTGACATAACCCGGGTGAAATCCCGAGAACTTCTTGTTCAGTCTATCCACCGGGAAAGCCTACATTCTCTAATTATTTCATTGGTTTATTAGTCGAAAGTTCAAGACTTTCCGAGAGTATTATTTCCAAATTAAGCTGGTTAAGGACCATTCCGCTAAAAGCATAACCATCTTCCTGATCAAACGCTTTATTTTATTTTGGTACCAACATAAAATCAAAATAAACGCTATACTGCGGTGGCAGTAAAAATATTAATTTTCCAATTGATTTATTGTGGAAATTTTCAATCCATTCACCACATAATTTAGTGGTAGGGATCGATGTAATGAAAACATTATAATATGATTAAACTTTGATAATAATTATATTATCAAGAAAATGTAAAAAAACTATTTATGACAATTCTGTTTGTTAATATATTATCAAAAAATAAAATAAGACTATTTACAACAATTTCACATTAATCTTGCTCCGGCTAGCCGCATGAACTAACTTAAGTTGACCGTGGTGGTTTGGAAAATTTCACCAAAATACGTTTGGAAAATTAATAAGAGCATACCGCGCCGTTAAATTTAAAACCCCATTAAAATATATAAAGAAAAGTCATTTATCTTATCGAGAATTTAAAAGTATTTCAAAACTCCCGAAATTATCGCGTCTACGTGGGAACATTGGAAATATTGAATGGTTGACGTCTTACTGTGGGTTGACTTAGTTGCTCGTCTCGGATGCTCGGACGCTGGTGGTGGTGGAATGCGATGAAGCCAGGATCACGGTCCTGTCGTCGTCCGATGGCTTCAGACGGCGTTTTCCAAACTCTCCCAGCTTTCTCGAGTCGGCATGGCAAAGGACTGCGAATTGTAGAGGATTCCACCTCTAATCTCTGGACAGACAAAATGCTATTGCCCAGGCGAGTGATTGGATCTCTTGACGCAGAATGTCCACCCCTTCAGAGACAATTCCTCTCTTCCCTGCTTCTGAACGCAGACTATCTCTTCTCTCTTTTCCATCCACACACCATTTCTTGGTGCCATCCGGAGTACCAATCTTAGTTTGTCCCCAATTACCCGTGAATTTAATAAATTTCTTCGGAAGCCACACCGAGATCATCGAATAGTTAGCCCTCTCCTTCCCTTTGTTACTTCTTGTGGTTGTGGCTTCAATGACCGTACGTTACACCAAACAATTTAATGCTTAATATAATTCAGGATTTTTTGTATGTATTTTTGGTTTAATTTAGGATAGCATAGATTATAAGTGAGGATGATAGTCAGTGTGATTGTGAAGAGTAACATTTAATGATTGAGGAGCCGTCTAATTGAGCTTCATCCGTAATTTGTAAATATCTTTTCTCTTGTAAATTAAATTGTTTGAAACTTGCAGTCCTTTTATGTCATTATTAAATCCCCCCTATAATTAATTGATTAAAGTCTTATGCTCGGCTCAAGGATTCACATGTCTTGGCTCGACGACATTCGCCTCCCTCAACGATCATGCGGAGCGCGTCGTTGTATGTAAATAATTAATTAGTTCTGAAAATCCGGCATTCGTGTAAACTGATCGAGGGAGCGAGTAAGCGTTACAATACAGACGTTAATTGTTCTGATTAGAAAATTAATAGTCTTGAAAGACTACTTTTAACTGTAGGTACACAGAACTTATCATTACAATGTTAATTCTTTTTTTAGTTAAAACATAATTATACCCATACAGAAGAGAACTGGGGACGATAGATGCGAACAGCTCAGGACCATTAGTTTAGTATCTCATGCATGCAAAATATTAACCAGGGTGGAACGACAAATAGAATGCGAGTTAGGAGATCAGTTTGGTTTTAGGAATAAGCAATATTGAGTCTAATTTTAGAAGACAGGATAAGAAAAAACCGGCCTACATTCATGGCAGTTGTAGATAAAAAAAAACATTTGACAATGTGAACTGGAACACACTATTAAGAATTTTGAAGAGGGCAGGAATGAAATATCGAGAAAGAAGGCTTATACATAACCTCTACAGAAGGCAGCCAACAGTAATTAGAATTGAAGATCAAGAAAAGAAAGCAGAAATCTAGAAAGACGTAAGATAGGGATGCAGTCTGTCGCCCATGGTGTTTAACTTATTTATAGAACAGCCGATGAAAAAAAGTTAAAACTGAATATGGAAAAGGAATCATATTTCAAGGAGAAGAAATAAAAACTTAACGCTTTGCCCTTATATTGTAGTATTAGTGGAGTCAGAAGAAGTCTTGGAAACCATAATAAATCCCATGACGTGGTACTGGAGAAAGAGTTGAATATGAGGATTAATAGAGGGAAAACCAAGGTAATTGACTGTAGTTTGGGAAACAATGGAATAAAAAAGGGTGCTTGGTTGGGAAAGGATATTTTGACGGAAGTTAAGGAATTCTGCTACTTCGGAAGCGTAATAAGGAGGACTGGTAGAAGTATAGTAGTTACAAAGAGTAGGATAAGATAGGCAAGGAAGCCTTTCGCGAAGAAGAGGAATTTACTTACGGGTAATATAAATGTGAATATAAGGAAATGGTCGCTAAAAGTGTTCGTATGTAGTGTGGTGTTGTAGGGTGCGAAACGTGGACGATAGGAGTGGCAGAAAGGAAAAGAATAGAAGAGTTTGAAATTTGGTGCTGTAGGAGAACGATGAAAACTAGATGGGTTTATTGAATCACTAACGAGGAAGTTCTAAGCAGAACGTGGAGGACGTTGACCAAGAGAAGGGATAGATTAATAGGCCACGTTTTAAGACATGACGGTCTTGTAAAATTAGCATTGGAAGGAAGTTTGTGGATTATCACATAAGAGGGAAGAAAAGAATGGAATACGCCAAGCAGAGTAGGGAGGATGTACGATGTGCTAGAAATGCGTTAATGAAAAGGCTTGCGCATATCGGTTAGCATGGTGGGTTGCAGTCTTAGGACCGAATAGCAAAATAACAACAATCCTTTTGATTCATTCCTTACTAATTTGATTATATGATGAAAAGCTCAATTCTATTTTCTCGTAGGATCAGGAAGCTTTTTTTTTACTCACAGGACTCAACAACAAACAAGTGATTGATCGCCCCCACGGAAGGATCTTCTTTTCGTGTACAGTTTTAGCGAGCATTCAATTTCGTTAGCGTCGTTTAAATGAGAATAAGCGGTGAATGGAATACCAATAACGTGATTGCCCGTAATCCGCGGCGTTGACTGCGGCGCGCATGCGCTGTGCGCCGAGGAGTCGCTCGCTGATCGGGCCGACTCTCGCTCAGTCGGTCGTGTGCCTCCATGCGGTGACGCCATGGAAGTCGTGCAGACAGCTCAGGATTCGGCCGTGGCCTCGCGCCTCGCAGGTAGGCACACTTCTTTCTCACTTCAATTCCTTCCTTCGCTGTCAACAGGGACGTCGCCCTCACACCTCTTAAACATGTCGACAACTGTCACTCTCAGATTCAACGAAAATATTCTTTTCATTATTTTATCATTTCAAAAACTTCTTCTTTTCAGTCTTGTTCTTCCCTCCTAAATTACTTAATAAGTCGAATAATTTTCTATTTTCGCGTGAGATTGATCATGTAGGGTGGACGCTCAAGTTGCCCGGCAAACGAAGTTATTCTTCTACTTGTATTAAAACATGTAACCTGAATAACCCTACAACTTTCTTAGTACAAGTTGTCTCCAGTGTAACAACTTCTTATGAATTTGTCGGTTTTCCGAATTTGGGGAAGAATATCAGACGACCGAGTGCATTTACGTTTACGTTAAATAACTTACCTGCGGCTTAGCTTTTCCCCCTCCGTGACCGAAATCTTTTCTTCTACTACGTTCAAGATTTGTTATGAAATAGTCTCTGCAGAAGATTAAGTGGACGGTTGTTTTATGGGAAAACGTGATGCACGGTTACTACACCTCTGGTACGGAGGTTTCCTTTCCAGTTTCTTCACTAGACCTTTCACGTTGAAAGTATAACGCATGAATTAATTCGTAGTAAAAAAATTAATTACTTTACGTATGGATAATACTGCACTACTATAATATTAATTAAAATGTAATAATTAAATTTTTTAATAAATTGAAGACATTAGGATGGGATCCGTCTGAGTTGAATACACACGCCGACGAATTTGAACATTTAAATCAATCACTTTTTCCAATTACATCCGTTTACGAAAACATAACTGAGTGAAAAGGAATAGGTGCATGAGCCATCATAGCATTAATATATGTTAATGAGATATACTGTCTATCTATTATCAGTTTCATGTTTCTAAAAAATAATTTTAATATTTAACTGTACTACGTTTTGGTACTTACTTGTACCGTCTTAAAGTGGAAACCTTTATATTAAGACAAAGATTGCAGTCGGACCACAGCGTGAGAGGTTACGAATAAGTAGCGGTGTTAAATAATAAAATTTATAATTAATGGAAAATTTTTCAATTGTATAAAATAACTGAACAGGTCAATAAATAAATCATATTAAAATAAAAAACAACGAAAATAAAATAATATTGTTTGTTTACAACATTTTAGTTCATTTCCTGAAATGCACTATCGTGACGCATCACTGTCCGCGGTCAGGAATTAAATGCCTTTGGCCTTGTATTCTTGTTTTTGAGTATTCTGAAACGACTAAAGTGATATAGGGATATTAATTATATTTTTGCTATTTTCTTTCGTGAAGACCAGCAGTTCTACTTGTGGAACTTATTCTCTGCCGTAGTCCTCAGTGACCACAGCCGTCTTCTTTGAAACGAAAAGACTATTAAGCTTTTGAATAATGATGTACCTAAATTTCTACGTACTTGAAGAAGACAGAATTAAATGTCTGTGCCGGAAACGACATGAGTACATTTCAGCGGTCTGAATGTTTCCAGCAATTTTCCTTGTGTTGGAAAGTTCTGTCTAATAGGAAGCAGAAATCAACATTCAAGCCATTCAGCCTTCAGCGGTAGGAAAATTTTCACGGTATCCAAACGTCAGGCTCCTTTTTTCAGGAGTCTCGTTTTCCGTGAAGAGAATAATGGTTTTTGCGCTTCACTTAACCACACCATTTGATTTTCACCTTGTATTGTTTTCAACATAACTTTTTTCAATCAGATAAGATGCGGAAATATAATAAATTATTTCACGGTCAAATTCTTAATTATGCTTTGAAGTGATGCAGTTTCATGATAACGATTTTACAATAGCAAGGTGACAATGCAATAATGTGTAATTTTCTACGTTGTGCTTTGTATTTTAATTTTAATATTTGTCTCATATAAAAACTCGTATCGTATGTCCAAATTTAAAACGTAATAATGCGACTATCATTGGCTGACCTATTTCTATGGTCAAATAAAATTGCTTCAATTTTTTTTTATTAAATGACTGACTTTACAATTGATAATAATGATGAAAACCCTTGGTTTGAAATCAGACACACATTTAATAAAACCAATTTTCGAGTGTGTTTCATTTCGATATCTTGCAGAGTTCATTGTCCATTGAATTGCCACGTGAACGGTGGCGTGAGTTATATCGCGACTTACTAGTCATATTAGGCGTTCCTATACCACTTACTGTGGTATTATAAAGTAATTTTGGCAGCATGTGTGAAAGAGAGAGTGGGGAGAGGGAGGTAGGGTGAGTATTCTCACTCCATCTATTGTTGTAAACGTCTCAAACCAACTGCGAGTTATAAGGTTTGCCGTGAAGAGATCATAAATAAGTAATACCATCGTTTCTAGGGAAAAATAAAAAGATCTTTTACTGTGCAAACGAAGTCGCGGGCACAGGTAGTATAATAATAATTTATATTGTAAAGGCATACTTTACCTGCACTAACTGCTGTAACCGAAAACAGTACTCCAGATGAAGTTGTAAATTAAGGACGAAACATTGTGCAATTATATTTTTATCTATTTCTTCACTAATTTTTGTAATTTGTAGACAAATTATTTATTTATAGTAGAAAAATTTGAAGTTTAGATGCAAAAGAATTAGAAATGGTTGTTAAAACGTGGAGTATGACATACTGTGAATCAATAAGCTTTAAGTAGCTGAAAATAAAGTTAGTAGTGAAAGTTGGAAACATATGAGTTATCGAAGTCACGATATTTATCTGATCGTGACAGTTGCTTGATATGGATGGATTATGTTAGATAACATGTGTCAACGTATCAGCTGTTTAGGAAAATTAACAAACAGCCGAGATGACAATGAATTACTAAGAAAGGGCAGAAATCAATTTCGAAACGCTCTGATCTGTTTTAAAAATTCTTAAATGATTTACCCCTTTCAAACGAATGTTGGCTTTAAGACTTGATAAATTTACTCCGCGAAATAAAATAAAATAAAAAAACAATCAAGGAATAAGACTGGACAAACAGTCCATTCAATCGAAATACTAAATTTAACTATTTTTTAACTTGACAGTTATAATTAACTGATTAAAATAATTGAATCATAAATCAATAAACCAGCCAACTTACAAGAATTATTTTAAGTATGATTCCTATATTTAGGAACGTCTTAGGTGCACAAATGTAAAAAACAAACAATTATTCCGATCTGTATCAAAAAATTTAAATTTAATTCGTGTATATGATAAATACAATACAATCGAATTACGTAAAACTAAAATCCAGGAACCCCTTAAACAACCGTAAATAATTAAAATCTCTGTACAAAACACATCTTACTGTTTGCGCAGGGAAACTGTGAGAGGTCATGGCGTTTTTAGAAGAATAAGTATTTCATTGTTTCTTTGGTGCTACAGTCCATTCAGGTCTTGGCCTACCGGGTCAACTTCGGACTGTCATTTCACATAACACATTCCGAATTTGGGGGGTGAAACATGGTCAGCTTATCTATAATCCTCCAGTTTTAATCCCGGTCTTCTTGTTTGTTACATTACAAACATCCAATCCCATGCCAGGATCCCAACCCGGAACCTCTGTGTTGTGAGGCTTCGACGGTAGCCTCTAGACCACAGAAGGTCGGTCTTCTTTTACAAACAAATTATATAAATTTCAAATAAAAAAGAGTGCTGTTTTGAATTATAAACCAAATATTTAAGTGTGTCCACATTCCGACATTGCCCTACAATGCTACAATTGATGTTAATGAGACATTTAAAAAGGTTTAATCACTTCTTTATTGTTACATGAGACCGAATCTCTTCATACAGAAAATGGAACTATTGCTAATAAGTTCTTTTCCGATTTTGAACGTATTATACCTCTTTTTTCTTTTTTTAAAAAAACACCGTCTCCGCATTCAATACTTGATATTTTTATTAATTATTGACACTTCCTGTGTATTATAAAAATAAAAATTAATTAGCATGTGTCTGTTTCTCTTTCTGTTTCGGACAGATAGATTCTTGCTAAACCTGTACAGAATGGAGAATATAAGACTTTATAAGTAGAGTGTTTTTTCACAAACAAAGAAGGAAACAAATATAAAGACGACAGAGGATTAAATCTAGCTGATAGACTCGTAGTGGAGGAAGAAAACTAATCTACCATGCTCTAAAAAATTATTATTTATGTTAATAAATAACAATAAATTTTTGTAAGACGTCACATTGCAATTAAATTTTGATTACTAGTAGTGACCACCCAAGAATATTTAAGTTCTACCCTTTCTCCTTTTCAGGTCACAATAGCACCCATCACAATACCGTTTAAAAAAATTCGCAACAGATCTCACGCGATTCTCACAAAGCTTTCGAATAACTTTTTACATGTTTCGCCAGCTATCTCGCGAGTATAGTCGACGAGTTTACTGTCATTGTAATAGGAGAGAGTATAAATATCACGTAATCTATGGAGAGATATTATTGTATATCTGTAAAGTGTGAATTTATGTTTAAATTTAAGTAATTTTTATTTCAATAATGATACTTTATCATTACTTAATAAATTAAAAACTAAAGAAAAACCTGAACCACACAATTCTAATTTTCTCATATATATATAAATTATTTAACACTTACCAGACAAAGACGGTTCAAGTATTTTCTCCTTACAAGTATAATTGACTATTTATGATGTGCCGCTTACAAATGTAAACGTTTTGAGAAATTCAGATAACATTACGCACACCTGTTTGCAACAAATGAATATTTTTGATGTTTTTGACATTGACAGTATTTCTCTTGATACTTTTTTGTGTATAATTTATAACCCATTCGCCATGGGAGAAGACCATCCATATGGATGGAGGCGGATTGTCGTTAAGAAAATAATCAATTATTTTGTCGCAGATTTCAATTATGGTATTCAAAACATTACATCTGTGATAGTTCATCCGCAGGAAGGAGAGTTTGTCTGTTATGCAAAAAAAAAACGCAACCGAGATTGGTGTGAGTATTCTTGGCCCAATTAGTGTACAGGGAATACTTTTGGATTTCTCAAAGTACCAAGAGTATTTTTCAGTCTCTCAAGATACCGGGAGTATATTTTAGTTTCTTGGGGTATGGGATATATTTTCGCGTGTCTTAACGCGCCAGAGTATTAGTTGCTTTTTCTAGACTTAGTGGGCTTTTTAAATGTACCAGTATATTTCTTGACTCCATTAAGGTACTGTACGTTATCGCGCTGCTTATGATGAAATTAACATTCCGTCAGCTCCATAGGGTAGAGAGCGTCAAAAGATAAAATTTAAAATATCTGACGCTTTTGTTAATTGTTTACTCACGTGTTGACAAATGGATTACTGTTGAATTAAATACTATAGTAGGCTAATTATATGAATTCGGGTCCATCGAGGTAAATTATAAAATTTTTAATGGAAAATCCCCCATTAAAATTATTGGCAATAAAAATTAATTACAAAAGTAAAATACGTGCGTTTTGCCGTGTGATGTTTAATGTAAAATTGAGACCAAATCATGCCCGAGAGACTGATTCATGGCAGCGAAATTTCCTCGCAAGTGACGAGCGATCCGCCATTTGCGTCAGCGTAGCAAATGGTGTTCTAAAATAGTTACAATAGCTGTGACTCGGAATCTGAGGCGGAATGCCGTCACACTAAGGTCGGTAAATTGACAGGAGAATTGCAGCCGGTTTCTATTTTACTTCTTTTAATGTCACACTAAATTGAAACTTGCTAATGTAACGTTCAAGTCACATTTTAATTATATTTAATTTTCAATAAACTACAAAAACTAATTTAGTTTATTATTATTATTATCTTTAGAAGACTTAGAAATTATCGTCGTATTTATCTGAAATATATTTCTACTTCTTTTGTCATTACAACAATTACTTAATCATATCGTAAATTAAACTATTTTATATTTCATCAAAGGCGCGAGCTTTACATTATCAAATATAACTCAAATAAATATTTCGCTGTGTAAAAACTCGTGTCTTAAATTGATTTGGTAAATAAATTGGACTTAGCCGTACAAGACAGAATATTTATTTACAAATAGTATCGAGTTTCAGAATTGATAATCTATTTGGACCGCGCAGATTCAAGTTAACAATTAATATTACTGGTACATAAATTCAATTATAAACACAGTTTAGATTCCCTCGTATTGAAATCCGCGCCTTTCGCAAGATAACAGATTTACTTTGTAGTCTTGTCCACAATGTATATCCATTTACATAAGAGCTCACAATGTGTTAGCTTTGATGCTGAAAGAATTTCCACCTGGCTTTAAATAGGCTCCGTGGTTTCAGCTCTTTTGTTCGCGATTGTATTTCTCTTAAATTAAAATACCGTTCCTTTGATAATTTTTAAAAGGTGTTGAATTAAAACGAGTTTTCTCAATCAGAGAGGAATTTCAATAACAATGAGCTTGTAAAATGAGATTACTTTCCCCGCTGCTTGCGATCTTCAGATGGAGAAAATACAAAAATATCGCCGGATAAATATATTATATTAATTATAACCCACCATAGATAACTTTTTTGGTTTATTTTTCAATTAATTTGGTTTTTAAAATTTCTATCAAAACAATATTAGAGTTCACTTACTCCTTTCTCTGGCCTTAGAAAGAGCTTCAGACATAAAAGTTCTTTGTTTTAAATTTCAAGCTACAGCTATAATTATAATATATTCTTTATTCCACGACCGTTACAGAAGCGGAATAAAAATTCCTGTAAATTAGATGCAGAACTGAAAATGAATTGTGTTTTATATTATATTCTCTTCGCTTTCTCGAAGAAGGTGAATAAAAAAATTAAGCAAACATAAAAGTACTCATAATTGTGTAAAATATTTAGATAATATAAAATTCTGTATTTATAGTGACAGCAAAATCCAGAAACGTTGTTCTTATAAACCGATAAATTCTAAAAACGACCATTGCAGTAAGAAATGAAATATTATTAGCATTGTCAAGATCATGTATATATATATATATTTCTTATATTCATAATGTAGAAAGTGAATCTTGTATAATTAATTTCCTAGAGTTTTAAATAAGTAATTATCTCGAATCTTATATAATTCCCGACTCCGAATCTTAAATTATAAAATCTCTCAGCTTAAGTTGACTTTCTAAAATTGATGTTTCATCTGTCGTATAAAATTGATATATTCTGGTGTGCATGTGCTTGTAAATTCTCCTCCTTCAAAACGGCTTGTCCGTTATTGATGAACTACTTTTGTTGATTATCTATAGTTTGCGATGGATGGCGCTGTTGTCGATATCCATTTTTCTTTTAATTATCGGTCCAAAATTATTTTTATACTTTTCTTTGCATTTCTCACTTAAAAAATATAATCAAAATTTTTTAACTAGACCGTTTCAATAATCTGTGGCATTTGACTTGGGTATTAATACTTGCGCAAGTTCATTGCGTCGTAGCTTGACATTGTTTTGACATTTCGATTTCGGATGGTTTTTATATTACGTGTATTGTAATTGCGTGCGTACAGACGTATTATAACGATTAATTAGACATTGAAAAAATGGTGGAAATGTGAATGCATGCTTTTTTTTGAATTGCTATTTATTTATACATACGATGTTTCGGCGGAATTCCATCTAACGTACATAAAACATTTTATTTCAGCGTTGATTTGTGCAAGTTCGATGAAAGAGGGGCAAGGAAAGGTATTTTCAAAAAAAATGTGTCGATCTATCAAAGGGTTTAATTACGAATGTGCAAAGATAATTAGTGTTAAATACAGAAGCTAGATAATAGAAATGAATTATCGGGAACGCTGGACACCCAGCTAATACTGAAAAAAAAATTGATATATTTTTGTCTAATTAAAGAAGTCTAGCAAATGAATATTCTATGGTAATTATTATTTTTTTGTTTTGTTACAGTTAAATTTAAATTTTATCCCTCTTTCAAAAATTAATTTCGGATAAAAATTGCATAGAACTTATTCTAAACTATATTCAAAATTATTTTCTATAATATTTAATGTTTTTTTTTGTAATTACCAATGGAAGATCTTGGCCATGTATGCAATCATGTTGTAAGTTTAGTTCACACTAGTTGGGTTCCCAGCGTTGACTGGTATTAATTTTATTACCCCAGTGCAGTGTTTAATTGGTCAATAATCTCTTGATCAACGTGTGATTTAACTGGCATCGAGTGCGCCATACTTTAAAAATTTACCTTTTAACACCTGCGCATCCAACGAAATGTTTATTTCATCATGAACGGCATGATGACTCTCGGTACTTAAATCGAGTCAATAAATCTCGCGGTCTATTGAATAAGCACGCTGTCATAAAATAGTTTAAAATATCACGGTGCATTGAGAGAGTGAACATATCCTCGGTACTTAAATGGAGTTACAAATTTTTTCCCGGTACACTATAGGAGCCAAGAAGACGCGCGTTGTAAAATACCGTAAGTAAGAAAAAAGTTATCCTGGAGCTTTCCGGTAGACTACAGGAGCCAAGACGCGCCTTGTAAAATACCGTAAGACAGAAAAAAGTTAATCTTGAGCTTAATGGTATCATAAAAGACCCAAGTGCAGATTCCGTTATTTATTTAATTCCCTCAGTCATGCCATGACAATCACAAATCGTACAATCAAAAGGTGATTCCCCAGAACACTAAATTTAATTAGCACGCCAACTTTAAAATCCTGTGCTTGCAGAATATTTTAAACAGAGCTGATAAGATTATCGGGCGAAGAAGCAATATCAGGGTTGTACAGAATATTTTGTGAAATATGAGAAACAGTAAGAATACCAGAAGATTTTTATAACAACATTATTAACACTATACCGAAGTAGAATGGCGCTGATAAATGAGAACACCACATGACAAGTAGATTAGTATCCCAAGCGTGTAAAATACTAACGAAAATAGTAGGAAAAGTTAGGAGACGATCAGTTTGGCTTTAGGAAATACTAGTCACTACATATTGCGCGCAATTAAATATGGCGGAATTGCTTGCATTCTGTATCTTTGTGGTTATAGAACAACGCATGCTGATACATTCCCATATTTCTTTTAACTATAATTCCTTCCACCTTTGAGATATGAATTTATATCCCCCGTCGCCCTCCACCGATTTTCCCCTGTTTTTTTTAAAAAAAAATGAATACCAATTTATTTTTCAAATGTTCGACGCGTTTCAATTTGTAAGAACAATATAAAAACGTACACCCCTTTGTATTTTATTGATAAGTAACGAATTTTCTCAACAAGTGTCAAAAATTTTTGTGATGCCATAATTATTAGTGTCTAATCCGTTTTAACTTTCCTTAAAATCAACGGTAGAAATTCCAGTAGTGCTTTTTAAGTCAATGAACTTGATAAATTGAAAATTTGTATTAATCGTGTTACGAATTATTGGCAATTATATTTAAATTTTTGGATTTTTTTAATGCTGCAGTTGCTTAAAACCAGGAAGAGGAAGATAAAACTGCCCTAAGAATTCATATTTATTTCTTAAACAAGTTTAGAAGAGAAACTGACTTATTTTATTAAATAAAAATTTCTTGCATTAAATTAAAAAGAGAAACATTTTTCTAGATATATATTTTATAAATTTAGGGATGTCTTATCGTACCCTTTTTCCTGAAATAAGAAGTGAGTAAAAAATACTTAGTTTTACTCCCCTTGTCTTCCGAAGCGAGAGTAAAAAGTGGTAACGTTTCTCCTCTGGTGTCGATTGAACTTTACAAGTTTCGAGTTAACAAAGGTTGAAGGTAGAAAATATTCGGTTCTCTATGTTATTCCTTTGAAACAGTGTTCTAAAACTCGAGACCTAGGAATTCCAGTCGGTGTTACAACACTGCAGTATTTGACATTTGCAAACTGCGATCTCGTAGGAATTCGTGGCGGATCGAGATCTGCATTACTTAAAGTCTATTACGCTAATGCAAGCAATTTTGTTTATTGCTTTCAGTTTTCAAAGGAAACAAAAATGAGACACTTAAAGCTTATTCACTTATAATAACACCTCAGCCTTAATTTACTGACCTTTCAAGTTGCGTAAGTTTGTAGTTTCCTATCTATTTGGCAGGGAACTTATCTGCAGTCATTTACTAAAAGCGTATTTATCTTGTATTATTCACCGCACACGTTCTTCTAATGCTGGATTTTACTTTCAGAATATTCTAGATTTCGTATTGTTGAGTTCACTCAGTGCAATTATGTAACTTTCTTTTATCACTGTAGCGACCTATCTTTTTTTTCCCCAGATTGTGAGGAATAGGTATGGCGTCCCGGATATGTTTAATCATAATTTAACACTTGAAAATATTTATCTCTTACGTTGAATAAAGCTTGATATTATACACTATTATTATTTATATAACTCTTTAATATGGCAAACAACCGAAACGAACCCTCTACCGTATATTTTAGTACTTGGCGAATTATTGATGGATTTCATCGTACACAACGCTGCTTCGATTCCAAATATTTGACTAATAAATTTGAATTATCTAACGTTATTTTCAACGAATGTCTATATCAGTATGATGAATTATGAACTGTTTAACTAAAACAACTGTTTCTGTTATTCTTTGATTAATGTAAATATTCTACTTACTTTACGTAAAATTATGTAAATATTTTAAGTTGTAAACAGAATAAGGGCAATGCAGAATTAAATTTCAGAATTGCTTTAAAGACAAGTTTTTTGTATTACCTAAATGAAATAAATGTAAATATGTGTATTTTCTATAGCCATTTACAACAAACATGGAACCAAGACCATGATTTAAAGATTTATTAATTTATTGCACATAATATTAAATAAATTCAGAACTAATCAATGAAATTGTAGACAAATGTGCAATCAAATTATTATATTCAAGATCCTTCGTGAAATTTTAGGTAGCTATAGTAATGAATCATTAAGCTTTCATCTTATTGTTTCACCTGACGATGTCACAAAATTAGAGACGATATATTGTATGATCTTCACTTTAATCATTTCTGAATGTTTGGCATTTAAATTTAAAATGTCAAGTTTAAATTAACACTTACAAAGTGTTAGTAGTACTATTTACTTCATTTAAAAAATTAATAAAAAACTGGTAATATAAATATTTAGATTTGTTTTACGAAATATTCCTACATTATTTACGACAATAATCCTTTAATATCCAGTAGAAATTTGAAAGATGAAGTACCGAATAGGAGGCCGCAAAGGTGAAGACTTTGAG
This sequence comes from Eucriotettix oculatus, assembly GCA_034510155.1. Taxonomy (NCBI): domain Eukaryota; kingdom Metazoa; phylum Arthropoda; class Insecta; order Orthoptera; family Tetrigidae; genus Eucriotettix; species Eucriotettix oculatus. The sequence goes on from CM067378.1 coordinate 68,304,607, forward strand.
TCAAAACTTAATTTCTCAGCTAAGTTACTGGGAATGCTCAATTTCAGCCCAATGAAGCATATAGTTAATTTTTTTAGAAGAAAGACAAGAATGAAAAAATGTCAACCGAACCAGGGAATCGAACCAAGGACCTTGCGATATCCAGCCGCAAGCTCTACCAACTGAGCTAATCCGAGTCGACGTCCCAGGACTGACTGAACACCTCTCCATAATTTTATTTTATGTAGTTCTTTTGAAAATTTCAGGGATTGAAACAGGAATTTTTACTTAAATTTTTGTGTATGTTTAATTTCGATATCTTACAGATTTCAGAAGATATTAATGTAAATGTTTATAAATCAATTTAATAGCCGTTCGAAAGGTGGCGTGAAAACCAGCTGCAAGTTAAAATTTATATTAGGCGTTCCTATACTATTAATCCCACTTACTGTGATATTATAAGCGTAATTTTGGTAGTATGAGCGAGAGAGTGGGTGTAAGAGAGCGAAAGAGAGAGGGAGGGCGGGCGATCATTTTCACTCCATCTGCGGGTTATAAGTTTTGCCATAAAGCGATTATAAATAAATGATACTGTTCTTTCGTTTTTAGGACAAAATAAAAATATTTAATTTTGCACGGACGAAGTCGCATGCAAAGCTAATATGATGTCATGTTTCTTTCTATTTATAACAACTTTTAAAGACGTGAACATCTCAATCCCATCAGTGTGGGAAGGAAGTATCAATAGAGGACGGAAGACGGACTTTACTTGAAAACAGAAAGAAAACAATTGGGATTCGAAATAGACGCCGGGAAAGGTGAAAAAGTCGAAATTAATCTAGCTTCATGCCTATTTCCGAGTTCAAATCAGACATTCAGGTCGCAATTGAAATCATATTACAACCCTGGGTGAGGGTAGGGGTGGAATGGAGACAAACTCAATAAACGAACGAAATAATAACGAAATTGAAATAAACTGAAGTGTTTTCCGGCGTTACGGAATTCGATTAGTTTCTTCCTGACTATAAAATTCTGGTTAAGTTTAATTTCAGTGAAATTAAGTCCCCCGCACAATAGGAGGAATTTCAATATTCCAGTTAGAGTCCAGTTTGATCAATTGATGGCTAAAAAGAACCCCTAACACCTACAGTGGTGTTGGTCGGGTTTCTCTTTTGCTCTCTTAGGGTAACATCTTAAAATACTGTACGTAATTTAGCCTTTTTTAAAGGAACAGTGAGTGTTTCTTATTCAACTATATTACCGGAAATAGTTTTGTTTCTCTTAAGGTACTGTTGGTAAACTCTTTAATGTATCAGGAGTATTTTTGTTCTCTTATAAAGTGCTGAGTATTATTTTTATCTAATTTAAGAAGAGAATAATTTTATCTATTTTATTTTACAGGGAGTATTTTTAGTCCCTCCATATAGTGGGAGTCTATTTGAAGATTAGATTGTGACGCTACCGATGCCGGTTTAATCACGTTTTGACCAAGAATCAAATACTGCACCAGGGTAATATAAATATATACCCGGGCAAAGCCGCCGGGTACCCAATTATTTTTATGAATAAAATTTCAATCATCAACCGAATAGCAGAACAGTTCAGGGTTTATCTTAAGACACAAGCAGGAAATTTTGATTAAATGCTATATATGATATAAATTTACGTTTATATACAGATAGTGAGTAAAACTGTATACCTACATCGGCTATTTATAAAGATTGATAATTTTGGAGTAGACGTCGACTGTTTGAGTGATTAGTAGCTATAAGATCACGAACTCGTGCACCGTGTTAAAGGTCAGGCTAGCCGTTGATACATTTTGATATCGACATCGTGCCAATATTGCCTTTTCATTATTACTTTGACTTGGAAAGCCAAGAATTAATTAAGTTGCCTCTGTTTTCTGCAAAGTAGGAAAAAAAGGGACCGCCACGACTACGCGATAGAGGAAATGAAAAGCCGTATTAGTGCCGCTCTCAAGGGAAGTTAAGAACATGCCTCTGACATACAACTCGAAATTTAATTCTGGAGCAACAGGTTTGCCGAAGTCCATTCGCGGTGCACCTTATTCTCCGAGATTAAAACCCATCCAACTGTATCAAATAGCAGCACAGTTCCTTTTAGACAAGTCGTGGGTCATATTATTTTGCCTACTGCGTACGAGTATATCAGATCATCAACTGTAGAAATGTTTTCATTTGCCGGGATGTAAGAGATAAACATAATTCAAATCGTGTCAACGTGACTCTACGTGCAGGCCATGTGGATTATTCTTTTATTGGCACGCCGGAAGCTTATGCGATGGTGTGCAAGGTCAACGGATACCATTCACTTCCTTAATCGTAGTGTTTATCACTTAGCGTTCTTCATAAACAACCCAGCGTTTATAGCAGACACTCGCACATATCATTTACACAGCTCCAAGCTTTATCAGATGTGCGTCATAGTCTAATACTTTAAATAGTTCTGTTCAATGTTTCCTCAACTTTTATTTCACGGCACAATAATGTAAATAGTGACCGTGACGGGCGATGTGTCACGATAATATACTTACGTCAACTTCAACGATAATAGTCATGACACATCGCCATTATTCATAAAAAATATTAATTGGTAAAGAAGTATCAGGATGGAAAAAAACTATACCGGATGTATGAAACCTTATTAATTAATTTCAAAGCATAAATTTCGTTAGCGAATAGCTTGTAAACGCTGCCAAGGTCTTCTAGTAATATCTTTAAAAAATTCATACTTCTTCTAAAGGCCTACCGAGGCGGCTGCGGACTGTCATCTGGCGTGACACATTCCGAATTTTGGGGTGATACTTGGTCAGTGTATCAATTCCCCATCAGCCTTAATCTCGACGACACATACATCCAAGCCCATGCCAGGATTCGAATCCAGGTCCCCTGAGTTAAGAGGAAAAAATTACTACTAAATAAATAAATTTCGAGTAAAATTGAAAGGTGTTGAAACCTGAATGAGGTCCTATTTCACAATTGTTTAACAGTTAATGTTATCCCAAATTTGAGATCAAACATTTAGATAATATATTTTTAATTTATTAATGTTTAGCGATGCTAGTGGAAATAGCTATTTTTCCCTCAAAACGAAAGTACAGTATAATATATTTATGATAGGTTCACGGCAAATCTTACAACTAGAAGTTCGTTTTGAACTTTCACACGTTTACAACAATAGATGGAATGAGAATGCTCGCCTCCCCCCCCTCTCTCTCTCGTACCGCTAAAATTCTGCTTATAATAACACAATAAGTGGAATGATTGGTATACGAACTCCTATTAGGACCTTTTAACTCGAAATTGCTTTTCACGCCGCATTTCGTGCAGCAATTCAATGGATTTATAAATATCTTCTGGATTCTGCAAGATATCAAAATGAAACATACACGAAAATTTAAGTTAAAATTCCTGTTTGTATCCCTGAAAATTTCATTGAAATCCATTATTAGTTTCGGAGCATAAACAGGCAACCCGCATGCACTTTTAGAGACTCGAATGCTCTTATGCGTAGAAATCGTATTAATATATATTAAATATTTATATTATATTAATATATTCTGAAAAATATCGAAATGAAATATACACGAATATTTAAGTAAAATATCCTTTTTTAAACCCTCAAATTTTCATTGCAATCCGTTGAGCAGTTTCAGAACTCATTCGAGACAAACATACGCACAGTCATACTCTTCAATTTTATTTATTGATATTGACTGTCATTTAATATTATTTTCTGACTCGTGGTTGGTTTATTTTCTTATTGACATTAGTTGGTTGCCTGAAGTTGCTGGATAATTATGAACCCGCTGCAGCAGTAATTCGACAGTAATCTCGTTGTCAACACGTGATTAAATCATAAGATAGATCGATGTATCTTTGAAAATTCACCCTATCATAAAAATAGGACAAATAAACGCAATTTTTTTTAAATTTAGGTTGGATGGAATGCCGCGCGAATGAACATGCTTATAAATCGTAATTCAAGCAATTAAATCTTTCATATTTGCACAGAATACTATTTCAAATACATTTAATTTTTTCAGTGTCGGAATAATTGATAAATGAATTAACTCCGTAGGCACTCAATTGCAAAACACGTAATATAACACAGCTCATCAATACGAAAGGGAAATGCCTAAATAATGCCAAACTACTACGCAATAAACTTCGCATGTATTGATGCTTAAGTCAAATGCCACAGATTATTCAAACGTTAAGGGTGGGATTATATGTTCAACCCTTTTCCTATACCGATTATTGGCACGTTTAAATTTCCTGACTTAGTATTCTAGTTGATTAAAGCAATTCCGGAAGAATGCAGGAAGACGACGTCCTAAATGTTAACGAATCTGTTAGTTCCGGAATAATAAATAACAAGCTGGAGTATTAATCAATTGCAGTAGAGGAACATGGTGTTGAATTATTTTTAATAAATAATGACGAAGAGGCTAGTTAAATAATTTATTATATATTTAAATGTCAGAATAATTATTTAATTATATGTGGTGCTTGAATGATTTTTATTTACAAGCAGAGTCCAAGGCATAGGCCTAGATTTCAGCTTCATAACTTGAGAATATAGCTCCGGTATCAATCTCAATATTAGACGTCTATTGTTTGTTGTTCACATTAACTGTCGTTTCCTCTGCTTGAATCTGTAGTAATGTATGCTCGATTAATTTTGAACGCAGTCGCTCGCCAGTGTGTATAACCAGTGTATTTGTCAATTAACGCCGTTCAAACATACAGAGGCAGTTGTGCTCATAAGAGGTCGCCATGTTCACAATTACGCCGGGCTTGTTTAATATAGATTTTTCGTTAATGCCTCGCAATGTATTCATCCTTACATTAATAGCCTACAAACCAGATAAACGTTTTATATATTTAAATTATACTGGTGCTTTTAAATCTACTTATATATTAAAAATAATTATAATAATTTTATATGAAAAAATGAATTCATATTATGAAATTATGAATTATGGATTTCTATTAAATTATAATTATTATACATAGTAAACAGACATTAAAAAGCTATTTCAATATATATCACCGTCAAAACAAACATCGTCCCTCAAAATTAAATGTTTTTCTCTGACATTAATGAACGACTAAATTAAATTATAATAATTATTTTCAAAGAATAATGCGAGTACTTACCCAATTTATGTTCCAGTATGTCTGCTAACTTTCAAAAAAATTAAAAACTATCTGTAGATATTAAAACAATTAATTTTGAGAAAATGGTGCGAGGAGATTTCTTATGAACATATATTCATTAATAACTTTAAAAAATACTGATATAAATAATATATGGGATATTAAAATACTACATGATTAATGTCGAGATAAAATAATTAAAAATAATAATTACTTATTACTATAAAATATGGTATGATAAATACTACTTTAGAACAGATTTATAATTGGTATTTAAGTAGCTGTTTGAGCTGTACGTATTACAATAATGTATTACTTAGTCATTTTCAAAGGGTCTTTATGGTTAGTAAATTTGTGATATTTGTATTACTTTTTATGGAATTTTAATCACCTCATTATTTAACAGAATTATAAATGAAGAAAAATTGCATATAAATCTCATGAATATTTAAGAAGTGACTGCTTTTTTATGTTATTTACTCAACAAAAGCCTCTCTTCTTTTCTTGAGTTTTAAGTAGATAATCATTAACTTTATTAGACGCTGTTTTAACGCCCCCAACCTGCCTTAAACTTATTATTGGCTAGGGGTTTCCATGGAAAATTCTCTGGTATTAATAAATTATAATTAAAATAAAACCTCTATTAAGTTACTATGGAATTCTATTTCACAATCCATTTAAGTGTCAAGTGCATTAAATTACATTATACTTTAAACTTACGATTTTACAGCAGAAACGAATTTTTTACTTTTTATACAAGCAATACAAATAGATACGAAATATTAGTAAGTTATTTGATTTTAGCTTAAATAGTTATATTTATCCGATTTTATTGAAATACACAAGAATAAAGTAGCCAAATTTGTTTTAATACAATAAAAAATTATATCTTAATAGAAATATTGGCATGACGTATCGTTCCGTTTGGGAAATTCTTTTAGGTGTAAAAATGAAGAATTCAGGACTTATGACATAATTTTCTTCTTGTAACATAATGAAATAATTAAAATTTTCCGTAGAGTGAATTTTTGAAAGTGTTTTCTTTACTCGGACATTGCCAACAAATTATTCTAATTTTACTTAATGGTATAATTTACATTAATCTGACTTCATCGAAAATATACATGTTCAACAGTCTTATTAGTTAGAAGTAAAATTAAATTGAATGATAAACGTTTAATGTAAGGACAAAAATATGTCGTGTCGTTCCTGTCATTGGAACTTCTCCGTGTCTGATAATAAATAACTATGACTAATTTATTTCATGAGAATCATTATTTATAATAATTTATCTTACCTGAGTATGTTGCAAGGAAAGGAACGACACTTAGTGTGTTGTCATTACATTGTACTAAATTTTTCTCTTTCAATTTAATTCCATTTCAGACTATAGTGTCAGCTGAACGTAAGTTTTACCAATATTATTTTATTAATGCACCAGAAGGCCTATAAATTTATAAGTATTTTCAGAAATTACATCCGCAAATTTGCCTGAAAAAAAGTTTGATGTTAAATTGAAGGTGAATTTCGAAATAGATGCGTGGTTAAACGTTTAAAGCCGACATCATGTGCTCAGCTGAGCGTAAAATCTGTTTGAGGTTAGAGGTAAATGTGTATCGATATCTGCAACTTCTCTCATCCTCCATTTCTGATATCGTGTTTCCTCAGCGAACGTTCCGACGACGCCATAGAATTTTCTACAGTATTTCTAAAAAAACACATTAGACATGAAGTCTAAATCGCGCAATGCCCTCGGAAGAAAATTGTTTTCACGTCTATACTTAATTATTTAATTTATTTAAAGAAGTGTAACAAGAGTTAAGAGACATTGGGTTACGCCGCTGTGAGAAGTAGTTGAGGAAGAATTTGAGAAAAAACTGTCGAAGGATATTTTGAGAGATCGGAGTTAGGTGGAAATGAAAGGTTTGTTGCAGAATAGAGAAAGCTGTAGAACCGTGTCGTACTGAAATAGAAAAACCTTTCTAATCGTGGTGAAATTGTGTGTCTGACAATACGAGATCGAGGCTTCAATGGACAATGTATTTTTATCACCTTTACAACTCATTCGAATATAAGTCGAAGCACCTTTTGAATTCATGTCATTGAAATTCATGTACTTTCCTATACTATTTTCTTTAGAGTAATTGGTTCATTCTCATACCAGAGCAAGATGTACTGCATGTATTTAATTCAGTATGGGAAAAAATATTTTCACAAATAACTGGTTAACATTTGAATTCATCGGATTTATAATTATTTTTCGATACTTGAAAAACGAGCCATCCGTTCATTTTTTTTAATCGGCTGGATTGTAGCCTACCTGTGCACTGCATTTACCTCCCCTTCCCTTTCCATCCGTTTTTGTCGAAACTCCCGTTTGCGTCGCTCAACGAGTTTTTCCTCGAGGTACTGCGAAAATAAAAACGCTGAAAGCGGTCTCATTTTTTTGCGTATCGTAATTAATTTTTCGATGTTTGCTGGCTGAGCATTGTGGACAAATGGCCCTGAGTCGGGAGCTAATTGGCCAACGCTTTCCTTGGCGAGTTTCCACGCGTCATCAAAACCGTGCAACACATACATCATCTTAGTGCGTCAACATTCAAACTCTCAAAGAGATTTATTCGACTTTTACCCCGCATGGTAGTTTCAAATACGTAAATAGGATAAATGCACAGGGCAGTACAATGAGCGGATAGGGAACAACTATATATGTATATTTATATATTTCTATCTATATATAAAATGTATGTAAATATATTCCCGATACAATCATACTGCAGGGAGCAATTCCACCAAACATGTTTGATATAATACATAAAAACATCAAGTATGGGTGTAAAAGACAAATGACTTGCAAAAATTATGTGAATACTACTGATATCCGTGTGTAATTAATAATTTTATAGCTTGTCACTCCGTTTAGTCTCAGCCCAATTTAAATCTCCGTGGATGGGGCAGTGAGGGGAATATATAGAAAGACTATGACTAGTGACAAATTCATAGTTTTCGGGGTCGCTGAGATGAAGAGGTTAAGACAGAGTTCGACACCTACCTAATGAGGAGTGCCTTCAGGTTTAAAATGGAAGTGATTGGTGCGTACCAGGAATCAGTCACTGATAGATTTTAGTTATTTTTACGTAGTATATTACTACTAAAATCGTTCCATTTACAGTCAGTAAATTTAAATTTAATGTTATTTCCATTAGTCCTGGGTTGAAGAAATAGGATACGTCATACATTACATCAAGTCAGACCAGAACGAAATCAGATACAATTAAGTACCAAAAGTCCTTAAATACATAATAAGAGGAAACAGGTCATAGCATAACATAACTGAAAACACAATAGACACACTAAAAAGCAAAAAAGTGTTTTTCTTTAGTCTCTGAAATTTCTGAAAATAAAAGAGAACCCTGGATACATGTGGTAATAATTGACGTGTGTTTCAAGTTTGGCTGAAATTGTCCCAGGGACAAATTAATAACTAAATTTACAATAAAAAAGAACTCTCACGGTGTTTTATTAATATTGTGCTTTATTTCGTAAAAACGAACTTTTTTGGCGCATCATCCATCGGAATAGTGACACATAACGGAAATTTCATTTTTTAGAGCTGCACGACGTGGAATCTGACCTTGCGTAATAGCTCCAGGCAATACAAGAAACAAATTAACAAAAATTAGAAACAACTGTACAGAAAGTGGTAAAGTCATGTAATAGAATTATTTAATATGCAACACATTCAAAACTTTTGCAGGAAAAATAATTTTAGAAACAATTTGCGGAGAAGTAAATACCATTTATTATGATAATACATATAAAATTTAATGAAAATTCAGCTTTAAAAGTGCTTGCAATTGAACCAAAGCACATCAATTTTTATTTATTATTTTTTTATTGTAACATGACCTGAAGGTTTTAATATGCTGTTATATTCTCCTCAATCCTTGACCTTGTTTGTATGAATCGTTTTCATAATAATAATAGAACTAATGCTAAATTAAATACCGTGGAATGGTGGTTAGCGTCCATGCCCCGTACGACAGAAGTCCCGGGTTTGATTCCTGGCAAGGGATTGGGTTTTTGTGTACGTCTTTAAGTGCTGTTGTCAATCCCCAACACTTGAAACTCAAACAATCTCTGCCAAAACTTCGATACCAAAAGGTATAAGAGGACAAGATTAAGAATTAAATAAACAAAAAAATATTTATGTCCTCAAATATGTAATTTTTTAAACTAACTTTCACATTTCTATAAATATATTATTCTTGTTTTATATATTTTCCTACCTTATTTTTAGTTCTGATTTTATTGCCTCTGTTTGATTTTTCTGTTGATATATTTCGCTAGTTAGTATTTTTATTGATGTATACAACGGAGCAATGGCGGTAGGTAACTACAACATAAAAGATCCTTTCTAATAGAAAGCATTAATGCCATCATTTTCTCACAGGATACACCTTTAAAAAATTATTTTAACATCCCATTAATAAGTAAAGACAGAATATTACATTTTTATAACAATAGAAGTAATATTTTTGGAATGTGTCACGCCAGGTGACAGTCCGCAGTCGTCCCAGTAGGCCTGGGCCCTCAATGGGCTGTAGAGTCGAAGAAGGAAGTAGTAATAATTTGTTTTTCTCTATTTCAATATTACTACTACATTTTTAACTTAAATAATATTTCCCCTGTTTGTGTACGTCTTTAAGTGCTCTTGTCAATCCCCAGTAAACTTGAAACTCAAACTGATTAAAAACCTCTGTCAAAAACCTGACTACTAGAAGATGTAAGAGGACAAGATTAAGAAGTAAAGAAAGAAAGAAATTATGTTTATGACCTCATTTTTTTTGGTTACTGACTTTCACATTTCTATAAGTATTTTACTCTCGTTTGATTTCATCATTTCTCTTTTATGTATTTTCCTACCTTATTTTTAGTTCTGATTTTATTGCCTTGTATTATTATATAATTATATATATATATATAATTATTACTATATATATGGTACACTGACGGTAGGTGACTATGATAAAAAAAGATCCTTTCTAATAGAAAGCGTTAATGCCATTATTTTCTGGCAGGTTACACAGGATACAACTTTAAGAATTTATTTCAACATCCCATTAATAAATGAAGTCAAAATATTACATTTTTATAACAATAGTAGTAATATTTTATTATTGTCCATTTTAACATCACTACTACTTTTTTTAACTAAAATAATATAATCTTTCCTCTTCACTCGTTTACATCCTCGCATTTCAATTGTTATCATTTTTGTTGAAATCACACAAAATTAAACAACTAATAAGTGTTTTCATTGCACTGTCTGAATACTAACAGTAGATCTGAGGTGCTTGGAGGCCTTCCACATTCACGAAGGAATCTTCAGCTCACCCTCACCCTCACCTTCCTCCGGTCTTCGCGAAAAGCCGGACAATGGCCGTTATCTTATCGAGTATTGGACGGGGCGACGCAGCAGCAGGGGTTTTTATCAGTATTCTCGAAATCGTGAGGCTTCCCACGTGTGGCTTGCTTGCGTCAACACCCTTCAGGGACTGCGATCCTCCACTTATTTGTTTGAGAGATAGCAGGTGCTGACCCCGACACAGCGTTTTTACTGCGGAATGGAAGTGAGGAAGCGGCTTTGATTATTTATACACTTCTTCGCGGAAAGCTCAGCTGCTCGCCGCTGCCAACGTCCAGGAATTCTTCACGTGCATTCGCGGTGGCGTTTAATCGGACGAATTGCAACTAGAGCCCATAAATATGAAATCGGTTTTAGGAAAACTCTGCGGAACTTCACGTAAATAAAATAAAAGTAATGAAGGTCAAACACGTAACGGTCAGAACTTATCCCAGCGCTTTTACCACAGTAATATATCGAAAACTAGCAGTTTCAAAATTCAAAATAATAAACGGAATTATGAAGGAACCGTGCTGACAATACAAATATGTAATTGAATTAAGACAATAACAAACATATAAAAACGATTAACGTCTGTAAACAGTATAAGTTAATTAGAAATAATGAACCGTATAACATAAAAAAAATTTTGAACAAGAAATTTGTAACTTAAACTAGATAGACGTTTCAACCAACACGCGTGGTTCTTGTCTATATTTTTGACAAACTAACATAAAACGGACAAAATAATACATTTCAAGGAATAAACAAAAGATAAAACTAACAAAGGCCATTTAATAATCCATAATGTAATTTAAAGATAATTAATTTAATTTACTAATACAGATTTCTTAAATAATAATTTCTTAATTAGTAATTAAAGTTCATTCGCCGCTAGCAAAATTCTTCAAGCAATTCTTGAATTTTCTACTTTTAAGAGCAGAAACGAATTCAAAAATGTCAACTAGTTTTTCTTTCTTTGTAAAAAGTGACGTCATTCAGTAGAAAAAATATTAATATTGTCGGAATCGTCTATTATTTTTACACTCTAGCTGGGGCGGTTTTGCCACAACTAAATTTTGCCAGCCCTGTGAGAGTTTGCTAAATTCGATAAAAGGTTTAACTCAAACTTGTAACATTCATCAATAATGTTTACAGAAAACAAAATTTGGCGGAGAATTTGGGAGAGTGTTAAATTACAAAACAAATATGGACTATGAAAGTTGGTGGAACTCTCTGATAATATTCAGCTTTATGTAATATTTACATCAATTACAAATAATAAAATACTTAACAATAGTTTTAAATTTCAGGATTATTTATAAATCCAAAATGATATTAGATAATTGCACTTAAAAGAATCACAAGCTGAAAGTACAAAAGCGTCTGGATAAATATTATAGTGATTAAAAATTATTGAGGAATCACGTACCTATGCCCTTTTACGATTTATTAGCATATCGTCCAGATTTCTATAGAAATTTTTTCTTTTTATAAGTGAAACTTTCTTTTTGCAAAAAAAGGAAACAAAACAATGTCGACTTTAGTTTCAAATTTCCCCAAGAACATAATGCAGTAGTTTTTTCTTCAGAAAACCGTTCACAAACTAATATTACCCAGAAATTAGTCTTTTATATTGATAGAACTATTACTATTTTAATTGAAATATCAGTCAACATTAAAAATTACGATATATTGAAATTAAATTTAATAATTTACTAACCTTTCATTTTACCCATTCCTATTCAACTAATTAATTGACATAATATACTAATATAAACCTCCTGTAAATGATGAATATATCGATAGACAAATCACGAAATTTAAATGATAGACTATATTACTGAAATATAATGAATTAATATAGGGGAAGTCGGGCGGAAAAATACACTTATTGATTAACAATTTTTGTAAAGTTAAGGCACAGAAAAATTAATTAATTAAAGTATAAATCATTAGTTTTTTCTTCCCCACCCCCGGGACAGAAAAGATAGGGTGCTTACAATTAAAATTAATACCAAAAAAATTAATTTAAGAAAAATCTTAATATTTTTGAGTTTATTTTGAGTGTGGTTGATCGCTTTATCAATCTTTCATTTCTCAAAGAGGTTTGTTTTTTCAACTGCACAGCCTTTGCTAACATTTTCATATTTTTCCGTTCCGTTTCTTTCTTATTTTATTCTCGTAACTCATTTTTAAAAGTTGAGCCTGCCACTTTTCTTATTTTTTCCGTTCCGTTTCTTTCTTAATCTATTCTTTTTGGGTACAGCACCCGGTAACTCATTCTTATAAGTTCAGTCTGCCAGTTACTATTTGTTTCTTGAGAACAAATAACATTATACCTTATAAAGTAATATCCAGTTCCGCCCTGTACGCTAGTTTCAGTTTAAGTTTTTTCACTGAACATTAACTGTTTTACTTAATTTGTCCTATTTGTGATTAGAATATAATTTCTTATTTTTATGCAATCGTTGGTTTCCAAAAAACCCTTAGGAAAAATTTAAATAATTGTTTTGCAACTTACGGTAAAACTTCATATATTTATAAATATAACAAATTAATTTTTAAATAATCAATTCATCCAAATGAGTGGATAAAATGATAGTTCCCTGTTGAGTCCTTGGAGCAGAAGCATTTCATCATTTCTCCTTAGTATATATAACCTATAACATGAGTTTCTCAATTTAACGATTTAGATCTTTAACCCGAGTTACTCAGCACACTTATATTGTACAACGGTTTCTCAATACTCTGTCTCGTATTTGCTTTAGATTGCAATATGAGTTTCAAGGATATAGTTCTTGTGACGCCATGACACTATTACTTCAACTATATCCAAGTTTTCATTTTTTATCAACGGCACAGCACACAAATATTTCTTGAAACAATTTTTTATTTATCGTGTCACATTTGCTCAACTTGGTGTATTTGGTAACACGAGCTTTTCCGCAACGTTGCGTCACGAGGTGTAATTGTTTTATTTTGTAAAACGTTGCCCATGACGTGTAGCACGTGCCATTTCTCAAGGTCCCTACACCAATTGTAATCTAGACAAGTTATTTATCCTTTCCCACTATTTTCCTTCCACACTTAAACTGTTAACACTCTGGCATCTTCAACAGGATTTTAGGAGGAATGTCACTAAAATATTTATTAATAGATTGCAATCTGATAAATTTTTTTATTCTTTCAATATGACATCAATCTTCCCAAAATAGACTCCGTAATCACCAAATCCATAAACTCCCTAATCAAAAACGCTCTCAGTCACCCGAACCCTACGATCCAACAACTCCATGACAATCCTCCCCATCTCTACGCTTCCAACGGTTAAGAAGAAAACTCTTAATCGGCCTCATCCTTCCACCTGAATATTCAGGTACATCCTAACCCACCCTACCATAATTTCGCAGACCACAAAACTAATATACCACCTATCAAACTTCACCCACCCACATCGTATGCCTCTCAGATAAAATCGGGGAAAAAATATAAAACAACCTAACCCATCTGCTAAAGTGGGTTATGTAATGGACTGGCCTTCCATTATGTTTGGATGTGAATTATATACATTATTATAATTTTGTTAAGACAACATTTTAATCTTGTATATACTGGATCAATTATTGTACCAAACTAATAATCGTAAGATAAACGTTTTTATGTGAAATACAAATTATTATTTTTATGGAAGATAAGCATAGCAAGAGTTTCGAGTGAAATATATGTTTAAATAAGGAGTAAGAACTTTGAATTATAAAAGTATGTTTCTACTTTTGCTAGTTATCGACTTTTCTTTCAAGAAAACGACGCCAGGAAAACTAACTTCCTTTCAGGTTATGTAATATAAATAAAAATGTCAGAAGTAATATTCAAAATAATCTAAAGATGATTCCTAGGCTAAGTTTTTAAATAATTGTATCCGTACGGAGGGGAATATAGTCGCAAAGCCGCTATGAACTGAACGACTGGGAAACTTCTACCGTTTAGAATGTTTGAAACGTTAAACCATTTTGGTTTGTTTGCTATCTGTTGCAATTTCGAAGTGCGTCGAGATGAATTCGTATGCAAACTCGCGCACGCAATTTGCAGAGCACTTGAAAGCTGCGAAACCGCTGATTGTGCTGCGTTAATACCCAGGTCCTCTATCCACTCACTATACGGCGAGTTAATTAAACGTGGTTGTACTGTGCTCCTTTTGTCGGCGTGGAACACGGAGTCACGAAACCGCAAGCCTAAGTACGCCCCCTGAACGTCGTCATACGGGAATTCGGGCTTGCAAGGGAACGGGAACAATCAACTACTTTCTCCAAACACAAGGCAGGCAATTCGAGGCGAAGAACCTCTGGGAAGTCACCTAGGATAAACTTTAAGTCCATCAAAGTTGTATTCTTCGACGTTGGCGTTTAGCTCGTCTAAAGTCGATCATCGTCCCTAGCTTTGCTGTCCTCGGAGAGGCTAACCCAGGCAATTGACAGAGGAGGAGCGGCCTAAATGCCAAATACACACTGAGATGTCTTTGAACTCAATGTTTGAGAGACGTACTCAGAGAAATTATAATTACAGTTCGCATTATTTGGGATAAGGAAACTGAGTCACGTTGAAATGTACACATTAAATAATCTATATATCGAAAAACCTTTGTCAGTATGTATGTCACAGCTATAGGCTTCCAAACTACTCATCCGAATTAGACCAAATTTGGCACGTGTGTCCTCACGACCCATGATATTTATTTGTTTAAATATACTGAAGTTATATATGTGAAAAAACTTTTTACGTAAAAGGTTTCGGGTTCCATACGTGCATCGAGCTCTCCTAAAGTGAATGCGGGATACCTAAATTATTAATCTATAATACTTTATATTTTTTAAATCAGAATTATTTCGTGTCGTAATCAACCTACCGTTGGCAAAGAACTAAATCCCTGAAAAATAATCAACTTCTTCTGATCGTTGATACACTTTATACGTAATTATTTTTCACGTCAGATAAATTTTTACATTTTGTAATTGCTCATTTGTAAAAGCAAATAAAATGTAATGCATTTGATAGTGATATTCATCACAGATTAAAGTATTTAATGAAATAAACTTTAATAACAACAATCTGAGAAAATAAAAATATTAACGAACCTCCGATTTTTCCACTTTTTGAAGCTGTTTTATTCGGTGGGTTTCCGGCTCCAATAGGGTCCGTATTCAACTTTAAGGAACGAATCTTAGATTATGTGTTTACATTTTTTGTTTTTAATAATAGTTAATTATGAAACAATTTTCAGTCAGTTAGTGATGATGTGTAAAGTCTGGCGAAAGAATTATCGTCATATAACATGATTAGTAGTTTTCTACTCAATAACTAGCGCATTTATTGTTTTTCATTATTTTATGCATTATTTAAGCTTCAAATATTCTGCGATGGCAGGTTTTCAAATTCCGTGTTCTCTAAAAATGTATTTTGGTTGAACGCTTTGTGATTGTCTTAGAAAGATTGAGGAAATTAGATAAAGGGAAAATTTCTTGTTTCGTCCCCGCGTGTAACTCCATTAGAGTACCGGGGGTATTTTAAGTTTCTTAGTGTGCAAGGATGTTTCAGGTTCTTTTAATTTACGTGTTTATTTAATGCAGCAGCAGATTTTTGTGTCGAAAGTCATCATGCTTATTAAGAAATAAACATTCCGTCTGGATAGGTAGGCTAGAAATGGTTAATTTAATATAAAAAATATTGTTTGCTCGATAAAAGATTTTTTTGGGGGTTAACAGGCTACATGAGGCTGATCCTGAAACAGGCAACTCCCCTTTAATAGCATAGGAAGGGAATTGAAAAGGAGGGATGCGGTAGGTAGAGCAAGGCAGCTAAGGGTTGACTAGGGATCCCAGGCTATAGTTTAAGGATCCTACCCGGTGTTTCACCTATAGAGATTCAGGGAAAACCCTAGTAAACCTGCCTCAGGTAGGTCGGGCATTGTGCACTATTCTCACGCCCTTCCGAATGACGGGAGACGAGTTTTCTGTGGAGTCGCAGCATTCCCTTCTCCATATTTCCACCAGTTTTAGGAGGCAGTTGGCCGATTGATCCAATGAGATCAGCGGACAACTCTTGCCATACGCCCGAGCTCTTCGGCCCCTGTACATATACCTCCCAAAATAGGCGAAGGTGTCTCGGTATATGAGAACTTTGATAAAAAAACAGTGAGAATACGAGACATTCCCGACATAATCAGGTGAGCCCCGCAGTTCACTCCGTATAAAAGATATTTCAATTGTTTCTAAAGAAAACGAAGCATGTTACATAAATGTATGAGAGTATATAAGTTATTACGTTAATGACTAAATACAATTCAGATTACACAAAATTCTGCCAAATAAATATTCTAAGGATGACTGAGAGCAATTCTGATGTCCACAGAGTCCAAAAAAATATTTAAGTGATATTTCAGTTACGACCAGGCTATAATTTGCCAATACTATTTTCAGTGTATAACATTTTCAAGGAATAACTTTCAACAGTTTCGAAGAACAATAGATAAACATTCATTTTCTTATGACATGTTCATCAAGAAAATTTAAAGTTGTAGAATCCACAAATATGTTTACAAAAGGCGTCATCTATGACGTCACCAGGCAAGGACATTGCTCCTCGACTTACGAAAGATCGGAAACAATAGCTGGAGGCGGAAACGTGACACAATCAAGGGAGCTGCTGACGAATACGGCCAACCTCGTCAGCACAATATCCAAGTGACGGGATCATCGGCTGCATAATCTTAAAAAAAAAGACAAGCCTAGCCCAAATATAGATTTTATGCCTTTTACCTGTCGCGCGGCAAAGATAGCAAACAGATTTCCGTTAAGTGGTATGTAGTGGTCCTATATGTAGCCGGATATAAAATCAAAATTTTCAATGGAATATAAAAGATATCTTTAGACACTAAAATAATAGGAAAGGCAGTAAACAGAAAATTACTTGAACAAATAGATACATACATCAATTTATTTTGCAACGCTTGCAACCCACTTTCACGTTGCCACGTGAAATCGGTGACAGAAACTATCATTTAGTTATGAAGTCTAGTGAAAATTGTGGAACGTTTGAAATAAGGTTTTATTTTCGGTTTACGAAATACACAAAATACGTAATTTGAATCAATTTATTTGATCACGTTTCGTGGTTGGAATTTACACATCAAACGTGTCCCTTGCTGAGCTTTTTTTGTTTGTAACCACGTGGATTGAAACCACAAATATTTTCGAGAATGGAGAGTTGCAAAATTATTAACGGAATAACGGTTGCAAACGCTGATAAGTCTCTTATAATTGAAGCCACGTCAGTTAAAAAAAATATCTTTATAGTAACTAGGTTAAGTAGATATTTGAAACAGTTCCAAAGTGTTTAATTGAGAATTGAAGCATTGGTGTGCTTTCCAGCTCTCTCTAATTAAACTGCAATCATAATAACCTAAAACTGAGCATCTCTGCTCAACTGCTCGACAACTTTCATCAATGACCCAATATTCTTGCGTTAAAAGTTTCCTATGCTATTGCGTATTGGAACTATTTTCTCAGCAAGTGATAGCAAGTTATTAATGACAACCAGCAACTTTGTTAATTCTCCATGGCCATCCATATGTTGCCGCCCCTCTCCAATAATTCTGGATACTTCTAGATCACCCTAAAAAAATTGGAACATTCAGGTAGCGCATTGGCATGCATTGCTCATATACAATAAGTACATTA
This sequence comes from Eucriotettix oculatus, assembly GCA_034510155.1. Classification (NCBI taxonomy): domain Eukaryota; kingdom Metazoa; phylum Arthropoda; class Insecta; order Orthoptera; family Tetrigidae; genus Eucriotettix; species Eucriotettix oculatus. The sequence continues at coordinate 68,322,915 of CM067378.1, forward strand.
ATATTTGTGAGGCTGACAAATCTTTGGTTAGGTTCATAAACAACATAATTAGTGTAATCATTTTCCGGAATCGTGATTATAGTAGTATTTGGTGAAGGGATTGACTGAAAATATAATTTGACACATTTCGGGTTCGGGCTTCATTAATTTTAACGTTAATGTTGTTGGGATTCGAGTTAGTGGGCCGTATTTTGGATAATAATTTATTTTTAATTTGAATTTGTTTAGGTTAATTTTTCACAGACTTTTATATAGTTAAAGCGATGGAATTGCAGTCGCTTCCAAGGAACCAGATATTAATTAGATGTTTTAACACTCAGTGTTATACTTCTTATTTATTTTATAATGTGAAAAATAAATTTAATAGTGCTCATTAGTGTTACGCATATGTTGTGTTGTCCAAAACGACACGTCTGTACCATTGTGGCCCAAGAAAGGATTGGAAACTTGTGATCTAGACCAGAGTTGGCCAAACCGAGGCGATTAAAAGTGGCCCATAGCATTACGAAAAGTCCCTTTGCACTGTTATAAAGGATTGTACAGAGAATGTAGGCTTTCCCGGTGGATAGACTGAACAAGAAGTTCTCGGGATTTCACCCGGGTTGTCAATCATAAGATACGACGTATCGAAGGCTATCTCCGCCATCGTCTTCATGGTCCAGATCAAAGCCAGCCAACCTTTTGCGTTTCAATCGCCAATACCTGAAGACGATGGCGGAGATAGCCTTCGAAACGTCGTATCTTATGATTGACATAACCCGGGTGAAATCCCGAGAACTTCTTGTTCAAGGATTGTACAGTTAGATATGAATTATAAACAAAAACAATTAATGTCAGAAAGAAAAAAAATAGAATAATTTAATATAGTTATTCTGGCCAATGGAGAGAATAGACAATTCCAAGTTCCAAGCCGATCTCACTCGCAGTGCCAACAACTGTAGTCAAGAGGTATCTTCACCAAACGCATCATGAAGCCATAACCCTCTCGTCCAAAAACATCATTCTTGAGTTTTGTAAATTGGTGTTTCATTATACTAATTTACCTGTGTTCAATTTATTCCTTTTCGTCCCCTACGCATATCAGATTCTATCCTCATATCTACTTGCCAATCCCTAGTCATGAACGTATGACGCTATAAATTGTGCTCGAGTCACATGGCGTTCCTGAACTAGTCTGTCAAAAAATTGGCGATTGAAACGCAAAAGGTTGGCTGGCTTTGATCTAGACCATGGCATTCCTAGACAATCTTACGTCGAACATATCCTCCTCCGCATATGCCATAAACGAGTATGGAAGTTTCTTTTTGCTTATCAAAGCAATTGTTTTTTATACCCGAATTCTGGCCAAACTTTAGTCTGTCAGCCGTTTAGGGAGAAAATGTTACAGTAAGACTCTATAGAGACGAATTTTCACCTTCAGTAGTTCACGACTCCGTAAAATTTCTCATAGAGGGTGGAGCTTGACTGTTCGCTTTATCTGCGAGTATCGGGCGCCTCGTTGGGATCCTTGCGGTTGCTGATTCTGGACTCCTGAGGAGTGCCGAAACCATGAACGAGCCCTGTCCTTCAAGCAACGCCGCTAGCAGGTCCCTTTGTTATATTCTTGACGCTGTACGTGACCTTGTGGGCACAAAGCCGTCCCGCGGATACGAAGCTTCAGCCTTAAAGGAAAAAAAAAGATTCCCCTCATCACTTTCGTCTATAAATACTGGAGAATAGTCATTCAAACGGGAACTGATTTGCGTCAGATGCCAGCTTGCTTCCACCATTAATTCGTTGCTAAAGACTATTTTACCTAACAACTTGAATGATTGGGACGCTATACAATCAAACCCTATTTCTTTAAAAGTAGTTCCCATATAATATGGAAAGGGAAATTAAATTAGTCTGTCTTAAATTTTATTGAAAAAACGCAGTTTATGACAACCATGTACAGTGTGTACAATATTATTGTCACTATTTTCTAATTGTACTGACCCTGTGTTTAAACCTCGTCTTATAAATCTATAACACGTCAACCTCCAGCACCTGGGTATGACTAAAATCGGTGACCGACTTGTCCACTTTTCATAAGCGATCTCCTCCTCCACCTTCTTTTCTTTCCGTTTGGCACGATTGCCCCGGAGGAAAACACCTGCCTTGGCGTTCTTAAATCTGGAATACCCTCTTTAGGGCCTTCAGCAGGCTGGGAACTTTTCTGGTTTTCACGATTGACGACGGTGGTGTGGAAGTAATTGACTGTGGCAAACATTATCTAAGGAATAACAACAGAGGTAGTACTAAACATAAATTCAGGTTAGCAAGAAAACCAATTCTTTGTCAAGTAAAGAAGAAATTTGAAGTTTGTGATGAATGTCATATATCCCATATTTTCGCGAAATTGACTCTGCCGCTGCTTGAATTATTTCGGTATATAATCATTTAAAGCAACATTTAACTAATGATAGAATAAAAAACAGACAAAATTAGACATTAAAAATTAATGTGCGAACTTGTTTTCTTCAGATGTGAAGTTGAGATCAGTTCTAGATTATTTCAATTCCACAAAAGCCAAGCAACGTTAAAAAACGCATTGATATTAATAAAGAATAAGTTACATTAACAGTAAGGGATCATATATTATTGCCGAGTTTCATAGTATAAATTGTAACGGTGTATTCTATTCAATTGTTATTAATTAACTAATTTGACTGATAGATTATCCAGTGAATAAATTAAGTTTTCATTTAACCACTATTTATTAACTGATGTAATAAGTATTTTTCTTCTTTTGGATACATTTTATGTCAATTTCTAGTGAATTTTTAGCATGATACAATAGCAAATACTATTTGGTCTCTCAGGAACATCGCCCCCTTTTATCTTGTAGCAGATTTTTTTTAATAGGAGAATAAGCAGGGATGCCCTCAGTTTGCAGGTTCTAGGATAATTTCGTGATGAGTTCCTGCAGTTAATATCAGCCCATTTTGTCATTCATCCCTTCCTCCTCGCCAAGGCGTAAGAACTCAACGTGGTGTTCCCAAGATGCTTGCCACCGGTGCATGCCCAAGGATTCCAATTTATACAGGGAACATAGACGAACGTTGTAAGACTACTTTTCATCCGTTGTTCCCTCTTCAAGTGCCAGACCGGAAATAACTCTCCTCCTTCAAGGCTGACGGATGTTCTCGTTTCATTGGTTGGATGAAATTGATTACGCTACCAATTTTGACATTTATTTCATCATCGTTTACTTCGTTTTGTGCTCTCGAACGAGTCACTGGCGACGAGTGTGAATTTCTGAATTTACATCTGGCGGCTCTTAATCCCCAATCATTGCAGCTCTTTTCGATTTCATGGTGCCTGGTTTTATTAATTAAGTCTGTAATCACATAAACCATTTTTCACGTTTTCAGTTTAAAGTGAATTATAATTCCCTCAATAAGTAAAAAATAATGAAAAACAATACGAATATATAGCTACAGACAGCATCATAATATTTCTCGCTATTATTTAAAGAAATTAAGAGTAAACGTGAGTTTGTTAGCGGCAGTAAATACTTCTTGTATCTGTTTCGTGCAAAGAGGAAAATCATGGCTGGCGATAACTTGCTACTGATAAAGAAACTAACTCAAGGAAAACAAGCATGCGAAGTTCCTGTTGCAATCTTTTAGGGTTTAGGAGCCAACATTTAATAGGCGACAGTTCTTGCTCCCTGAAACGTTGATGAATCAGTAACCTTACGAATGTAATAGCCCAATTAGTAAACCTTCTGTACCTCTGTACGTTTCAAGGTAAGGGGACAGTAAATCGAAGTAACCAAAATTTCTGTTTGTCTGTCACGATTTCAGGTTGGATTTTGTTCACTTTTTAACAAAAAATGGACGTATCGTTATATGGCAATTTTCTCGTTGCTGTGCCGTAAGAATGATTTCAAAAATATAAGACTGCCTTTCGCATTACTGAGGGAAGACAAGTGGCCTAAACCTGACTTTAACTACTGACAACGTAATTTTTCTTCTTGTGGTAAATAAAATGAAGCTTTTCATCAGGATGCCATAATGTTAAAAGATAAAATTCAATTTGGCCTATTTTCTTTTGGTTGGATACATGAGGGTAATCCTGAAACAGGCAACTCCTCTTTTATAGCCCAGGAATGTCATTGAAATGGGGGGATGTGGAAGGCAGAGAAAGGTAGCCTACTGTTGACTAGGTTTCTCGAGTTAATATTTTAACGAGTTTTACCAAAAGAGTTGCAGGGAAAACACATGGAAACCTGCATCAGATAGGTCGGGCTAGTCCAGTGATTGAGCGTGATATTTAAACAAAATCCTTTTTGTCAAGCGTATTGGAGAAGTAATCATATTAAATACAGCCTTGAAGCAACAACAGTGTTAATAGGTAAAATGAAAGTGTAACATAATTAAGTAGCCTGTAAACAGACCAAATCAACGTATCCGCGATGCTTGTTGCTTTCGTCAGGTGAATGTAGATCGTTAGAGCTGTATGAGAGGCACGCAGCAAAAACCAGCTAACGAATAAAAATAAAATCAAAGCTCCCTACCCAGTGAATAGTAGAAGACCGTACACAAAGATTTTTTCCAAAGTTAACAGAAATTTTCGCATATTTTTTCGATACATAAAACAAAGAAAGGGAACAAGTTTGTATAATCGTAAATTTATGTATGGAATATGTGTGTAATTTTATTGGAAGAAGATTTAAATTTATTTATAGTATTTTACCTTCCATTTTATCAGAAATGGACTTCGTTACATATGCTTAAACTAAAAGTTAGAAAAGCAAAACATAAATAACTGGAATAAAATTTATTTAAGTAATAATTTTCTATATCTATTATTTCCCTTATTTCACGTCTACATTGGGCTCTTGGAAAATTCCTGATTCATGTCTTAAAGATTTCTCTGCTGCAAACTTCTATTTTATATTGCATCGCAATTTGATGAACAGACCTTCGGTAAACATTAACGTTACTCCGAAACAGATTAATTCCTGCAAGAACTGCGGAGGATGAATCAAGTGAATGTGCCGCATCGTCGTTGTCCGAAATGTACGCGATCATTAATCAGAACCTCGTATTTTATAGCGAGTTAAAACAAGTTATAAAAATGCCACGGCTTTGAGTTTACGGGCAATGGTTGTGACAAGCGCCAACACGTGTGACTTGACTCCTCAAATCTCTATTTAGATTGCTAATGTGTGCCGAGACCCGAGCGAATCGCGAGGGAGTGTTGGCAATTCTTTATGAACTTTGACAGGTAACGGCTCCTCTAGGGCACTTGTCTCAAATAGAATTCAAAGCTGTTCGTAACTTTACTTACTTCCGAAACATAAAGGCTCGCCGTCCTGGGCGTACAGAATTTATTAAATCGACCGTGAAAAGATTTAGAAATATTTATTACAATCTGAATGAAGAAAAGTATAAAATACAACGTGAAATAAGTCTGTTGGTAGACGAAATATATTTTGTGAATAAAAAATAATTCGGACGTTTGAAATATAAACAGTAATCGTGTTATTCGGCGAAACCACAATTACTAGTTATTGAGCAAAAGGGGACGAGAAATAGCTGTGTTGCATAATAGTATTTATAAAATTAATTATGATCTATCAAACTGTGGAAAATTTTATATAGAGCAAGCTAAACGTTCTGTTTGAAATAGATTAAAGGAGTATAATAATAGCCTCAAAATCTTGAACCACATAATGTTTCCATTACACATAAATTAGAGGAAAGCCATGAAGTTGATTGCGATAGTATTGAATTTTTTTCATTAATAGCATAATTTATTTAAATGTAAAATATCTGTAATTTTTACACGCTAGATTCTCATAATAATACCTTAAAATGTAAGAAATTTTAGATTTATTTAAGTTTAATTAATTTTATGATTTCGTACATTTCTTGTGAATTTGGGAGTCTACTATATGATATATTTTAATTTTTTCATTGCTTAGTTTAACTGTTTAATGTTACTTTTAAACGTCCCACTTTTACACAATAAAAATTTAATAATACATTATTTTTATGTATTCTTGTATCAAAATTTAGTTGGAGCTTCCCTTGTAAGCAGTCAAGTTTAGATTCTAATAGATTTGACTTCCTTTAGTTCATCAAAAATTCAAAATTGTAAGATTTATTATTATTATAGTTATTAATGTTCTGTAATTTTAATAAATTTTAAGGCATCATTTTCCAATTATATTTTGTATTAATTGCCTGAGGAAGGCCCCTATTAGGCTACGAATAAATCGGTTGAATTAAATAAAATCTTTTCTTTAAATTGGTCGTAATTTATTTCGATAAATTAAATTATTTTGAAAATGGAAAACGTTTGTGTCCAGCTACTCCTCTACTTTCTCCCATCTTCTACTGCACCATGCTATTGAGCGAGCTATACTTCCATTCTGCATATATATATATATATATATATATATATATATATATATATATGTATATAGGCTTCATGAGGGTGATCCTGAAACAGACATCTTCCCTTTAATAGCATAGGAAGGGAACAATGTTTGATACTTATATGTAATTACGTTTCAGACTCACATGAAACTTGTGAAAGATTATTTAATTTAGATATAACTATTACAATTTAATATTATTACTTTTCTAAATCAGTACTTACGTTAATGTTTTTTGAAAAATAATTTCCAAACTACAATTAATATTATCCTGAACTCGTTGGTGACGATGGGACCCAAAAATATTAGTGCATCACCTTGATAAGAAATCTGTCACTGACCAAACTGAATACAAATAAAATTTATAACCTTCCGCCGCTGAAATCATTACACTACAAAGAGACAAGAATTACTTCAGTTTATGCTCAGCCAAATGCCATGAAACTAAATTTATAAGATAAAAATGGGAAAATGTCAGTTGGTCCAACCCGAAAAGCGGAGGTTCCGAGTTCGATTCCCGGGTTCCATCTACATTTTTACATTCTCATCTTCATTTTACTACTTAAGTTCTTTAATACGATAATTGATAAATAATAGTTTCCTATTTGCAACTCCGCCAAAGGATAGGGGAGAAAGACAAAATACTGCCAATTGGACAGTTCCAATTTCGTGAATTTTGTATACTGTGACATTACTGTATAATAATAAGTCCAAGTGAACAATAAACATTTAAAAGTTAATAATTTCAAAAGGCGCAAAATTATACACTTCTGTTCGATTAATGATTTTACTGAATCATATCTGTTAAAATATAATTTTTCTGACTAATATTATGGTACCTACCAAAATAGTAATTAATTTAGGAACAGTAATTCCATGACAAATATTAATTATCTGTTATTATATTTTTCGAGCAATTCATGCTGCATTCCACATCACTCAAGGTGTGCTTGTTGATAGGATCTCCGTGTAGGATAGACTTGGATCATATTCCGTAGCTGGGATTCAAGGAATTTGTCATAATTATGCATAATTACAGCAGTATATATACGTTATTATTTATTTTACATTGGATACCTTTTCAAATTAAAGCAGTTCTGTCTGTCCACTAATTGTATTGTATGAGTAGCTAATCGTAGACTCGGTTACGACTTTTAACTGTTTAATACTCGCTTGGACTTATTATTATACAGTAATGTCACGGTATACAAAATTCACGAAATTGGAATAACTGTCCAATTGGCAGTATTTTGTCTTTCTCCCCCATCCTTTGACGGAATTGCAAATAGAAAACTATTATTTGTCAATTACCGTATTAAAGAATTTCAATAGTATAATGAAGATGAACTCGAATAACACTTGTTTTATTAGAATATTTTTTAATAAACTTTAGTTGGAATAAAAACATTTTGACAGGGCGCACTATTGATCGAACCAATAAAGAATTGTATTAGGAAAATAATTTTTTTGAGATAGATACAAATTTGCATATATTGAAGTAACTTCAAGCACAACCAAGATCCGGTATTGCATTTGTCTATGCCAAAATAATTACAAAAATATTTTAAAAGGTCCTAGTGAGCGTAATTATATTAGTAAAAGACGTTTCGGTGTCTCTGCCGCCATCGGGTAGAACAAACCCATTAACCCTAGAGGTTCTTCCACAGCCAACATCTTTGATAATTGGAGAAAACAGAGTTTTACTGACAGAGTATTGATCATGCTGCATAGCATATTCCCAAATCGAACTGACATTTAAAAATGGGCGCGTGGATTTTCGACGGACCATGGATGTGAAATACTAGTGTTGTCGATGTCGACACTAATGGAAACAACTTCATCCGGGGGAAGGTATCAATTTAATTAGTCGGAGAGTAGCAATTACTCATGTAAAATAGTTCGGTCGTGTAGCTCGTGAAAGCCGTCACAACTGTTGTTAAACAACAACTCTGCCATGGTTTGCGTTATGGACGTGATCAGATGAAGTTCTTCGTATCAATACATTTCCACAAATTGTCATTTATTCGTCCCACTTAATCGTACGCCGGGTTAAAATAATAGTGATTTTATTGCAAATTTGTGGAAAACCAAGGTAAAATTAGCTCGTCCTATTGTATTATAACTAGATGAAACCACGCTTTCATCAAAACATCATTTAAATAAAGGTATAGCTGCGTATTATTGAGGTTCATCGAAACGTTGACTTGTCCAAGGAGTAGATTTCTGCATTTGAACGAAATTTTCAAAAATGAGGTCACAATGACTCATCTACTATTTGTCTATTTACGTGAGGAGAATAATTGTCGTTTTGAAAAGACGCAGTACCACTGCTGAAGGATTCCTTTTCGCCGTTTTTATTGGCAAAAGGGTCCAGAAAGTCCTCGGACCTTAGGCCTGATTCTTTTTTTGTGAGTCTGGACGTGAAAGAGAATATGTGAATTATGAAGATAACTAATGGTAAGTAAGCTTGGTGGCATCGCGTGACGTTCGTTGTTGGTTATGTCGTCCCAAAGCCTCAGGCACGCAAAGTGATAAATTACCACTAATATCTAAATTTGCCTTGTTATTGTTTTTGTGGTATTGAGTCCTAAGACTGGTTGATGCAAGCCTTCCTACTAACCTTTTCATTTCTACATAGCTACCACATTCCACATCCTCCCTAATCTGAATAGAGTATTCCACCCTTGACCTACCTTTTCCGTTCTTACCCCACACATATCGCTCTAACTAATTTTACAAGACCCTCATGTGTCAAAACGTGGCCTATTAATCTATCCCCTCTCGGTCAAAGTCCTCTAAATTGTTCTCTCTTCCTCTGTTCTGCTTACAGCTTCCTATCCGCCCATCTGATTTTCAGCATTCTCTTACAGCATCACATTCCGAAAGCTTCTATTCGTTTCCTGTCTGCATCTCCTATCGTTCACCCATATAACGCCACACACCATACGAATACTTTTAATAATAATTTTCTCATATTAATTCTTATATTAGCCGTAAGGAAATTCCTCTTCCTTACCTGTGCTATCCTACTCTTTATGTCTCCTATACTTATACCATCCCCAGATATTACGCTATCCAAGTAGAGGGAAAACAAAGGTAATGGAGTGTAGTATGGGAAACAGTGTAATAACAAAGGGTGTTAGAGTAGGAAGGGATATTTTGACGGAAGTTAAGAAATTCTACTGCTTGGGAAGCGTAATAGCTAAGGATAGTAGAAGTATAGAAGACATAAAGAGTAGGACATCACAGGCAAGGAAGGCTTTCGCGAAAAAGAGGAATTTACTCACGGGTAATATAAGTGTGAATATTAGGAAATCGTTGCTAAAAATGTTCGTATGGAGTGTGGCGTTATATGGGTGCGAAACGTGGACGATAGGAGTTGCGGAAATGAAAATAATAGAAGCCTTTGAAATGTGGAGCTATAAGCGAATGCTGAAAATCACAAGGGTGGATAGAATCACTAACGGAGAAGTTCTAACCAGAATACGGGAAGAGCGAACAATATGGAGAACGTTGATCAAGATATGGGATAGATTAATAGGCTACGTTTTAAGACATGAGGGTTTTTTAGAGTGAAGTGTGTGGGCTTAGAACGGAATTGGGAGGCAAAGGATGGAATCACTAAGCATATTAGCGAGGATGTGGGGTGCGCTAGTTATGAGTTAATGAAAAGGCTTGAGAATGATAGGTTAGCACGGAGCGTTGCATCAGAACAGTCTTAGGACTGAATACCAAAACAAAAACAGTAGTAGAATTCCGTAACGTCCTTCAGAATATCCCATTTATTATGGTTTCTAAGTCTTTTTCTGACTACCCTAATACCACAATATCACCAGAAAAATTTACCTTATTTTTGAATAAATAGTTCTGAGTGATGAAGTACTACAAAAACTATAATGAATTGTGTAATAAAACAATTAGTAAAAATTATTCAACCACTGAATTGTAGACGCGTATAATATAGATTCTTTCCCTTTATATTGTCCATACCTTCTGACGGAGTAGAGCGTATTTTTATAGTTTTGCAAATAGTTTTTATGTAAACATATTTAAGGCCCTTGACTTATGAGAAAGTTTCGCGAACAGTACGCGAGTTGCGTCACAGCATTTATATTTCTGGTCCAGAATAAAGACAAAAGAATTCTGTTGCGAAAAGCCGACATACCCACCCTTGTGCGAGTGCGGGTCCAGGTACTAATTAGAGGGCAGCTGCGATGCATATTTTACTTCCGAGTACTCTGGCTCGCTACCAGCTGGCGCGTCGGCGAGCTCCTCTTTTATATCTAAGAGTACGTCTTCCTCGCTATATTGTCTTGCTAACTGCCGAGGACGAAATCCTTTGAAAGTTAAAAATCGTCCGAACAGGGTGATCCTTCTACTGTCAATTTCTCGGTGTTGATTAGTCTTAAATTATTATGTCGAAAGAGAAGTTTTTTTAAGCCTCAAAGTACAATTGTTAAACAGTATTCAGAAAGATATATACAGTTTCCGACAGTCTGTGGTCTAGTGATTAGCGTCGCAGTCTTACAACCCAGAGGTCCCGTGCTCGAGTCCTGACACATGCTTGTGCCATCATGGTCAGGGAGATTGGGATTAAGACTGTTGGACAATTAATATGCTGGCCACGTATCACTCCAAATTCGACCCCGGTAGGCCAAGGTCCTTAATAGACTGTAGGGTCAAGAAGACGATATATAAGCAGTTAAAAATTATTTTTGATACAGTTTACCTGACGGTAATCTACCACGAGACTCCGTTACAGCATGTGGGACAGCTGTGAGATATTTTAACCCACTACCTTTCTTCACTATTCCAAAGGAGAGTATCTCACTCAGTACACGATCAGAAAATCGTGGACAGAATTGGGTTGCCTTATTATTTATCACTGATGAACATAGCTGTTAAGGGATAGTTGCAAGGCTATATATTGCCAAAGTTAAAATTAGGTACCATTTTTTTTCTTTTCGCAAAACAGTTATCGATACAGCACTGTGGACTGCTTAATTCTAACCTTATGATATGTGTGTGTGGAAGCAGAATAAATTATTTAAATTTTTTCCGCATAAACTAGTTTTTATAAAAAAATAAAATAATTGTAATAAATATTTTTTTCTGCTTCCACACACATACAATAAGGTTAGAAATGAACTACAACAATTTCAGTGACGTAACTAGAGAAAATTTTAACATTGTGGAGTTACTAGAGAATATAGATTTTTCCCGTTAATAGATTTAATATAAATTTCTCGGGTTTCTACCCGGGTTATATTGACTTTAAAACACAGCGTTTCAGGTACCTGAAGACGATAGTGGGGATAAAAATTCGAAACGTAGTGTTTTACAATCGGTATAACCCGGGTAGAAACCCGAAAACTTTATATTAATTTACTAGTTAGTTTGGAGAAATTATTGCGACACGCTTTCATTTTGATTTTATAATGGCGCATAAAAATATACTGTTGTATTATGATACACGTAACATATGTATCACATACATCAATATTCCAATCCAGAATTTGATCTAACAGTAATGAGTAGACTCAAACCAAATTGGTATTAAATAACATTGGTCATATTAACATATAGAAAGAATCCTGCGGTATAAAATAGGTGTACATGAAACTGAAAATTTCTTGTGTGAGTATAACCAATAACTGGTTCTTACCAGCGCCATCTGAAAAGTAACTTATTTCAATTCCGTTGAATTCGAACGTGGATCTGAAAACCATGAAAGGAATTATCTTTCATAACGGATAACAACTAGGATTTTCCTGAATATGTGGTTATTAATCAACAAAGTAGCGGATGTCTTTCGGCACAATTTCATTCTATACATTTCTTTTTCAGACGTACAACAATTTCCTGGTTTTAAAAGCAATGGTCGCACCTGTTTCTTCACTGTTCATGCTATTTGTGTACAGTAGAAATATTTTTATACAAAACAGTGCATGTTGGAAGACAGAAATAAAAGCAAACTGTGCCTTACGTTTCCTTTAAAATAAAAAATGCTAATTCACCAGCGAGGAAAAGTAACTTCTAGCTAAGGCTATCTTGTACAAGTACTTGGAAACATTTCTGAAAAAGGATATAAACGAATTTCCTAAATAATAAATACTCTATGGTATAGTAGTTCGCACCACAAAGGGTCCTTGGCTCAAATCCTGACATGGATGTGTGCGTGTGAGTTTCCCTACTAAGAAACGTGGTTCCAAAATTTATAAAATCGCTAATGACCATTATCAGTTAAAGTGACTCTAAAAAAAGAACTAACTAATAAAATACTTTGACCAGAAATAAAACCTTTTCTTCCTTTTCGTTTGGGAATTAGAAGATTATTTATTATGCTACTAAGGTTTAATGAGACTATCACGGTAAATTACTCTTAAATACTATGTTGTGTTGGTATTACGAAACTGAAATCTTGGTTCATGTTCCGAGTACCGTCCTATAAGGGAGTTTTTAATTTTTTGATCAGACAAACGACGCTCAAAACATCAAGCGTTTATTGCGATGAGACTATGTGATAGTATTTATTTTTTAAACTTAAGAGTTAGTTTCCCAATTTGATTTAGAATTCTTTCTGGATTCGGTGATGAGTTTAATGTAGAAGAATTGTGCTTCCTCGTCTGTTTAAAATAAATTGTAACATTGGGATAAATAACAAACTGGAGGTTATAATAATTATAATAAATCAAATAGTACTGATAATCGGCACAGTTAGCTTCTGACGTATTCACTTTTTTATTGTTATCAACGTATAATTTTTTGAGTCAATTATTAACTGAAGTTTCCTCTATTTGTACTTCAAACTATTAACCAGAATCTAAATTGGGATCGTACTACGGAACTCAAAAGTACGTCTTTATGGGATAAGTTTAAAGCTCTGACCTTCTAATACAGTGCTATTATTTTTAATTTGCTGATAAAACTTGTTGTTTGCTTTCTGGGATGACCTTTCGCCAACTTCAACTCAGAAGGACTTATTACGTTGGTTTGTGATCAACGATAACCCTTCATTCTACTACCTTCAATTTCACACGTTAATAAAAGTAATAATTTGAAAAATAACATGAAATGAAAATAACAAATATAATGACTGGAAATTAATATGTCATCGCGGTTAACAATATAATGTCAAATTTTGATGAGGAGAAATAAATTCATTTGATGCAAACATCATCTTTCTGAGATAATAATAAATAAAAATACGGCTAAATACCATCACGCGACAAAAAATTGTTGTTAGTGTATTTAGTGTTATCCATTTAAAAATTTGCCTAAGTCCACAAATTTGGATGAAACGATGTACTTATATTAATTAAACACTAATTAAATTTATTTTGTGACTTATTTAACCGTATTTTTATTTATTTATTATTAATTTAATTAATCCTCAAAATTTGGTTTTATAAAAACGGTAAATTATTCCGTCAATCGTAGCTATTGACAACAATTCTATTAAATTATACTTATTAAAAATCTTTCTTTTTGTTTTTATCACCCATTGACATTTCCTGAAGTTAGTGTTACAGTAAACAAATCAGCAATGTTGTGACGAATGCAATAGGGTGTATTTCTGTTTATTAATACTCCGTGACGTCACAGACTGTTTTTTTTTAAATTATAATTTCTTCCGCGGTTTTTCTATGGGTTTCTCTCACCTCCAGTGCTTCTCCTCGAGTGTACCGGGTTCTGTAGAAATTTTTTCCACTCGTTTAAATCTGTAAATAAGGAATATACAAGCAGATATCCTGTTTTATTTTATGGGTTGTAAAATACTTCATTATATCTTTCCAAAAACTAATATTATCATCAGTGTTTGCACTACAAACCACAAATATTTGAATTTTCACTAATTATCTGTATATTCAGGAACCCGAATATTACATGAAAGAATTATCAAATTATTCATTAATAACGAGGGTGGTAGAAATTAATAGGTGTTAAAGTAACCGAGGCAGTATTCGTAATAAATATATTATTTTGCAATTGGAGGCTTTCGACGTAATGCCATTTTCGACCAGTTAAAATTATACGTAAATATTAAAACATATTATAGATATCCATAGCTATACAGATAATACGTCGTAATTGGTTACTTTATCACTTGTCAAATTATTACGCATTAACCAGAATCTAATTCTTAGTTCCATAAAGAGTCAAACTTTCTTTCAAAACCAATATTGAACACGTTCTTCTGCTCGGTAAATAATAAAACGATTCTGCACGTAATAAATATAAAAATTTTAATTGTGTATATAATTACTACCTGTGGAGAACACTGATAATCAGCCAAATTAATTTAATGACTGTCATAAATATGTTCTAAGCAGAGGTAATAGCGGAAAAGCCCTTGGCTTCCTGCGACCTTGATAAGGAAACTACATCAAGGAAGCCTTTGATTAGGGTTTCCACACAGGTCTCTCCTTTGCCGAGGGAATATTCCTTCCCGTAAACGAATCAACGCGATAGCTGACTGACATTTAGCAAGATTAATATGCCCTATAACACTTCATGAAGATACCGTATCGGCAGATCAAATTTGTTACTGTGATCGACATTCTAATTATATTTTCATTTCAAAACAGGTTAAAGAATAATGGTTACACCAATTATGGTACTATAAGAATTCCTAAGTGGACTCGTACCCGAAAAATTAACTCGAACCAATAACCCTTGTCGAAGGAAAATAATAAATAGATAATAAATAAAATAGTGTTTTTGAATTAGAGAGTGTACCGTTTCGGTAAAATTGGTTATCGTAATGAAATGAATATGTAGGGTTACGTAGATTTGAATAAATAATAATATATATCGATGCATATGAATCAATTATACATTTATTAATTGATATGATGCAATAATTTAAATTCTTTTTATGAAGCCGGTTTTCTAAGGATTAACAATGTACTCTTTTTACAGCATTTACAGAAATTAAATTGCTTAGAAGCTAACATTTAGAAAAATGAGATCTGTTCTCGGATCGTATTTAAAAACATAAACCCTACTCGGAATTGGCAGTACAAGGTTACTAACAGAGTAATTACCGTCTTCTGAAACTCACCTCTGGCCCTCAGATCTCATGCCGTACCCAAACGATTCCTTTAAAGTTCCGTATTACTCATTTAATAGTCATAGCCGCTACCACGATAAAGATCATTCCTCTCTGGTTCATCCAATTCACGACCACTTAATAAACTGAAATAGTCTCTCAATCCTGTTCTTAGTTACCACACACTCTATCAATCACACTACAAATTTCTCTTCCTCTATCATCATAATCATAATGCCTATTGTCAATTACCAATTTCCAATATTTAATTTTCTTTGGTAGTCAGGACAAAATCATGTACAATTAAAAGTGTATACCACTAGAATATGGGAGGAGCCACTAACCTCACGTCATAACCCTACATAATCATTTCATAACGACAATTAATTTTACCGAGACGGTTAAATCTCTAATTAAACAATACTATTTTACTTACTATTATTTATTTATTATTTTACTTCGACATGGGTAATAAGTTTGAGTTAATTTTTCGAGTACGAGTTCAGAGAAACATTACTTCCCTCATTTTTCCATTTAGGAATTCTTATATTGGGGAATATACCATGCCTCGTCACAACCAGGTGTCACGGTGCCTCAAAGGTTTTAGAAATCCCGGACGGGCGCCACAATGTCTAGGTTTTATTACCCAGTTTGCAGCCTCCTTCAACGCTTTGGCCTCTGACTTTGTACCACCAAATTCCGTATTTAGTTGTGTTTTACCACAGATTCCTCTCTTGAGATTTTGTCATCACGTAAGTAGCCATCGCTCTCCTTCAGATCATGAATCATTATAGTCTTCTTTCTCCCGTAGTCTCCCCTGAACCACTTTTCCTGAACGTCCAGCGTCAAAAATATCCAATAAAAAATTTTCAATCTAGTTTTTATAACTTCTCCGATTTTGTGCTACTCCCTTTAAAACTTCCTCATTTCATACCTTAATTCACCACTCCAAAGCTTCAAACTTTTATTGGTCTCTTTTTATCCTGATCAAAATCTCATGACCATACAAAATCACGCTCCACACTAAACTATCCTTTCCTTTATATAATGTGTATTTGTTGTAATATTAACTTTTATGTTAAAAGGATACTTCACTGTCCCTATTTATGGCTTTAAATAGCTCCATTTTAATTAATTTGCCGGAGATATTCTTTTAAAAATATGATTTATGCTGTAATAATATTTATCACCAGGTGAAAGTTCATACGTTTACTGTACTTAAAGTTTTGAATTGTATGTAATCAATTGCCTCAGATTTTACACTACTCCATTGGCAGGAAGTTGCCACTATGTGGATTACCGTAATATAATATGTATTTCTTTCAAAAATGAATGTTATATTGATTTAAAACCTTGAGACGTCAGTAGCCAAGAAGTCTCAGAAATGCGGGAGCAAATAAAACGTTTCTTTACATGAAAGTACAGTTACGCTCCAACCAAGTGGCCGCAACTGTTATTGTGTAGTTATGTGTGTTTAACATTGACAGAAGAATGAGATATAAAACGAGAAAATGGATAGAATGTAGGTTAGTCGATAGATATAGACGCTAGTAAAACATGCATATAGCGCACACCGTAAAGCAGACTGTGCACACGGGGATAAACACTTCTCTGTGGTGCCGTTACAGAAAGTCATGGGCGCTGTTAAATTCTTAATTGCCTGCTATAAAGCGCACACACTACAATACTTCGTTACTCGAGTCTGGCAGTTCGAGATCCACGTTGGCCTACCGTACTCTGTGGTCAAACCTTGCAATCCGTGGACGCGATCGTCTGTCAGTCCGGAATAATAACGCAATATGTACATGAAAGTTGACCATGGAACTCCTATCACGTACCAGGAAAGATTTACGATTTACATTCTCTTTACATCACTGGATCCAAGACGATTGAGGCGGATACCTGGCTGAAAAATTACTCTTGACAAGCTGTGTTGACTACGTGAAGAAGCAGCAAGGATACTCGTACTGAAAGTGTTTCAAATCCGAAAATAATGCAGTTATGCGTGACCAATAATCCAAACTTGATCACCTCCAATGTGATCACATTTCGCTTGAATCTGCCCTCTCTCTGTGAAAATTTGGTTGGTGTTCCAGTTGACTCTCTTCAACTGAATGAGTGTCATTGAGTTTCCTTACATGATGAGAGTTAAAAAATAAAGTACTGCTAGCGAACGAAAGTAAGTGAGCTCGTTCCAGTCGTCTGAACCCGCCTTAATCCCAGCTTACCCGACATTCAACCCGAATGCCCAAGTTCACAAATTCTCAGTAGTCGCTCATTGTAACTTCTTTCGAATGTCCATTTTGGAATAAATTTTCCATTGAATTTTACCGCAGCCTGTATCTCTGAATTCCCCTTCTCATTTTAAAATTTTCCATATAATAATAGATTTTTTTATAAGATATATGTAGTTGCTAATGACCTAGCTGTCGAAGCGACTTTAAATAAAAAAGATTATTATTTTATGAATTCAAATTCCATTAAAGGAAATCCAAGCCTTGTAAAACTTTGAGGCGTTTGTAACCTGCCAATTAAATTTTTACTCTTTTCCTAATACACTTTGGCTTAAAGCAAATTCATGAAGAGTCGACAGTTAAAGTTCCTAATTATTTGTATAAATATCGTACCAAATGCGGTCAGAAATTTGTGTCTAATCGTTGTGGTTATTATTTAATGATGTGTAACTATATAATTTAATTAAATGTTTTATTCATAATATTAAAGTTTAAAATAAATAGACATACGGACAATAAGTCAGAAAATAATTTTATTACTATTTAGTTACCAATACTACGTTTCATCCAACTTTGTGGACTTCTTCAGGTATAAAATCAAAATTAATTTCAAATACATGAAAATTTGTTAAAATATGAAGTGTGATATTCAATATAAAGTAAACTAAATGACAGATTCAAATTAATAAATGGATGATTAATTTACGTTAGAGGAACTTGGGGTCTATTGGTCTATAGTTACCTGAAGATGCCCACAAAGATGGATGAAACGTAGTATTTACACTAATTAAATAGTAGTTGCTGATTTATTGGCCGTCTTTTTATTTACATTAAATTTAATTTATTCTGACTTCATTGGCTAATTTATTTCTTCTTATTCCAATGTTATTATATTACGAGGCTTAAAATGTTACGTACTTTTCAACATTTACTTTAAGTTTTCACTGATATGTGTTGATTTTCCGGTCTGCATAAGAGAGGATCGTAAATATAATTCGGAAAGTAAAAGCGATAGCCAAAACAGTGTGTTAGACATTCCGTGTCTCGGACTGAAGTTCGCGTTGCCAAAGGATTTATAAGAATAGGGACATGACTACTGGCGCGTCGCAGCAATGCAAACCGAGGAATAAACAGTAGTAAATTATTCATTACAGGAATGGATTGCTTTCCAGAAGGTTGCGATGGCCTCAGAGTGATACGCCAGGTGTCGCCAAGTTTAGACCAAGGACGTCGGTCTCGGCGCCAACAATGCGCAATTGTTCTCCAAATTCGGGCCACTGTCAACCTCCGTCACACACGCGCACACATTGGCAGAGATTTTTTTCTATGCAAGCAAGGAGCTCCTAATTGAAGTTCACCTCTCAACGAGATGGCGTCGCGGCGTCATCATTGCGACGGATCCTCGCGTGGAGTCTCCAGGCCTCGTCGGACGTCATGTAATGCCCTGGAGAACTAAAGCCTTATCTACTCACTGACAATTCGTCCCAGTAATTCCAGAATTACATATGAACGCTTTGGTCCGCTTGAAATGGATGTTATAAAATACGAACTAAGGAATTCCAATTATACTACTTGCTCCACGTGAAACAGACTTCGAATTTCAAGCCATTAGTGCGAATTTAAAGAACACGTCGTTGGTTGCTTCATTGTAATTGGATTTATAACAATTTAGAAATTTAATCAATTATATTTTTATTAACGAATAAATTGCCATGCATTACGTGAAGAGGTAATTATACGCGCGACTCATTGAACTGGAAATGAAGATTATTTTCTCCATTATTGTCACAGTTGTACGTATAATGTATGAAATGTGAACGTATATGAAAGCATTCGATTTCACAACTGAGAATAATGAAGTGTCTGTTTCACCGTCACTAATACTGATGGAATGGTTGAAAATTATTTTCTCCTCTAGTGAAAGGAAAAAGAAGAATTATTTACCGTTGTCATAAGATATTGTTTTTAGTAATAAGCAACTAAAATGAGCAATACATCCAAAGAATTATATATCAAATTATATAACGTTTTGTTCCTGCTATGGCTACTCATCAGGTGGATAAATACAAGACGATAAATTTGGTATCAATAACTATCCAAAACTTTACAGAAAACAATCTTCTACACAATAAAAAATGATGTTTTAAATTTGTGTTATATTATTTATAGATATTTAAAAACATTGACAGTCTTAAAAATTTGAAGAAAATAAATTGGAGGTGAGAAACCACTAGAACAGGCCGATTTAAATTCATAAAATTGAACGAGAATATTTGGAGACGGGCAAATCGATGCGGAAATTCCAGGATTAATGAAGCGCCAGTCTGTCGCGAAGATAAGTGTCTGCTAACTAGGGGCACGGAGTTGTTTTTCCGCCAAGGGACAAAGACCCACGACATTTCCTCGAGACCTGCAGCGGATTCCGCGGTCGTCGAAAATTAATTACGATTGGCAAAGACACATTACGTGAGGTAGCGTTTTACATGCTGAAAGGGGGGGATTGGCTGGGGGGTGACGAGGAGATGAAAAGTCAGTGTGTTTGTAGTAGGGAGGAAGTAGAGGTTGGGAAAGCAGAGTCAAAGTACGTTGGAAGTTAAATGGAAGATGACTTAGGTAGAGGAAAAAGCCAGAGCGTGTTTTAGGTTGGAGTGAAGTGGAGGTCGGGAGAGGAGAGGAAGCAAATAAAAAAGAGCACAAAAATATCCCAGCCAAAGCTCTTTGCTGAGGTGTGATCATAATCGTCGAGACAAGACTTATTTTCCTCGTTGCTCGACAGTGCGAAAAAATCTCGTGATTTTGCGAGGAATGGATCACCACAACTTGTTGCCTACCTGACTTCGTAGAAATCCACGGAAGGCATCTCTGTTACCTGGATGAAAAGGTTCCGAAAAAATCAAAGGGCGAAAATAGGTTCAACTTAATAAGCGAGATCTCTGTTTCCCTTTGTTGCCCACATAGCAAATTAACCCTGATAAGTATCGTATATAAAAGTACCTTGACCTAGACAGTTGCTATTCAAAAGAAATTCAATATTGTAGTTATTACATAGGTTGGACCCAAGTAAAAATTTGGGTTAAATATATAAATAAATAACTATGAAATTCCTTTTCAATATTTTTATTTTTACCTCCGCCCCTTTTTAGGTATGATGATTTGAGACGTCAAAATGTCTTCAGTTAGCTGTTTAACGGCTGTCAACTAAGCGCCTACCTCTCAAGTTTTACAGCCAACATCATTGAGAAATTTAAATTTTAAGAAAAATTTAAACATAAACGAGAGATTAAATAACAGAAAATATGCCATACCCTCATTTGTATTAGCAATTGTTTTATAACTTCGTACCTGTAGAAAGTGGGTTTAATTGCGAAAGGCGAGTACTGATGACCATATATTTTTGGCATATAACAAACAGGATTCATGTATTAAAGCTTTTTTTCTACCACAGTCATTGCTGCTTTCAAGATACTGTTACTGATAGATTTTCATTCACCATTCAATCATATGAATTTAATGTTTGAAAGTTTTAAAGACTTACGCAATGGTTCCGTTATCTACATATTTGTGCATGTTAAAACTTCTGCAGCAGCTGACAGGTGTTGATTGATTCCAGCTTGCAGATGACGTAACGGATGTAAAGTACGAATCGTTATCCGGTATATAAGATTATAGTTGTCTTTTTGGTACATCGACTGCGGTATTTATTTCATTCAATAGCTTAGAAAATTCGTGTACAAAATTTACGAATTACAGTAGCAGGAGAACCCAGCTAAATATTTTCCAATATGACGTCACCTAATTAGAGAACCATTTATGGATTGAAATATGTACTGTTATTTACACCCCTTACTTAGTTCGGTGACATAATGTTCACTAAAACTAAATCTAAAAATTACTTCTTAATATCACAATATAGTTTTAGAATTTATATCACACTAATACAGTCAATATGTTTATCTGACAACATTAAAAAAAGTGCCAAAAACAAGAAACAATACAATAAAACAATTTTTTTGAAACTTCTTGAGGTATATATATATATATATATATATATATTACAATTATAATTTTAATATTGGTGAATATCTAGTAATTAAAGAAAATTACTTATAATTTATTTCCTAGAATGCTGTTTAGTTATTATTTTTTATTGATTATTAAATACTATTCATCATCTTTCCTAAAAGTTAACTTCATTTATATAAAATAGGTTTGTACTCTGTACATTTTTTTCTTCGTAATCACTTTGATTTAACTCGTAATTTAAATCTGGTTTGGTGTTTGCCCAATTGAAAAATTTTATGAGTCATAGTGAAAGAATCATTTGTCCGTATTATTACACTATCGTTTTCAATTAACATTTTTCATAAGGAAAATAGTCAAATTTAGCCAAAAATGTTCTATTTTTCTCCGTAGAAAATATCTAGTCATTTTCATAAATAAAACTACTCTTCTTCGTTGCAATTTTGAGTATCTATTTTTTCTAAATTAATTCAAGATTTAAGAATTTTGTCGTAGTACCATGGTTCGTACTATGTATCTGATATGAGATATGTCTAGTCTATCGCCATATTACTGTCTCTGAGTTGTGTGTTGTCGTCCACCGATTCTCCAGCTTCGCATTTCTCGGGTATCAAACGACTAATCAGCAGCCTACATTCCTACAACAAGCAATTCTATCAGACTTTTCCCACAAGCCTGTCATCAAGACCGAAACTATTCGCGGCCTCTCCAAGATTACAGATCCCTCGGTAATCCAACTAGAAGAAATCTCAGAAAAGAACATTTCCTCTTTTTGGCGGATTCCTCAGCACACGAAGTTGCAATTGTGTAAAAAGTTGATCAGCTGTGCGTCCGAAGAATTTCCAAAGAGTCCCATTCCGTCTCATCCGAAACAATTCTTCTTCGCAGATAAAAGGGCAAAACATGTCTCAAAGGTGACTTCTCATACGAGACCGCATTATGAGTCTGTTAAATGTTATCGGAAACTTCTATTGAACAATTTTCAAAACATTTCAATGTTAAACTATTCCCAGTAAATTATCTAGAGGAATGTTTAAATCAAAGTAATTAATTGTTTTTATTTAGTAAATATCTTCTAGCTGTATAGGCGTCAAATTAAGTCTAGAAATATTTTTTGAATAGTTTAAAATTTATATAAAAAATATTGTTATATTTTCGCAAAATACACGAGATAGAAAGTGCTACAGATGTTTGCCAGTAATTGAAATGAACGAGTAACACAACCTGGGCGTTCCACGGGCAGCTTGAGATAAAATTCAAAGTGCGAACGTGTTATCGGGATTCGCAACCTGAGCTCCGCTGGTTATGACGTACCGATAAGGCTGACTGTTTGGCTGAGAAGTACGGTGAAACCGATATACTAGGCGAAGATAGGATAAGCGCAGATGACAAAGGGATGATGACGTGATCTGTTTTGAGGACATGCTGGTACGCGATGGAGGATTCAAGGTTACTAGGATGGCGTGTCACAAGACCCACTTTTAGAACAACGCCTATCAAATTAAAAATATTTTTTTAAGTTGACTATAAAGTGTCATTACAGACCCGAGGGAACCTGTTCATAACACATTGATAATATAATTTGTATGTATTGTTTTGTTAAAATAAGTTAAAATTCCGGCCATAAATTAAATTTTTTTTGAAGCTGTGCGACAAGTCGTTTAGAAACACGCAGCAATTGAATAAGTCATGAGCGCGTGTGCTATAGTAGTAGCCATAGCAGTTAATGGGGACCTATAACAGGGTCCCTCTTGCATAAACATGGCCCAGGAAAATATCTTCTTCTCTAAGGAAAATACTGATCAATTAAGGACCATGTTCACGCTTAAATGTTCACGGATATAGATGAAGGATGTAGTAAAATTATAAGAAAAAATAGAGAATCATAGGTTAATAACCGTCAATATTGAAATTATTATTGATTATTCGTGATAGAATAGATGTTTCATAAGAAAAACAAAATCATTCATTTAATTTTGGATAAGGAAATTAATTCCAACAGAGGATAAATTTTCTGAAATATTAAAAGCGATAAATTTACTGAAAATATAAAACATGACACTTAAAAATTAAACAAATTAAATTATGGATTATTGAATTGTCTTTGTTAATTTTACCTTTTGACCACTGTCTGCATTGTCTTTTTTTTCATATCCTCAGTTTATTACAAATATCGACAATGACTACAATGATTGTCAAAAACGTGTATAGTTTAAGTTTAATATTTATTTAGTGAATGTCTGATACACGTATAGTTGTTTATTTTAACATTGGAACTTTATTGTAAATATGCCGACAGAAAAATATTTTAGAGATATACTGATTCACTTGGTCCTATAGCGACCGAAAGCTCCGATTATTGCAAAATACAATTGTTATTTGTAAGATTATATTGTGAGATACTTAAAAATTTTCACGCAGTCAAATATCATTATCAGTTATAATTAATTTTTAGCATTTTTTAAAAACAATATTCTAAAAATTTATTATATATGTATTTAATAAATGATTGCAATGAATTGTAACGAAATTCCTCTTTTCGTCGTTGTAATTTAGTTCAGACGTCTCGGGTTAACATGTGGCAGACAGAGAGAGAGAGATAAACGAAAAACAAAACCACAAAACGAAAATTATTTATTCACGTGAATAAAAGAGATAAATATTTTAAAGTTCAGAGAAGCTAGTACAAATTTGGTACACTATTTCAGACTCCTTTCAGAGGGCAGCCCAGGACTCAGGGCTACTCAAGACCGTCCAGGAAAACGCCTAAATCCAGAAGGAAGGGTCCTTGGGGTCGTATGCTCGCCACACGCTTGCTCCCTCCCCCCTCCCCCACCTTTTCTCCTACGTAACGCGGTACCTCGGTTGTCCGGCCGCCAGAGCGCTATTACCCATGCCATATTGTGGCGACGGATTCAGGATCCGAGGTTCGTAGGAAGGAGTAAAACTGCGGAAAATGAGGGTTAGGCGGTCGTACGGCGCGAGTCAGAATGAAACACGGTACATGAATCGAATAAAAACTACTGTTAATTGTAGTAATACTTATTACGGTCAAATATTTAAACTATTTTTAAATTGTATAAATTCCTCTCGAGTTTCCAACCGGGTCAAAGATTTTAACAGTGACGTTTCGATGGCTGCCATCATCTTCAGACTGAAGATGATGGCAGAGCAAGCCATCGAAACGTCACTGTTAAAATCTTTGACCCGGTTGGAAACTCGAGAGGAATTTATACATGCCATTCACCGGGAAAGACCTCGTACTTTAATATTTTTAAATTATTTTCTACATTCTTCATTATTGTTGGTTTACAGATTGGTATAGAATGCTAATAACATATGGCTCATAAATATCAACCTTTCTCTCCATAAAGTTGGCTTTTTGTCCTAATAAAGACACTTACTTTTAATGATTGAGAACAGTTCCGTGAACTATTTTGCTTCCATGAAGTTATTAATGTGGCAAACCCCATAAAGTTTAGTGTATTTTTTCTTGGTTGATTTACAAATAACTTATTAGTGATAATACCAAATATTGCTAAAGTTTATTTCAAAAATATGAAACTATGAAGAAACTATGATTACTTCATTTAAAGAAAAATATTAGAAAAATAAAAGCTACTAAGAGAAAAATAATAACTGGATACTATTTTAATGATGAAAATTAAATTAAAAAATGTCGCATTTTGGGATATTTCAGTGAACACAAAAATTTCTATTGTCATAAAATCAGGAGACATTTATGTACATCAGCGCCACTTAACATAAACGTGAAACATCTTTCCACCTTAATTATAATGAGGCTTCCTGTCACCTATGCATCGTAGAAACGAAAGAAATAGCCACAAAATTCAGACTGACCAGAGTTCACTTTGGTCGTCTTCTGATCACTGAAATGGTTCTGACTCTCGACTGAGATATTTATTCCAACGTTTCACCCTCACACTCCAGCATGACAATAGCATGTATAGAGGTACGTGAGAGACTCCGTCAGCCAAATAATGCTTTTTCGTTGTTCTCGAAACGTCAATTAATTTAATTCTCAGCACGCTTATTACGAGGCGAACCAAGGGTAATAGTGCTTCACCTCTGGAAAACTATCTCTGCCAAAGAGAAATCTATGTCCCGAATTGAATACAAACAAAATTGAGAACCTACTGCGATTTAAATCTTTAAAAAAAGGTTTATTATTATTATTCTCACCTTAATAATGGTCCTGTAATACATTGCAACACAGAAGTGAGGAAATGATGAAAATCTGAACACGTAAAACAGAGTGAGAGATGGCTACTAAAATTTTATACTTATATTTTGATCCTACTAGGGATTAAAACGTTATCATTTAATTCCTTTATAGTATTAATGATCCCAATAATCCAAAAATACAACTTAATATTTTGGATTAGTTTCAGTAAAATTTTCAAATCGGAGTGAAATTTCGAAGTTTCGTTAAAAACACAATACCAAAATATTTCGAGTGTTATTCTGCTATACAAAATTTTGTAGGATTGTCATTGTAAGTTTTAATGTGTTTTGTTCTCATATTAATACAGGCAACAAAATAAAACATTCTGCCTGACGTTTTATAATGTCTCGGCATCTGTCCAGTAATTTCTTTTCTTCTACTCAGTTCTCAGTACCTTTCACCGTTCTTCATTGCATCGAGTGCTCAAGAGACGAACTAAATATTGGTTATACAGTTTTCGTAAGTGAACAGTGTAACGCCTATCTACTCCTGGGGGTCATTTTGTTTACCAATTCTGATCCGGGTGCCACTTGCGCAAGCAGAATTAATTTCGTTATTGAAAATTGCGAATTAGGCGGCCTACGAGATTCAAACAAGGATCAACTGAAATTCGTGAATACTTGAGCCGAGAACGAGACTCTCAGGGATCTTGGCTTTGGTGGATTAACGGGGGGGTTATATTATTTGACAAATGTTAATATTTAAAATATAATTTAATCTCTTAAAAAGGTATCAAGAATTCATGCTCACTAGCTGAGTTACACGGCTCATAAAACTTTGCGGGTGCAATTACATTCATACTCTTCTTCACATTCTTATTAAATCTAGATTATTCTACAAAAAAAACCTAATTACACAAGCTGCGGAAGATTCATCTACAAATTTGGCCAAAATTTGCTCTGTTTATTACGTGCTTGATGAGGACTGCCCGTCATGAAAGTGAAAATTAAAAGTCTCACAGACACATTGCCAACTTATCACACGTAAGTAAAACATTTTGGGTGGGTTTACACGGCGAAGGTCTTGGCACGGTGTTCCTGGTGTTCATGACACGCGACGTTTCTTTCGGATAGTCTGGTTCCATCCCTCATTAGCTGCACCCTTGAGAAGTGCGACCATCCTATAAAAGGCGTGCGATTCCCGCACTTCGCGGTTTTAAGAAACTATACAACTTCTGGATGGTTTTTTAAAAAAATATGAAAAAAACTAGGTCCGTTACATCATTGACGCCCAAGTATTAGTACGGTTTCCCTAAGGGCGTTGACATTTTAATGCAGGACACAAAATTGACCCGCTACGGTTATGCAGTAAACCTCGGCCTTTCTTCAAAAACGACGACTACCGTCAAAATTTACCGTAATTGTCACAACGCCCGATCTACATTTATTCTTAAAATGACAGAAAAACCGTAAGGATGATTTCAGATATTTCACCAGTTCCTAATATCTTATACTGGTGTCAATTCTACAAATGAGAGGAAACAGAAGTTTCTTTTAGTTGCGTGAGGATTTCCCGACCTGTGCTGATGGGTCACCTTTGCCTGGCGTTTTCCTTTCTACGTTCAACGAATACTAGACGATCACAGCTATGAATATCCGACAAAAAATTCTGATGCCAGTCCTTTGGACGATGTCGGTTCATCAAGGAGAATTCGGCCGCACAGTGGAGAGGCGCTCTAATGAGGCGCAGGCGTAAATCAGACACCTCTCTTAATTAGCCAGGCTATCGCTGTGCCTATCTGCTCACCAAGCAAATCCCATTCCAAACAACTCTCGCCAACCTCCGTAACGTATGACCGCTCATGACAGACACCACTTAACATCGTATCTTGCAAACGGTCAACACCAACTCAAATATTTACGATGAGGAAAGGAAACTCAATTTTCCAATTTCTGTCGTTCAACGTTCTAAATTCCTAGACTCAGGCAGGCAATATATTTGTTTTATTACATCCATACAATCTTCAACCGATCTAAAGGCAAGTTGAGATCTTAAATGAGTGTTCCTGTATACAAACTATAACAACTGATATTTGTGCAGCAGCATAAATGAGACATCTCTGTTAGCATTGTAATAGAAAGTACTTTCGATTGGATAACCACGATAGCTAAAACCCATTGAACTTAGTTCACCATCCTACACTTCCAAGAAACAAGAATCAACATTCGCTTGTTAAATTGCTTCCTCGCTTCCTCACCAGATTTAAAGTGGACTCAGAACTTTCTGATAACATTGAAATTTCTTCCGACGTCTCTCAAAGAAAATAATAACATGTAGCTTGTGTGGCTATTAAAATATTTTATCCAATCTTAAAATAATATACAACTATCGATACGCGTCTAGAAAGCGAATATTAAAATAAATAAAACTGTTTGGAGGTTCCGCAGTGTTTTTGTAATAGTAAATAATTTAAGTTTTAAATTAATAAAATACCAGTCTTCATAACGTATTATGATAGGGTCAGATTTGTTGCTAACCATTAAAAATCAACTTTTTTCAGTTCAGAATTGCTTATTCACTTTATAATAGGAAACTAACTTCAAGTGATAACACTTCTGGTGAAATAAGCTGGGAGTATCATTCAAATGTTAATTATATTATCATAATACATTGTAAAATGCATACATGTCTAACCTGTATTAATACCGGTTAATTTAAAACGTTTTGTCATCATTTTGGGACATTATTTGGTGTTTAACTATAAAAATACAAGTTAAATGTTTAAAATAAATATATATAATACAATTACTCAAAAATATTTGTGAACATATTAAAACTATGTTGACTAAAATTAAATACGATTTTAATAATTTACCTGTCAAATTGCCAAACAAAAAATTATTTTTCGGAAAAATTCAGAGAAAAATTATCGGCTCGTATAATAATGACGGAATTCGGATTATCTCCAAAACTTACAATAATTTAAATTTTGTTAAAAAGATTTAAGATAAAATTAATAATTTTGATAAACATAATGTAGTACACCAAATAAATTTTTTCAATTGCAACTATTGTTATATTGTTCAAACGAAACGCTCATTAATTACAAGTACTGATGAGCTTGAAAAAATAATTAAAAATATATTCGACAAAATTATTTTATCAAAGCCTATATATTTAAATAACCATCAGATTGATAGGCAAAACATTAAAATGCAATCCCTTTTATACAATGATGAGTGATGTACCTCAGATCAAACAATTCAGCTATCAATGTTAAAAATAATAGTAGCAATTTGAATAAAATTTAAATTCGCTTCTGTTTCACTTACTGTTGCTATCAAAATTCTGACAATAAATTTGTTTTATTTGTTATTTATGCTTGTGCAACATGTACGCCAAAATTTCTTCTTCATCAATTTCTTGTTTCTGTAAGTAATTTTCATACATATTGTAAAAAATTATATTGTAAACTTTTTATTTTTGTAGTTAAAATACCAGATGAGGTCCCAAACTAAGAGATGAAACGTCGTGAACTGAACCGATATAAATAACCTTATTAATTATTTTTACTTATAGGATATTTACCATTTATTACTTAAAAAATGTCAGATATTATAACATAAAAAAATTATATTATGACTTTAATGAATTAAATTTAATTATCGCCTTCCTGTTATTTATGTGTTGCGAATAAGCTTCTTCAGTAGGCCATTTTTCATTTCGTCTTTCACCGTTAAGTGTTTTAAGAGGATTTTCGCGCATGGGGCCACGTGTATTATTTGTTTATACTGTGTAGTTATTCATAAAAGTTGTTAGGAGATCCGCAGTCCGAAGTTGTCCGTTATAATGGCAGGCAGCCTCGTCTGTTTCATGACATTTTGTTGTGGGTAGCCATGGATACAAATGAATCCGCACGACTTTTAACCTTTCCGCGGGTCTAACCTCTTAATGCGAAGCTGGTAAATGGCATATGTGAGTAACGGTCATTAAGCTGTAATCGTATCTTTCATCAAATAAATGGAGACAGAGAGAAAAAAAACGTCGAACCTTTCGTTCTTTTGCGCCCGCTAATTTATCTCCGGGAAAATGCGCAGTATTAATTACCACTTTATCTAATCTCCGGTTTTATTTGACTGCAAAGATTAAATAATCTGCTTTATCTTAATTAGGATTTCGTTTACAGGAGTCAAATCTCAGTACCCATGACGTACGTCGATTCAATGTGATAAAATTTTATAAATAAATATTAATTAAAGACCAGAATACATAGAAACGTAAGAACCAGCACAATTTTTCCGATAATTATTCATAAGACGCCATGTAAATTAATCACAAAAAAACTGATTTATTAAAAGTTTCGTAGTCATACACAAAATTTCAGAACTTATGTAATTTTTAATATTACTTGTGTTAATATTTAATATATATCATTTCAGAAATATAAATACTACGACATCTGAATTTTCTGCAACTGAAGCTGAATCAAAATGTTTTTCATCTAAAAAATTATTTTTGTTGCGAGGTTCATAATTACTTCTTCACATTATAATAGAAACTAATTTAATTGATAACTTTTCTGAAAGTTTGCCATTGAAACGTTGTTCTCTAATTACAGTCTATAGAGCCTTTACTGCATCGCAGTGCAAAAGAATATATTTTAAACTACTCAGTGAAAATTGCAGGGATCTAGAGAGAGGATCGCCAACCTTCTATTACTTAGACACATTGAAACTATTTTTTTTCACATTGTATTATTATACTGCTTAATTAGGGCATTATATCAATTTACAGTTATAAGGAGAGTTCAGTAACTCATATAACGAATGTAAATATATATGTTTTATACTTTAATTGCGAATTTTATGGTCAATCTTTCTGATTTGTGGAAAATGAGTTAGTAATAATGTCACCATGCTTTATAATATTTATTCGTTTTTTAAAATTTTATTAATAAATTGTTGAAAGGACTAAACCTAAACTTCTGTTTGAACAAAGAAGAACTAGATTGAGTAATAGATAATTTTTCAGTTATATGGGCTAACTTGACGAAATTTCTGTGAATATTTTTATAATACCCAAATTTGGTATAAAATGGTTATAACCATCAATTTTCCTCAATTTTAATATTTTTTTCTTTAAACGAAACATTAGTTATGGTTGTGTTATTTCAAATGTGTTAATATTCCGGGACGGGATAGTTGAACCTTTAATATTATTTATACTAGACATTGATTGTCCTTTAGTTCAATTTTTTCAAGTAGACCATTTAGTTTTTAATGTCATCGGCATTAATCATATCCTTCCCCTTAACAGAATTTTATTTTATATAGTCAAACTACCGAAAATAATTTCGATTTAAAATGTAAATGAGCGAGTCAAGGTTTAAATGTGATTCACCAATTTCTTCTTTGTAATTTATTTAGGATATTTTTAACAATAGAAAATATGGTAAATAATTTATTGTCTGATAATTGCCCACCTTAAAATTTAAATAAAATTTTGAAATAAACAAAATTATCAACCTCAGAGTAGATGCCTCATTATATTAGATCCTTCTAAACCTTAAATTGATCCCGCAACAGGAATATCTGATCAATGACAATTGTAAATTTACGAGGCAAGGCAATGTAAAAATATTTAATAAATGGGTTAAATTCATACAAAAATATACTGCAATGTATATTATCAGTTTGCTAGTTTTTGTTAGTATTGAACTTTTCTTTATTTAGCCTATGAATTATTATGTGTGTTGATAACGGAAGCTGGATAAGAAATGGCCAGAAATATTATAGAAGCAATCTTCAAATTTGTCATACTTGGGTCAGATAATAACTTACCACGTCCGACAAAAAGGGGTGATCGAAAAAAATAAGAAAAGATATATTGATATCATTAAATTTTTATAAAATAAATTTTCCTACGGTTTTTAGGTAACTATTTGTAATTATTTCACTGAAATATTTTGAACACCATTCAACAGTACCTACGAAAAATTAATTTAAAGTATGTATCGCCTTTAGTTTGTAATAGTGTTTTAATAAACATAGAGAATTTAATTTCGAAACGCTTCTTACTATATTCCAAAATGTGTTTTATATACTAACAAATCTGTAATTAAACATTACATGTTGGAATTCTTAGACTGTTACTAACATAAGATCCTTTGATAATTGCTTCAACGATATATGAAAGAAAAATAAGCTGGACACGTTTTATTACTCGAGTTAGGATTTGGTTGCCCAAAAAAATCGTCCAATATTTCCTGGAATTAATTAATTATCGACAAAGATTTAAAAGAGAATAAAACAATTTTATGTGCCTTGCTGTGCTGCAGCAACAAGAATTTTGCCAATATGTTACAAAAGCGTCCAATATTGTATGATTAACGAAAAATGTAAAAGTATTTTAAATTTGTGAAATAATAAATATTTAATATTAAAGTTCATGCTTGTGTAATTATTATGTATTTAGTACTTTTTTAAGTAATTAATGCACCTTTATTAAAATCATTCTAAAATCTATTATTAAAAAATATTTTTCATTTTTCAGATTTAAATTGGTCAAACAAACAATTTCCTAATTATAGCGCTTATCTTTTCCTCTACTCTTCTTCAGACCTCATCAGCTGTAATTATTACATGAAAACCGACAAAGAAAAGTAGTATTTTTAACTGATGGGGTCGCAAAAAATAATTGAGAAATTCCTTTTATTAATAAATTCCAAAAATTTAATTATTTTCCACACCACATCCATTCCTCTTAGGAATGGCAGGGTAATAATAAGTCCCTGTTCAATTCAATATTTTCGAGAGCTAAGAGAGGTTGTTAGGAGCGTTGGTTTCCTGCTAAATCATTTCCCTCGCAATTGATATCTTTACGAAATCAAGTACCGCACCACACGGAACTCTTTCAAAAGCTAAAATTAGCCATATTTGCGAGGTTGAGTGGAGAGATTGTATGGACGAAGTGCAGGCGCGCTATGTATAGACACTTCTCAAGGATCAAATTCCACTTCAGCTGAATTATGCGAATTTGCTCTTTGGGTTCGTTATGGTGTCTATTTTCAATGTTACTGAATTCTCACACACCCAGTCTCGCTTTCTTTCCATTAATTCCGTTTTCTTCTCAGAAAGAACAGACTGATTAAATCAAATTATGCAGCTCGTGTATACATGTTTCAAATTTATTAATAATGACGTCCTTTCGCTCACAAATCAAAAAGTACACAAGTGAGGAAGAAAGACTTCAAATACTCGGTATATATACAACAACGTATATCAAATAAAACACAAAAGTAAATACTGAAATAAAATCTTTACATTGTCATTTAAAAAGTGATAAATCTAAAATGTTTAGATAAATACTTGAGTGACAATTATTTATTTATACACATTTCAATGGTAAAACACAACAAATACGGAATTTGGCGCTACAAAATCAAAGACAGTTGACTTCAGAGAAATTGAAGACCGTTGCAGACAGGGTAATAAATCATAGACAATTTGGCGGCGGTCTGGGTTTTCTAAAATAGTCGAGACTACGTGACACCTGGCTGTATCGAGATCTGATATTTTCCCCAAACAGATAAATTTTTATCTTAGATATAGAACGTTATATGATTGTGCAACTATAATTGATTGCTTGTCATCAGCATCTTTTATATAAGAAACAATTAGAATGAGATCAAATTCATGTGCAAGTTGTATCATCCTTCCTTTTAATCGAATTGCAGACAATAGTCATTTAACATCTCTCAACTGGATTTCACTTTTTATTTTACAGTAAAATAAGTGAGTGAAATTTGAAGGGAAAACTTTCCATCACTGAGAGATAGAGTAGAACTGTCCGAAAAACCCGGTCGGAAATTACTTTATTTTCATTTTTAATGTCAGACGTTAATTGATTAAAATGTAAAGTAATTTCCGCGTGGAAATTATTTTTTCCTGGTTAACGTTTAATAACTATCTGAAATATAATTCTATCAAAAAAAATCAGCCATAAGTTATAAAAACGTTAAGAAAAATTTATACAAATAGAATTTGACAACAACTAAGGAATACCGCCTTAATATGTCAGAAACTATATTAATTAAAATACAATACGGTTTGCAACGATTCGTCTCAATTTTTTGAGACTTCATCGGGCAACATTTGAGAAGTTCACATAAAAAAATATATATAAAGTGTTTAATTTAATCTAACCTAATACCATAAATAAAATACAAAGAATGGTCAAAATTTAGAAATAAAGTTATTTGAAAACGTTTCGTCCCCCAACTAACGGGATCTCCTCAGCTCATTAAGTGAAATAAATGACAAAATATCATGTTGCTGCTGTAACGTCGGGGACCTAAAGTATTACATTATTACACTGTATTATAATTTTGTCGGTCCCGGACGTTGCAGCAGCAATATGAAATTTTATAATATATTAATTGATGAACTGCGGAGGTCTCGAAAGTTGGGGGGATGAAACATATAAAAAAATAATATTGTATTTCTCACTTTGGTCATTGAGTTACAAATGTGGATATAAATTCAATATTTAAACATTAAGAGTACGAAAATAATATATAAAGATGTTTGAAACATACAAATTTAGAATTTTATGGACTATCCTCTACGTATCTTTCAGCCTGAATATTAACAAGTGACATTAGCATCTAAATATGTGACATATCACTCATAATCTTGCGAAATAATTTTTGTCTACGTCTAAAATTTCAACTGGGTTCCAATAATTTGTTAATATCTATATTTGTATAATCAAACGTTTGCATTATAAATTTTATCAGTGTCAATTTCTCAAGTGTTGTAAATGGAGACGAAACGTTGCACGTAATATAACTTTTAATTAATATAGTTTCTAACATATTAAGGCTGTGCCATTTATTTATGCAACGTTAGATAAATGACCACATAATTTAACAATATTTCACCTCCAATTTATTACTGCATCAGGTGTTCATTCTATTAATTTAGCACAAAAGCTGTTGTAAATGAATTTTCTACATAATCACGTTGTTCCATTTAAATCGATATTATATTAATAAATTCTGAGTTAAAATTTCAATAACAATTTCATAACTGACGGACAGTACAGCTATCGCATACTCCATTGTTCACCTAATGAAACCTTATATCAAGGACTAAACTATGCGAAATTATATTTTTATCAATTGATTTATTAATTTTTTTTCTGACTTCTAGCCAGTATATTTACATTCGTTGGCATGTTCACTTTAAATATATAAGAGAGGTAAGCCACACGTCGTATTGTAGCTGTCATTTTTAGGTATTTTCAACCTTTGAGTCGGATCGAACATTAATTAATATCGCTCCAAGAAGGGCAAAGTACAATACGCCCAACCAATCTTACGCAGACGTTCCGGAGAATTCGAGGTATTCCTCGCAAAAGGATCTTCCCCTCTCTCATTCAGCCTCTATTTGTGCTGAGCCCCATACGCCTTGACGTTTCTGCAAGGTAATTGAAATGAGAAAAGTTTTGAAATATTTCTTTCAACCATCAAAAGATCGACTTTGTTGTAAATAGGCACACTTTTCTTATTGGTGTCAAATATACTATTAAAATTATATTACTTACTCATTTAAAAAAACGAGGTGGATCTTTTTTTAAAAAAAGAAAATTCCTGGATTTGAGAGTAATCCACATGGTGGCAGCGTTTTTATAAAGGGATCATACAGCATAGATTAACTAGGAGCACGGGGCTGTAGTTTGAAGTATTCTACCCGGGATTCGCTTAAAAGTGATACAAGCGAATCCAGCAGGTTATTTGGACTCTTGATACGCCTTTCCGTTGAGTGGAGTGGGTTTCCTTTCTTAGAGTGGTAATTAACTCAACTTTAATTAATTCTATAATTTTATTATTATTTAATTATTTAGATCTCAGTATTAATTTTAATAATTTTTTCCGGCGGTAATCAAAAATAAGTTTAGCGTTCCGATGCCTTCTGAAAATGTAACAGGGAAATTTTTTTAATTGTTATTTTTTTTAGTTTATAAATGGAAATTCGATGAGTACTGGGAACAGAACTGAATTGTAATTTTTAAGTTGCCTCTCTTGAGAAAACACTTGATACGGCTGTTCTCTGATCGCAAGGCACCTGCGCTGAGTCTGGTTACTGTTTTAGTTGGCAGGCCTTTGCGACGTGTTTCACGAAGTTGTCGGAGACTCGATACATCAGAACACGTGGTACTTGTCTCTCCTTTGATACCTTATATAAACCATACCTTATATAAGCCATACTTTGTATAAATACAAGGGAAAAAATTATTAATTCAAAGATCAAAATGTACTGATCATTGCAATTTCGTATAATTCGCTAAGAACTGCTTTGTTGATGCGACTATAAATAAATTTCTTTTTTTAAAAAAAGTTCAATACAGTTTCCGTTTTAACTTTAACACCAATGCGATACAAAATAGTACCTTGAAATTTGACAACTATTGTTGTGTATTTTGTTGTTTCTGAAGTATTGAAAACTATAAAAAAGTAGAGTAGAAATGAAATTTATATTCCTGAAACTGTAGCGATTTTAATAGATCATTTCACAATTTTTTTTTAAATCTATTAAAATCACTTAATTTCTGAAATGATAGACTCATCAAGTAATATCCACGAAAAATGTTTCAAAGGTTAATTTTTTGTTTCGTTTAATGTTGTTTACTTTTAGAACGCTCTCTGGAGAAAGTCCGGGGTTTAACTACCGTCTCGGTAGAGTATATTTCATCCTTTTCCTATAATTCAGCTTCATAGCGCTCATGGCTCAGATTCATTTCAAATAATTTCTTGATTATTTCTGATTTGAAATCCTCCAAACGATTTTTTAATCTTAATAATAACCTGAAAATAATTGCCAAGCCTTAGTGTCATATGAATGGATTTCTCATATTTACATACAACATCAATTAGAAATAAATTAAGAGATGAAATATCTTTCCATCAATAATGAAGACATAATTTTTGTTTTTATAATTTAATCAATTTTGTTAATTTGATTATAAAGAGTTCCACGATCTTCAATTAGCAAGTTAGAAAAATTATATTTATTGTGTATAATTATTTATTATAGTATCCAATTTATATTTACTGGATGTGTGTCTCGAATAGGCTCCGAAACGGCTCAACGGATTTCAATGAAAATTTAAGGGTTTAAAACGAGAAGATTTAATTTAAATATTCGTGCATCTTCAATTTAGATATATTGCAGATAATATTAATATAATGTGATTATAAGTAGAAATTTTTTCTTGAAATTTCCGCGACGTGTAAACCAACTGCGAGTTATTACACTTTCCTATATCATTCCCCCCACCTACTATCTATTGTTACAGCAGGCTGAGAAAAATGAACTTCTTTGGATCGTTGATAGGATGTATACATAAATTGATAAAGGTAACATTAAAAGTTTAGGAATTGCTAATATCAAAATAAAAAGGAAAATTACGAATTTGGTGTCGAAACCGATGTAATGCTTTGTTACATTATGACCTTTAATATACGATTATAAGTAACAATTTAACCATTATGTGGGAGAAAATTTTTATTCTGTTAGAATACTGAAAATATATTTATTCCTGCTATTTTACCGGGGTGTATTTTCGAAACTCTCGAGATACTGGGAGTATATTTAAGGTTCATATTATGAAGTTTTCAATGTCTGTTTAGTTATGTGTCAACCAAGAATTAAATAATGCACCGGGCTAGTATAAATAAGTTCCCTGGCAACGCCGGTTCTCCAGCTAGTTTTTAATAACATTAAAATGCACTGTCTAGCTTTTATGCTGCGTTATATTAAGTTCTCATCTTTTTCAGCTATTCTTATTCCCATGTAATGAAACTCCAATTTAGAACGAAACTTAGTTTTTTTTTCGTTTTTCCTATTTGTATTGATTTTGATAAGTATGTACTAATTCAAGTGAATATTTTGTAGTTGACTAGTTGACCATTATATTAGTCTATGATTATTTATTTCTACAACCTGGAAGATAGTCCTTGGAATAAAGTAATATGAAATACTTACTCAACTATTAGAAAGTCATAGCTGTCTCTTTGAGATATATTTAATAGGTATCACGTTTTTTTGTCTGCAGTTTTCAGCGGCGCTCAACTTGCAATTGCTTACCTTACTCATAGGTAAAATTTGTCTAGTTTTTCATTTTCCAAGTCTTTGAGTGTCTGAAAGAGCGATACCACTTTTAATAAGCAGTGGTTCCGAGGCGTGGCAGAGAGTTTCCCCGAATGTGGGCAGGAATTTGTTTGTATAGTCTGCGGCATGCTGTGAGAAGAGCGCTAATAAGGTCGGGGTAAGAGACGAAGCGCCGTATAAATAACACGGCCTCTCCACTCCCGCAGAGCAGACGAGCTTCCACGCCATGAAAAATACGATAATACTCAACACCGGGTCTTGTCTCGGTTTCAATTTGAACGTTATTTTGCGTAAACGCGCTGCGCCTAAGAGGAAACGAACGAGGTGCGTCGA
Source organism: Eucriotettix oculatus (assembly GCA_034510155.1). Taxonomy (NCBI): domain Eukaryota; kingdom Metazoa; phylum Arthropoda; class Insecta; order Orthoptera; family Tetrigidae; genus Eucriotettix; species Eucriotettix oculatus. Next base: position 68,361,325 of record CM067378.1, read on the forward strand.
GCTGAGAAGTTCACCCTCTGGTTTCTAAAGTAATAACGGGGGACTATTTTAAACTATCTGGGTTCCCGGTCATGTCGGGCTTCTTAATTGTATCACCTCGACACCAATGTAATTTGATATGATATAAGCGGTGTAGAGAAACTATGTGAATCTCTTATTATTTTTCATTTGTAGATACTCATCATGATTCCAATACCCGTACATTTTATTTTAAATTCCTGCTCGTAATTACGCTCTCTTACGACCACTCACTCCGCTACAATGTCAAGTCGGTTTACATGATGCGCACTTAGCCCCAAAAAAACCTATAACCTCAAAATTTTGTTTGAAACAAAACCACGGTACAGAGAGTCAACTCGAGTAAGTTAGTTATTGTTACTTCTACTTTTATAAATTATTTACTTCTATGAATTAACCTATTTTGTGCACTGAAAATTAATATTTAAATAAGTATCAAGTATAAACTAGTAATTAAATAATTTTTAATCCATTTTTATGAACTGAAACTTAATATTTGAAACCAAATTCTGAACACATTGAAGGACGCTGTATTATCTTGCCCAGCTGTAATTCCCGTTGTCGGCCAAATATTCCAGACATTACTGTCATTTACAGCAAAATCAATTAACCCTTTTCGGTCGTATTAAATTTGGACATGGGTGTCGTTCTGGTATTCCTGAATTTCAAGACCCTCCTTCACGAAAATCATATACAAGCTGTTAGACCTATTTTAGAACAAACATACAAGGTAACAAAGGTCTCCTGTTTTATTTTCTATGTGACATAAGATGCAATTCTTTATTTCACAGATTTCTAAACCCCAGAAAAAATCTTCCTCCACCATTTTCAGTATTTTCTCATAAAACAATATGAACTTGCTAACTTGTCAGCTTTTTGCATGGCGAGTGTGGAACGACCGCGTTTTGATATCTCTGATTTGTCAGGGCAATGTTTTGGTTCGTGAAAAGGTCACTTGGACTCTAAAGAGCTTTCAGGGAAATTATGAACTGATACATGAATGAATAGAGTTAGGATTCGTACGGTTCCTTGCTGTGGTTGGTGGGAGTAGACAAACGACCGCAAAAGATTAAAACTTTGACGTTGCCACGATACGTGAGCTAATCGTTCTTGCCTCATTTGCACTCTCATTCTTTAAAAAAAAATTACTCAATCGTTTTTCTACTGATTTTATTTATAGTCGCATCAACTGCTGGGTCACTAGCTACTTTTACAACTGTTACATTTAAATTACAGGATTCAAATTGATTTTTAGGCAGTCTTCATAATCGATGACTTACATTCAAAATTTTTGGCTTTTCCTCAATGTTAGAACTGTACTTCATAATCAAGAGCCACGTTGTACAAAGTAAATGACGAGAGTGATTGTTTCTTTTTCGTATATGCTACATCATTAATAGTTTATGTAGCTTGGATATGTTGTTAAACGACAATTACGGATTGATTATAGTTTTCTTCCTTATCCAGAATTTTTATAACACAATTTTAACCAAGTTTTCCCTTAAGTATGAAATATTCAAGCATTATAGGTAGGTTTTTTTAGTTTGTTTTAACGTCCCATTAACAATTCATTAGGCACGTCCATATAATCATGCACTCAGACATTTGAGGAGAGTAGGTAGTAGACCATAGTTGTAGTACCTAGAGATAATATCTTTTCCAACAGATTTTAATGAGCCAGAAACGTGAACAGAAATTTATTCTCTCTTTCAGAGTGGGCGACTTCCCCCTCTCTGATCTTTGTTACCTGAAAAATGAACAGTATTCATTAATTAATGTCAACCGTTCGTTATTGTCATTTATCCAGGATCTTTCGTCTATTAAGAGACATTTTACCCGCTAAGTTTTTCCGATCGTCTGTACATAGACGTATTTCGTGGAACTTATCGGATGAATAGGACTACTAACAAACGTAAATTTCTGGTTTACTGTTTCAATAACTGACGGACATAATTGTTCCGTGGCTATTTTACATTTGACAGGCAATAAAGGCTTATATTGTTTGAATAATTACACCTGATTTAATTAGGATTATTATCTAATATCCATCAAACCTACTAATACAGTTTCCTTAAAGATAAGAAACTACAAGGACCCACTTAACACCTATAGCAAACACCGATTCGTTTCCAAAATCTCTTCCTCGGACCGTAATTCCTGCTACATCGGACAAATTAAACGGTCTTTAAAAGGTACTAACACTTAACATTCATACTATATCAAATTCCACGTTGATAAAGAATTTATCGTCTCCCAACGAATTATTATCTGCAGCCATAATTTTGACTATATCATGCCTTCTAGAATTATTTACGAAATACTTTATATTAAATTAACATCACTTCACGCTGATAAGGTCGTTCAAATTCTTCGCTTTTGTTAATTTAGATTGTGTGTAACTAAATATCTAAAAACTGTTTCTCATATAACTCCTAAATTTCACACCTACAAACAGTATAGAATATTGAAGAAACACAAAAAATAGTGTTAATTATTCCATGACTCTTTTTAATTATATTTATTAATTGTTAACTTTTAGAGACCTGAATATATATTTTTTAATAATAAGAAGTTTTATCTTATTAACCGACAGTCTTTAATGAGAAACAAATATAAAGAAAAATTAACAATTCCAGAAGTTTCTACGAGGATTAGCGTATTTAGCTAACTGCGAATTTTTAAATTTTATTTAGCATAAATTATTTATCATTCAACAATGAATGTTTAGAGGGTGAAACGTTTTGCAGTTAAGTGTTACATACGACAAGTTCTACGTTATATATATATATATATATATATATATATATATATATATTGTAATATACTTTTTTGTGTATAAAACATTTATTAATTTAAATTACAAATATGATCAATTTTAATAATTTTGTTTATTAATTTAAGTGAAGACACGGGCTTAATCCCAGGGGATTTTGGGTCTCTCAAGAGATGGAGTATGCATTAGCTGAAAATAGAAAGAAAATAATTGAATGTTAATTTATCCAGAGCAATGAGCAAGTTTCACAATTTTTAGATCGCTTACCCACAATTACTGGCCCAACAAACATCCACCTCTCGAATGTTTGTGCGTCTCTGGATATCTGCTCTCTGGATATCGCCTGCCTTCTGCGCTCTGCTCCACTCGCCTCCCTTCTGGGGTCTGATGCACTCGCCTCCCTTCTGGGGTCTGATGCACTCGCCTCCCTTCTGGGGTCTGATGCACTCGCCTCCCTTCTGGGGTCTGATGCACTCGCCTCCCTTCTGGGGTCTGATGCACTCGCCTCCCTTCTGGGGTCGAGCCACGTCCTCTCGGGTCTGATCTGGTCTGGTCGCCTCCCTTCTCGGGTCTGCTCTGGTCTGGTCTGCTCTCGTCTGGTCTGCCCCACTCTGATCTCGAGCCACCCATCGGCTTCCCTTATAAAGCTTCTGGCGGGAATTCCCCTATTTCTCCAACATTTCGGGGTTCCCCGCCCTCGTTTCCCCCCCGGGGAAACACCATCTTTCGGCCGACTAGGCATTGTTGTTGGCCGAACTGCGCCTCATAACGCCACAACGTTACAAAATCCCCCTTTTTATCACAATATATATATATATATATATATATATATATATATATATTTGTTTTAGAAAACTAAAAATTTATATTTAATATTAAAAGTAATTTTTTTTCAGAAAAATATACCTCATATGAAAAGGAGTACCACCTTAATATTCTTGACTAAGTTCAATTTTCTTACAAGCGTACTTGTGTGAAATTTTACAACTGAATTTATTGTCTGATGATATTCAAACGGCCCAATGATATCATTTCTTTAAATGGCTTCATTATATTATAATCATGTGCTTACACCTGGTTTCAGCTCTTATTCAAGTCTTGGCGTTGCATATAAATATTTTGAACAATTGCCCAAGAGAGATTTTGAAATTATGAAATATACAGATCAGCTGAAGAAGAAAATTCATCTGCAATAATTTACGCTGATAATTGATTTGAATCTGTAAATTAAACGTACTTAAAATCTTACTTTTTAGAACATATTCGTCTGTTGAATAGCATTAACACTATAAAATATTCCAAATTCCTTGTGAATCAGTGTGTAATTAATTTTGAAAGAAATTATTTTATTGTTTGTAAAATTCGAGCACGTATAATATTTCAAAACTTTGTTAACCTTGAATATAATTACTTCTGGTTTAAGCACCATAAGCAACCAATCAAAATCGTTATCAACAGAAGGTTTCTGCAAGTAGCATGTGAAACTCAGGTTTCGTTTACTGGTTGTATAAAAAAGTCAGCACTTGGATATTTTCCAGATGTTTGACACGGTACAATTCTATGTAAATAATCGAAATCTATCATTAGCCGCGTTGTGGGACGATACTCAATCTTTTGCGCATTAGCAGCAGATTTATTTTTTCTAAAAAAAAAGAGGCACACAAGAAGACTTAGATATGCGGGGACTGTCATTAAATATTTTCTCTATTAATCAATTTAGTCATTTGGTGTATTTCGAGCAGATTTGCGTCATATATTCTATCTTTTAATGTAGAGCGAATGTTCAGGATAAATAATTATATAAAAATTAACATTTGTGGGAACCAGTTTCTGTACAAGTATCGCAAAGTTCCCATAAAAATACAAAGAATTCATAGATAATTAGCTATTTGTCCTCATTTCAGAGAAATTGAAGATTTCCCCTTTTCTGCATATATATCATATATACATATATATTTATAACTCATTATAATATTGAAAAAAATTATTATTTTATATCACTTAATTTGAATATACAAATAAATTATTTTTACATTGACACATAACCCTTCAGTTCGTTTTTCTAATACTTTAATACCAGAATGCAATAGAAAAAAAAGATGGAGGACTTTTGAAAGTTCTACGTTATTTAATCTTATATTTGTTATGGCATCAAGGAACGAACAATTTGAGAAATTACTCCGTGAGATGTTCTGAACTAGTACTCACGGACTACAAGCCGTCAATAGGAAGCCTGTTTAATGTGTCCAACGAAACAAGCAAGAAAAAACCCAATATGTAGCAAAATGGAGACATACGAGTTGGAAATATGAGATATAATATTGGTAGACTAAAACAGAAATTGTAGCTATCCGATTATAGATTTCCCTTTTATTTTGTACGAAAATAGATACATTTTTTTACTCGCCCTCAAAAACGCAATAAACATATTTATTTAATGTGTCGAAAAGAACTGCAATGTATAAATAGAAAGTCTTCAATTTTTTATTAACAGAACTCGTTTTAGAAACTTTCTACTATTTTTTTTATATTTGTCCATTTATCTTATCTGGTTATAATTTAGATATTAAATTAAACTTCTAAATTTTTGCAAATACAAGAACTGTGAAGTGAACACAGTAATGTTTTGTTACATGTGACGAAGTGTGTTTGTCAATGATTTCCTGTTGTACCTTCTACGTTATCATTTATGATTAAGGATCACACGCCTTTTTGACCGTATTCACCTAATTATTCAGCGATAGTCAGTATCAACCAGACCTGAGCCACCGTGTTCCTGACTTCTTTCTCCTCTGTGATGATTTCTGGTGATCTCTAAATCTCAAAAGAAATTTTCCTGTGACACCCATTCTTTGCTTACCCCTTTCGGGGAATTTCGGTTCTGGTGCTGGGGATCTCCAGCCTCTGGAGTTTGCTGGAGGCTGAGCTCTGGAATTCCTCATGCGACGAGAATAGCTGCCATGACATGTTTAAGAGGCGCAACTCCCGTACCATTGGCTACTCCCCAGCCTCTCCGATAATTTGTCAAAAAGAAATTATTAAATTATTTCCGATGACGGTATGTTTTTATGCATGGAATGTAATGTAAAGAAAAAAGTATAGGATGTAGAGGGCGACGTAAACCTGCGAAATACGCTTCACTTTGAGATAAGTTGGAGAGTGGTGAAACTTTACTAGGAATTTGAGTCTCATGACGTGACTGGAGTTCATTTCAATGTAATGATGTCCCTAGACAGAAAACTTCAAGACGGTTGCAAATATATAACAGCTTCTATATTAAAAAATATATTTATTCCACTACCCAGGTATCTACTGATATATGTAAACAATTTTTAGTCTACCAGTTACAATATAATTATGCTAAAACTTTTCATTTGAGGAGAAAGTTGTATTTACTAACGTCGGTTCTCTATTGTTTTAATTTTTGGATAATGGTCATCTAAGACATGTGGGCGAAACTATAAAGACCTTCCAAACTGGTTCATCTGCAATAAGCTTTGTATAGAGCTCTGTAATCAGGTAACTTTTCCTCTTCCTTGCTGTTGATCACCATTCCTTATCACTTGTATATTCTTTTATATTTAAATCAGCCCCACGTTTGGGCGCCTATTTGTAATGTACAGCTTTGAAACCTTCAGATATTGGGATAGAAATGACAAGTTATTATTATTTTTAATTTATTAATAAATTAAACTCATTGTAAATTTGTTGGGCCACAATTTAGAAATCTATATCAGGGTCTTCGTGGGATTTGTAGTTTATGAACAGTGGAAAGCAAAGTTATAGCTATGTAGTTGCCCTTACCAGCCTCTCTGTAATATAAATGAATCTTGTTATAAATCCTTTTATTAGCGGATTGGGAGCTTTAGCCTATTCGCAGCTCTAGATGCCCTTTGTAATAATCGCAGCACTATTGACTACAACTTTCAAGACACTGTCACAGTGTTCCATAAAATGAGCACAAAACTGCTCAATTTATTATTAGAGACGAGTTTTAAATCTTCACTCCTGCTTTCAATTCCCCTCTATAAAGGTGTTAAGCTGTTAGGCTTTTTGTGATGTATCTATTGTCGAACTCTTGGCCAAGAGTTCCGAACTTTGGTTACGACGTGAATGAAGAATGAATTTAAATAATGATTCCCATTACGTCTATTATATATCCAAACGATCCGAGTCACATTTTTTAGTTTAACCAAAGCGTGAACGTGTTCTTCTTATCAAACCATTGTTATAAAACAATATAACATTCCATATATATATATATATATATATACATATATATATATATCAGAGATGAGGAATATTAAATTTCCAAAACGTTATTCGAGGAAAACGTTTATCCATTTCAATGAATTATGCTCCCACAGTTGGCCGGTCGGCGATAGGAATGGAAAAGTACAAATGGTGTTGCCACGCGCGGAGAAATCCTGCATGTTGTCTGTCAGGAGATTCTCCAAAATACCCACTTCCGTCCTCAGAAGACAGCTAAAGATGTCACAGAAATATGTAAACATCTCGTAACCAGTATACGGCCTCTCGTATTTTAGATCCCGCAGGAAATGTTCGGCCAAGAGTTCTCAGCTAGACATTTCGCAGCTTCTCTCTCTTTGCGCGGTGACCAACAGCAGTACGCTAAAATTAAAAAAGACTTTTAACTGAAGTAGTTTCCGGTTTTAATTGGCGTTGACTATTGTCTTTCCGAAGTCACGGATTATTGAAAGTCCCTGGTCCTTCAGAATTTACCGAATAATAACAAGCCAGCCGACAGGCGCACAAAATTCAGTACGAAAGTATACCTGCAGACTGTACTGTACTAAGTAGAACCCGGTCTGAAGTTCAGGAAGCTCCAAAAGGTTTTGATTAAGATTGCCTGAAACTTTTCAAACCTCAAAAATGTAGATGTAGATTCATGTATTACGTGCTGAAGAAGTTTCCACGGATTTACTTTATCGGGCAGATGGACGAGTTCTGCACGCAAGCAATATTTGGTTCAGTATTGGTTAGCTTAAGCCTTAAATCGCCAGTGATTCCGACAATTAACCTCTACTTGTGATTGGTTGGGACTGAAAGCAACTTTACACCTCTACGAGCATGGTAAAGACAGTAAATGAGCAATAGCCATTTCAAGAAATGTGACGTCTTATGGTTGAATTCCTACAAAAGTTTTCTAAGAAAGCCCATATAGCGGTGGTCCTGGGTTCGGGTCCTGGGTCCGATCAACATTTTCCCCATTCTTGTCTTTATTCTAAATTTAGCTAAACACCCTTTACATGAGCTTCCAGCAAGCCATTTCTACTTGTTGTGAATTGAATTTCGTGCACCTCTGATCTATTTACACAATGTTCATTCTTCACTGAACTCCTAGAAACTAGGTTGTGAAGTATGCGGTTAGTAAATTATAGGTGAGCCTAGCTTAGGTTTACAAGAGCGGGAGGATGTTGAATCGGTCCTCGGGACGTCGATTAGGACTAGCTCAGAGATAGAGTACCCACCCGTAAAGTGGGAGGTCCTAGGTTCGCGTTCTGGGACCAGTGGACATTTTTCCATTCTTGTCTTTCTTCCATATATTTCTTTACATTTATTGAAAAAATATACAAAAACGTTTTGTAATTTCATCTGCCATTTTGAACCCAATTTTTTATTACTACAGTTGCTTTGGCTTCTCCTGATTTCGGAATGACACGATATTCATATTTTTCATAACTGGTAAAACCATTCAATATATAATCTGAAACCGCTAAACATTTATCTAAATAGAGAATTGTAAGAAATAATTGAAATGTGGTGATACAAAAAGAAGAAAGCTTGTAATTCAGAACTATAAGACATCTAAAAATAACCCGAAAGAAACCATTTTTGTGTGGAGGGAGTGTTAGTTTGCGTTTGGTAAACTTAAGATTTTTACAAGGGGGATTTTTTAAAAAGGGTGGACCTCATGAGAGGTAGAGTTTAATTTCCCTTGCTCAAATCCTGGCATCGACGTGGAATTTGTGTGTTTACTATGGCCAAAGAAAACTGGTATTAAGATTGAAGGAAAGTCCGTATACTTGCCAGGTGCCACGCTAAACAAATATTCATGATTTGCGTCAGTAACATACCTGGCAGTCGTCTCCAACCCCGCGGTCTTCTGGGTCTAACTGCGTTAATGAAGTAAAAAAATGGGAGGGGGGAGATAATTATTTTAGGAATGTGTCTGACAGTATTCAGAGCAACTGTCAGCAGGTTGTTGCCCGGAATGAGTAATGATAAAATCTTCACACCAACGCCAACTACCGCGGACGTTGGACCCCATGAATCATCTCGTCACGATCACAAATCTGTTGGCGATATATTCAAATTGCTTAATGTCGTTTATTAACGCTGTTAATTGAAGTGTTCGGATTCAATAAACCTCATGGGTGTGTGAAGAGTAATTTCCACTTAGCGCGATTGGCGAGCCGAGCTGAAGGAATCGCGCCCGCCCACGCAGGTCTTCCGTAAATTGTAACGTAAGCACTGAATTAGTGGCGGCTCGGCGGAGTTGAGAGAGATTGTTTGCTCACTTAAACTGTCTCGCAAATAAAGTTAGTTTATTTGTCTCCCGCTGCGTCGCTCGCAGGAGCCGTCACTCTTGGAGTTTTGAATTTCTCCCGCGGCCTTGCTCTCTGTGTGTGTCTGTTTTACGAGTCAGAAAGGTTTTGCTGTGGTCATCCTCTAATGCGCCGACAGTGGAAACACCGCAGCTGCGACCATAAACGTCTGCCATCTCAAATGTTAACGCTGAGACACTTCGGGCTCTTTGGAACCATCAACAGAAGGGACGCTGCCGGAAGCAGACGAACTTCAGAAGCCCACATCAAGAAGAGACCTTTCAAGACATTTTCGCCTCGTGAAAACGAGAATTAAAAATCACACTTAAAATGTGCTACGAGAATCAGTTTGTTGAAATCATTTTGAGATCAGTAATTAACACTATTAAAATAAAACTTTCAATACAGATCGATGTAAAAAAGAAATAGCGCTTCTAATACACGAGTATATAAACGCTGTCAGCCTCCCGTTAGAAAAAAAATTGTCACTGAATCGTTGATAGGAATTTAATACAGAAATAAAAAGTAGAGCATCATAATGCGGATGAGATACGTATGAAAATAGATAGCACTAGCCAAGTTAATTTATCTATACCAATAAATAAAATTTAAGTGTATGTATGTCTGTCTGACTGACTGTATGTTTGTATCGAATAGACTCCGAAACGGCACAGAAGATTGCAATGAAAATTTGAGGGTTTATAAACAGGAGATTTAACCTAATTATTCGTGCATATTTCGTTGCGATATTTTGCATAAGATATAATTTAACTACAAATTCTACGAGATGAATTCTTCGATTAAATGCATTCGAGTCTGCAAAGTGAAAGCGGGTTGCCTGTATTCTTGATCTGTTTATGCTCTGAACATAATAACGGATTTCAATGAAAATTTAAGGGATAGAAACAGGAATTTTAACTTATATTTTCGTGTATGTTTCATTTAAATATCTTGCAGAGTTCAGAAGATATTAATGTAAATATTTATAAGTGCCGCGTGAAAACCCACTGCGAGTTAAAAGTCCTATTAGGTGTTTCTTTACAGTTCATCCTACTTATTGTATTATAAGCGTAATTTTGCAACATAAGAGAGAGAGAGTGGAGGGTGGGCGAGTATTCTTACTCCATTCATTGTTGCAGTATTATTTGCGCCGCATATCGTTGGCAGAGAGCTAACTTCCTGAGAAATAATAAACTGCTTTGGTTCGTCCATACGATGGTTTTATTAGTTGCGTGGGCAAATTTTAATATTTAGTAATTGCTCATTTTTATTTTTGGTTATTAGGAAGGGAATTGAAAAGGGGAAATGTTGTAGTTAGAGCAAGATAGCCAAGGGTTGACTAGGACCCCCGGGCTGTAGTTTAAGGATCCTACCCGGTGTTTCACCATGAGAGATGCAGGGAAAACCCTAGAAAACCGGCAATTGGCTCCAAAACGTGTGAAAGTGGGACCTGTTCAAAGCCAACTGCGATTTATAAGGTTTGCCCTGAAGGGATCATAAATAAATGATACCGTACTTTTTATAAAGAACTATTTACGCGCGGACGGGCAGAGCTAGTTGCCAATAAAATGCTACAGTCAAAGGTGAAAAGGGGAAATAATGGTGTAAAACAGACGCAATTGGTTGAATGTAGAGAGAAAGTAATTAACGGGATATTGGATGACTAATTAAACATGTTTGTAGATAACGCAAGCAGGAGTGGCTGAAAAGTGTAACTAACCCCAGCATGCGTATAGCAATGAAAACCTTTCCACCTGGACGATGCCAGTCGAAATGTCACATAATATTTACTTGACCCGGGGGAAAACCAGAGAACGGTTTCTGCAATAAAGAGGTCCTCCTTAATTTAGGAAGAATCCATCCTGCATGGCAATCTGATTTAATTAGCCAGGCATCTCATAAAATAAAAGTCTTGCGGTATTAACTGTAATTGATACCGGGAAAAAGAAACTCTATGAATTTATATATACAACTGTAGAAAATAGAAATTGGGCGAGACAGAATAAAATTAGCAGGTAAAATCTTGAGTGGAAAACCCCATTATTAGGATTACGTAAGGATTCAGAATAAAAAAGGACAAGTACTAACAGTACAAATGGCAGTCAAGTCTGCATAAGTTAAAATTGATATTTCATTTGTCATTTAATAATAACAAAATTACTATTATGTCGTATAACAACAGTTCGTAATATAAACCATAAAAAACTTAAAAGATTACGTCTTCATAATTTTATGAAATAAATTTCACATTCTAGTAATAAAATTAAAAGATGGTTCTTGTAAGGAACGAAACCTTCCGGATCTATTTTATTATTTCTTGAGTAAAAGAGGACGTATATTTTAAAGGATTTTATTTAAAAATTATTATTAGTCAATAGGCCATAAAATGTGAGTTATTGTTAATATCAATATTGAAAATATTCATAAACAATATAAACAATTACGTTGGGTCTATATCAGGTGATACATAATATCAATTCGAAAATATAAGATGTAATGTAATACATATCTAGGATAAAAATTCAAGAACAGAAGAATGCATTCAAAACTATCTGGATTAGATTTCCTGCTTGGTAAGAGATTTTTTAAATTATTATTTTTGCATAAAGATGGAAAAATTTTGATTACTTGAATTACAATTTCAAATTTCAACGAAAGGAAGTTTCAAATGAGAATTAAAATACTCTCGGTTTATCAAAAGCTCAATTTCAGTTGTCTCTGAAGTTTTGCTAATTTCATAACCACATCATTCTAGAAGAAATATCAGAATATTAAAGTATGTTGACGATTAAAACCGGAAACTCTTAAAATATTTTCGGTTTAACCGCAAAAGAATGTAATCAAACTACGTAGCCTTTCTCGGTTGATAAAGCCGGAAAACTTTATGAAATAAATTAACCCGGAAATCCAACTTTAATAAAATACTACCTGGGTGCCCGGCGTGGCCAGTTAATGAATTTATATTAGCCCGCTGCAGTATTTAATTCGACAGAAATGTCATTGTCAACCCGTTTTAAACCATCAGATAGATCGTGAAATTTTTAGAAATTTAGCTTTTCACGCCCTTTATCATCTAAATTGCACAAATGAACGCAGAAAATTTTAGGAGGATGAAAATCCAAAACAATTCATCTTCATTTATGAAAAAAATTATTTCAAATACACTTCAATTGTTTAATGTCGAATTAATGGGTAAATAATACAGTCTGTATGCACGAAATTACAATACTCTAAATATATATCGGAACTGAGCAACATGAAATCGAAATGTCAAAACAATGCCAATCTACGACGCAAATAACTTGCTCATATATTCATGCGTACGTCAAACGCCACAGATCAGGATGAAAATTTTGGATGGTTTTTATGTGAGAAATCAAAAAAAAATACAAATATTTGGTCGGAAAATTAAAAGAAAATTTCTGGATGTTGATCACAGCGCCACTTACTGGGTCAAAATATAGCTGAAAACCATCAAGGTGATCACATGAATAAACAAATAAATTTCATGAAACTCGGTCAAGCCGTTTAGGAAGATAAGAATTTCGAACCCACGCAGACTGAAATTTTATATATAAAGATAGATACAAAGTATCTAAATTTTAATTTCCAAATATCATAAAAAATAGTTTTAATTACGAAAAAAGTTCCAAGGAAACTTATTGTAGCTATTTTAATTTTGACTTTTACTTATTGTTACGACCAAATTAATGATCGTTTTATTCTCTTTTTCTGCCACCGAATAGGACATGAAATTATGTTTAGTAACCCATACAGTCCTCGTTAGCGTTCTGCAGGAAATTAAATATGATATTTATACGGTGATCGGCATTTTAACGATTAAAAAATAAGTGCAATAGCGAGGAAGTGAGGAATCATTCATTATTTTTTTCCAGTTTCGAAATAAACTACTATGTGTCATCTATTGATTCAGGTCGTCTTCAGATGATAGAAATAAAAAATACAGAGGATAGATAAATATTATTTATGTATTTTTCGTTGTGAATTTTGAATTATTGAAATTATTTAATGTTCGAAAGTAAACTATCTTTTTTTATATTGTGAGGGCTGTAGGAGTCGCAATCTCGCCCTGAGATAGACACATTCAGCCCCACGGTCGCATTTTTTGCACGCAGGGGTATTTTTCGCTAGTGCGAAAGGGGTGCGTCACGTCCCCGGATGTGACGTTGCTTCGCCATTGTGTTTTCCCCTGCGTGGGAGGGATCCTGTTTTGTTGCTCATTAAAACGCTACAAATTATTACCAGTGGCGCAGGAAGGAGCGCGTTTAAAAGCCACGCGCCGTTTTTCCCGATTAGTGAGTGGGTGGGTGGGCAACGAGAACTGTGGCCGCAGAATAAAACTCCATTAATCACCGGAGCCGGTCACCTGAAAAACAAAACAGAAATTACAACCTACGCGTCATAGTGCGGAACATTCGAGTATCAAATGAAATACATGGCAACGTCAGTAGCAGTTACTGTTTTTTTTTATTCGAAGATCCTCTGTTAGTGCTAAAGCGGGTCAGAAACAAAATTCTGGCTGTAAACCTCCGCTCCTGAAACTTGTCATCGACGTGGTTCTTAACATGGTAAAATTTTTCTATTTAATTAAAATTCTTTATCGGAACGGTTTTTTTAAAAAAATCTTCCCGTGACACGACTTAAATTTCACACCATTTCAAGAACGCAACACGTCTTTTTTATTATTTAAGTCACCTTGCACTGATTAGCAACTGCTACATTTTTTTAGTTACATATTTACATAGATAACATTTAACTGAGGCAGATAGGTGCAAACAGCACAGAACAATAAGTTTAGTATCTCATGCATGCAAAATATTAACGAAAATAGTATATAGGACGACGGAACGACAAATAGAATGCGAGTTAGGAGAAGATCAGTTTGGTTTTAGGAAGAATGTATGGTCAAGAGGAGCGGTATTAACTCTCTGTCCAATTATAAAAGATAGGATAAGAAAAAACGGGCCTACGTTCATGGCATTTGTAGATTTAGAAAAAGCCTTTGATAATATGAACTGGAACACACTATTAAGCATTTTTGAATATTTCAGCAGTAATTAGAAAAGGAAGGAGTAAGACAAGGATACCGTCTGTCGCCCAAGCTGTTTAACTTATATAGAACAGGCAATGAAGAAAGTTAAAACGGAATATGGAAAACGAATCATACTGTAAGGAGAAGAAATAAAAACCTGTGTTTTCCGATTATATTGTAGTTTTAGATGTGTCAAAAGAAGACTTGGTAGAGATAATAAATGGCACGAACGTGGTCCTGGAGGAAGAGTACAACATGAGGATTAATAGAGGTAAAACCAATGTAATGGAGTGTAGTATGGGAAACACTGGAATAACAAAATGTGTTAGATTAGGAAGGGATATTTTGAAGGAGTTTAAGGAATTCTGCTGCTTGGGAAGCATAATAACTCTGGATGGTAGACGTATAAAGAATAGGATAGCATAGGCAAGGAAGGCTTTCGTAAGAAAGAGGAATTTACTTACGGGTAATATAAGTGTGAATATTAGAAAATAATTCATAAAAATGGTCGTATTAAGTGTGGCGTTATATGGGTACATTACGTGGACGGTAGGAGTTGCAGGAAGGAAAAGGATAGAAGCCTTTGAAATGAGGTGCTATAGAAGACTGCTGAAAATCAGATAAATGGAAGGAATAACTAACGAGAATTTCTAAGCAAAATAGAGGAAGAGCGAACATATGGAGGATTTTGACCAAAAAATTAGTATTAGAGGGAAGTTTGTGAGGAAAGAATAGAAGACGGAATAGAAGAAGGATTGAATACGCAGAGCAGATTAGGGAGGATGTTGGATGCGGAAATAAAGTTTTGCGCACGATAGGTTAGTATGGAGGCTTGAACCTGACTAGTATTAGGACTGAATAACACAACATTAACATTTAATTGGTTATCATAATTTTTATGGAACTTAAGGTCATTAATGAAGTTTATTGCATGGTGTATTGTGTTTGTGTTGTTGAGTTAGACATTTAGGTTTCTATTTCTGTGGACTTGTGTTTAATTGCAATCAAATGTATTGTAATGGTAAATCACAACAGAATGCGGAATTTGGTGGTAAAATAATATAAGACAGGCGGCTTGAGTGAAGTTGAAGAAGGTCACGGGCAGGGTAATAAAACCTAGACAAGTT
The DNA here is from genome assembly GCA_034510155.1 of Eucriotettix oculatus. Classification (NCBI taxonomy): domain Eukaryota; kingdom Metazoa; phylum Arthropoda; class Insecta; order Orthoptera; family Tetrigidae; genus Eucriotettix; species Eucriotettix oculatus. Next base: position 68,376,865 of record CM067378.1, read on the forward strand.
GGCGCCGGGTTGGATTTTCAAAATTCATTGAATTTCTGGGCAACCTGGAACCTGGCGAGGCTTGGTGTTCTCCACAAAACATCGGTGAAGTGGGGTGATAAGTTCCTCCAAAATATTGAAGATGAAGACTTTTTATTGGAGAGGATCGGGCCCCCACCACCGAGGGAAATTAAATGGGGGTGTGGAAAAATTTGTTCAAAACCAAGTAAAGGTGGATTTAGGCCAATGGGAAATGAGGAATTAAGAATGGACATTAAGCCGAGAACATTAAAACAGCACAAAGTTGGAAAGTAAGAGGTAGGAGATTGCAGTTGGCGATGAACATTTGGATAATGACCGGATTGCCTGCTTTTTTCCGAGGTGGCAAAGAAGAAAACTAAATGCGCAAGGTGTACATTGCTCAACAAGGAAATTAAAGGATTGGGTTGAGAGCGGTACGTCATCTATGACCCGAAAGTTCAAGCACGTGTTCCAGGCTAAGATGAATTACCCTGTTCGTAACAGTTTCCCGATTTCCTCGTACTGCCAATACCGCGTAGAGTTTGTGTACGTATTTCTGTTTGTATGAGAAAGGCCGCAAAGACGACCCTAGGGTAGATCTCATGTCTCTAATTTGTAAGATATTTATGTTTGTAAATAGTGTATACAGTATTTAGTTTTAATCATAAAAAGATCGGCTCTGTAAATTAAAACTGATTCACTTATGTTATATTATAATTACTATTACAAAATTAACTATTGGTGTATTTTTGGATAAGACGTGTTCGTGTGTTACTTTGGAGTGGACTGTTGGTAATTGTGAATAGATAATCTGGTCTCTTCAGTTGTGTAATAGGATTTTTTAAAATTATTTATTTCAAGTCGCGCCAACAGCGGTCACTTTACCATTTAGGGGATCTTATCTTCCTTGTAAGGGTGACTCGATTTGGGAACACAAAGACAAACATAAATACCAAAGCCCTTGCCAGGAATTGAACCCGTACTCAGTGACGCTATCCACTAGTCCAAACAGGCCGGTAATAGTATTTGATTTTCTGTGTAAAAGATATTTAATTACAGTATACATATTTCTAATTTACAGAGGATAACAGTACGGACCGACAATTTACACTATTGATTTTTGTCTGATAAATAAGTATAACAAAATAAACATTAACCAACAATTCAATGCTTCGTTTACAGTGAAGGTGTCTTTAATGATACATCTCATCACCTTAATTTAAAAAATGTACAGAATATAAAATAAAATCTGTTAACATTGAAGTTTCAGTAGGGTTATTAGAATACTAATAATGTTCAAGTTAAAGCTGAAATGTGACAAAATATTAATTGTTATTAAAGATGGAAGACTTACCACGTAAAAATAATTATGAAAAGATTTTCAGGTTTCCGTTTGGATCATTTCCGGAGATATAAACGTTTCTGTGACGTTCTCCGGCATATGTACTGGGCAAGTGTCGATTCCGGCATGTGTCATTTTATTAATGAGGAAGCGGTGATTCTAAACTTTTCCTTGTTTATTTTATGAATTTTCCTGCTATGAACAAGGAAGAGTTTGGATTCAGCACTTCCGCATAAATAAAATGTCACACACAGAAAACAAGTATTATCCAAAAGTGATGAAGGAGCAAATCAACGAGTACCATTCAATGCAACCATTTTTTTTACAATGCTTACGTTAATTTGATAGTATTTTCTATTTCTGGAATATTTCACAAATGTATAAATTGTACAGGATCTCTAAGTGGAGGCGTGCCAAACTTTGTACAACACTTCCTTTAAATAAACGTATATAACATCTAACAAAGAATAGAAGTCTTTGAAATGTGGCGCTATTGGCGAATGCTGAAAATCAGACGGGTGGATTGAATCAGACACGAGGAAGTTCTAAACAGAATAGAGGGAAAAGCGAAAAAAATGGAAGATGTTTATTAAGAGAAGGGATAGATTAATAGACCACGTTTTAAGACACGAGGGTCTTGTAAAATTAGCATTAGAGTTAAGTGTGTGGGAGGCCAAGGATGGAATGCGCTAAGTAGATAAGGTGCTGTTAGTTACAATTAAATGAAAAGACTTGCTCAAGATAGGTTAGCATGGAGGGTTGCATCAGTCCAGTCTTAGGACTGACAACTAAAACAACATCTAAAAGTGTGTGTTAGTGCTTCTCTCGATCCATCATACATTAACATTTATTTAACACAAATTCCAATTGGGTTCTGAATTATGTAACAACAATAATGTGGAATTGAGGCTTAATTACTGTAGTGGCAAAAACGGGTCTCAGAGATCTCGCTTATGTAGACGAAATTATTCTCTGTTCTTGGTTCGTCTTGGATCTTCTTGTCCAGGTATCAAGGATGCGTTCAGGAAATTTCTCCCGATTTTTTCGAATAGGCAGACAGTTGTAGTGATCCTTTCCTCACAGGGTGTGATTTTTTCACCAACCATCGACGAGGAAAAGCAGTCTTCAGTCCCTCGGGAGAGATTTTGGCTGGGATATTGTGCAGAGTTGGGTCCTTTCTAAAAAATATTGAATGTGTCTTCTTTCCTCTTCTTAAATACACATTTGTGCTTCTCTCCTTTCCCGACTTCTACTTGTTTCCGACTTCAGACGTACACTGTCTGCATTTTTCCTTACCCCAAGTCCTCTTCTAAACTCACACCGACTCTCTCTCCTGCCGACCCACACTTCCTTCCAACTTCAACCGCACACTGACTTTTCACCTCCGAGCTAATTCCCTCTCCTTTTCAGTGTGGAAAAACGCCACCCCACGTGACGTGACCACCAATCGTAATTAATTTTATACGACCATAGGATTCGCACTTACGCTGGAAAAGTTAGACCTTGAGAAAAATTCACGGGTCATCATCTCCTGGTGGCTAAACATATTTAATCCCTGCACTTTGTTAGCAGGCAAGTATCTTCGCGACAGGCTGGCGCTTCTCTAATAATTTCCGCATTTTCTCCGCCTGTTTGTGAATATTTACCTTCAATTTTATGAATTTAATTCGTCCTAAAATATTAAATTGGGGTGGTTTCTTCTGCGCGACAGTTTCAAATACGACCCATTTATTTAATACTAGTACACAAGTAAAAATGTGTTGTAGTTATCGATTCCTATAACAGTTGAAAGTTCAGTCTCGTCGTCTGAAAATTTGACAACAGAACACCCAGAACACAAGGGAATACAGAAATTGTAGTACTAATAATAGGTAAGAGTTATAACCCATTGTTTTTCCCTCGCTTTTCGTACGAAAAATGTATATTTAAAGGTACATAAAGAATGCCCTCAGTTAAAACATGTTTCGCCGTCTCACGCCATAAACGACAATTAATTCAATAAACTACTTATACGTCTACATCAATTCTTAAAATAATTCTTAGCTCCACTCTGTAGAGGTAAACAAAAAATAAACAATCCTCGTCTAAGAAAATTATTTCTGTCAAAGATATACTGAATACAAACATGATTGGCGTACATTTCAAGAGTTAACATTGTATCTATAATAATTTGTGAAATATATTTAATTTACGAAGTAATTCATGTCAGAAGCTTCGTTTCGACATGTTTATTATCATTGAAGATACGGTTATCGTGGTACGAAGTCCGTGACATTTTTATTTACAATGTTGACATTTGTCACATTTTATCTTAACAATCTGTATACTCTGTTGTCCGCTAGGTGCACCGGGTCACATACAACATGAGACTCTAGGTTCCGGAAAACAGAAAATGAGATCTAATAGTCTGTCATTCAATCATTTATAGGGCTGTAAAATTTAACGTATTACAGTATTTAGAAAAATGACAAAGGAGGTGTACAAAATTTAATTTGCTAAATTAACGTAATACAATAGTGATTTAGTTTCTATACTTTATTTATAACTGAAACACGTAATATTTATTAAACGGAGGATATTTGTGGTGTTGAAGGTGTCAAAATGGTTTGACGTTGAAATTTAAGTTTTTAAAAAATGAGCACATTTAGACCTACAATTTGTAATAACTATTATTGAATCTCACAGCTACGATGCTGTTTACACGTCGTATACTTATGCCCGGCTTCATGCTAATCTAAATCAAAATTTAGTGACGTCATCACGCGTCCCGCATCCGTAAGAAAATTTATACTCTCTTTCTCAGAGTTCAAAATCGTGGCTTGCAATCAAATAATTTGATAAAGCTACCAATGAATAAAGTTCACATACCTTCAAATACAATATATTGAAAAGAATAATTTAAATATTTTTACATCATATCGACTCAAAGTTCTTTGTCAATTTCTGAACACAATAGTACGCTGCCTTACTCTAGATCATCTCCATTTAAATGAAATTCCTTTTTTGCAAATATGTCCTTAAAACATCGATGTCCTTTTAAATCTTTTGCAACCATCTTACAGCAAATAATCTTTTTAATCTGCACAAACACAAGGACCTGCCCAAAGATGGTGGTTTTTCTTCCTTGTACTAGACAAAGATGTGTTTCCTTTGAAGTGATATTTCAAACTCTTGTTTGCACATTAGTTCTTCATATAAGTGCTAATTCATATGTTTGTATTCACTTATTCACCTTTGTCTCAATTTAACATTTTTTGTAAACATTACTACAGGAATGTTTATTCTTTGGTAAAACAAATGTGAACATGATATCCCAAAATTTAAAAAGAGTAAAATTTTGAACATTCTCCAACTAAATTATTTTTCAAAACGTGAAAACGTTTTTCCTACATGAACAATGTAGTTTAGAGAAACGAATGTTAAAATGCTTAACACACAGTTTGTATTTTTGCCTATTAATTTGTTTCATGAACCTTCTTATAATGTGTAAAATATTAGCTTTTCATCTTACCCAATGTGATATACCTTCATTTCCTTATTTTCAGGAACCGATGTCGGAGAGTCTCCAGATCCGGCCTCAAGGCGCTGCTTCAAGGTTAATCTACCATCAGGCTTCAGGTACGGAAACTTTAATTACCTTTCTTATTGTATTCCGTAGACATTATTAAGGTGTAGACTGAGCCTTTTTCAAAACAGAAATTATAATTTATTATAAACTATTAATTAAACTGCAATACATGGCCAACAATATGTAGAAATGATTTATTGTTATATAGAAATAGTAAGACGAATGATATTTGCATTGGGTGAATATTCTCGCCACGGGACAAATTATGGATTGAGGGAAACTGGCTAGGCGCTACTATCATTCTTAATAGTTGCTTTCCTTTTTACCATACACTGTACTAATCATCTATTAAATTTTGTGGTAGTCGAATAGAACTGTTGGTTGGCAATTAAACATTAAACGTTTATACCACATTAATTTTTTAGATTAGGGTTCAGCTTATTGAAATATCAAAATCTGGTTCATTTATATCATAAAAATATTAACAATTTATGCAATCCAACTATTTTACAATTTAATTAAAATTATTTACAATCGTTCTATTACTGAATAAAATATGGAAGAACCTATTTATAAAATTTACTATACTCATTTTTAAACTTTCTCCGACTAGCCGCTTGAACTTATTGGTTGACCGTGGTGGGTAGGAAAATTACACCAAATTAAATGTCTAAATATAAATAAAGAAAACATAACACATCGTTTAATTTAACCCCATACAAATTATGCGAAGAAAATAATTAATGTACCCAGACTTTGGAGGTATGCGGAAGATTTTGCACGTCTTTGTCCTGTTAAATTCACACTTATCCCGCTAAAAGCCTCAGGCCTATGCTCCCACGTTGTTTTGCCCGTTCTCACGTAAAATGTAAGAAACAACGTATATTGCATGCTGTCATCCGGATACTAATAATAAGTCTATCTATTTTAATAACTACTTAATAAGTAATATCTTAACGTCTAGTATATATCTTTCTTAATAACTACTGAATATCTAATATGCACTATACGTGGTTTACTACACATTTCAGGGTCATTGAACCCAAGGCAATTCATTTCCATACGACAATGTATTACAATGTCTCTAACACGGAGCGATAATTCCTAACAGTATGGGTATATACTGTGCCGACTTTGCTTTAAATATTAAGGTTGCGGGTTGTGAATTTTATTTATTAGTTGTTCATTAAACTTATTGTCGAAATTTGATCTTTTATTTCATTGCCATAACAAAGTTCGTGTTGAATTGAGTTCCGGCTCAACTAACTTCACTACAACCCGAGGCCATTGGACCGGAGTGAATCGTATTTTCAACCCACCAATTATACAAATTATAATTCAAAATTTATTAATTGAATAGAAGAAGTTGCCGATTTTGTTATTTGGTTAAAGAAGGTGACATTATCTTTTAATAGTCCAATGTTTTTTGTAAGATTTTTAAATATAGAAATACCATTATAATGCACTCATTTATAGGAAATCGATAGCGGTTCATGTATTTTATACAAGTTGTTTTATAGTCAGAGAGCTATTTATAATAGCTATTACAAAAAATATTCAATTCACAATGACGATTCCTCTTCTTCTGTGATCTCTTCGGGTACAACTATTTTAATCGTTTTATATACAATCTTTGCTTTACTTCCATAGGTTGTTATTTGCTTGTTATAACCGAAACAGTATAGACAAGCAAGTGAATTTTTAAATTGCCAAAACTAATAATTCATGTAAAGATTACATACGAAATTATTTAAATTGTTATACCGGAAGAGGTCGTTGTGAATTTTTTGATAAATAGTTTTCTAAAACGAGGTCAAATGTGTATTTATAATATTATAATAAGTGCCAGGTGTTCCTTTCTGAGTTTATTTTTAATAATGTCACGTTTTAGTTTATAAATATAATTTAATTTATTTAACAAAGGTTACTTACATATTTAGAGACTTTTTATTATAAATCACTAATATCTTCTAACTCGCATTCTATTTGTCATTATATCCTCCTGAATATACTATTTTCGTTAATATTTTGTATTCATGAGATACTAAACTAATTTTCCTGTGTTGTTCGCATTTATCAGCGCCAGTCTACTTCGGCATGGGTATATTTATGTTGTTACTAAAATCTTCTGGTATTCTTCCTGTTTCATAGATTTCGCAAACTATTCTGAACAGCCATGATATTTCTTCTTCACCGGATGATCTTATCAACTCCGCTGGAATGTTATCAATTCCTGACTCTTTAAATTGTTTAGCTGCCAGCGCCATATCAAACTCCGATTTTGTCCCCATCTCTTCATCATCCACATCCTCTTCTTCTTCTATTACTGAAGAAGACAGAAATTTGCTTTAACTTTAATAATTATTTATGCATATTTCTACCGTCCTATGTAACACATTGAGAGCATAAAATAAGAGACGGCACAGTAAGGAACTGGAAATATATATTTGTTTAACTTCTCAAAATAGCAAATCGAACGTAAATATACCAACCATAAAGTATCATACATTAGTCTACTATTTACCTCTTTATTCGCAAAATTGAAGTTTAAAATTTCTTTTCCTATAAATGTATTTTTCTGCGAGGTGAGAGTGAAACAGGCGTACTTTTACGTGAATAAGCGTCCTTTGCTATTGTTTTTGATTTATTGGCATGGATGAGTTTAGGAAAATTCCGTTTGAAACAATAGAATGAGAATCCCTGACTATAAAGAAAACTTGAGGGTCTCTCTTATTGTCTTGCAGAGTGACTATCCTCTTATCTAACAAGATTCAAAGTCCCAACACTGCTGCTATTGTCCCCCTGCCTGAATTTATAACAATGTCGGGGTTGTCGGAAGCAAACTAAATTGAATGGGTGACTTCGCGTTACTTTCGCAGGACTGAAAAGCTACACGAGAAGCGGACCTTATTGTAACATTCTACGTATTCAATATATTATGCGAGTCAGTGGAAACGTATTTTATGCTGTTGCAAAGTTTAAGATAAAATGGTTAAATGGAATCTAATATTTATCAATTTCAAGAAAAGAAGTTAGAATCCATTGGCAATTAAAACTTAAGTTAATATACATCTTACGTCTTCATTGTGTTTCAGTTCCTTTGCATGATCGTAAAATAAGTCAAAACATTTAGAATAACAGCTTTTTATTCTTGTGAAGGTTGGTGATTCAGACCTTTAACATCGTCACTCGACGCATGGAAGAAATAAAACGTGTTGATTTATAGCTTGAAATGTAAATGAAACTCGTGCAGACAGTATAAGCAAAATCGAGTTCAGAAATCACTGGGAGTAAACTTAGTTCTTTGAGGGCAGTTTCACTTCACAGGGAAATTATTCGCTGTTTCTAAAAATTATCATGACCAGGATTCCATTTGTAGTACCGATCTCAAATATTTCCCTGGGTACAAAAACATTCTTAAAAACTATTAGTAATAACTACAATACTTCTTTTGATAAACGCAACATCAATGTGACTGAACTGAAAATACACAAATGATTAGAATTATAGCGCTCTACATAAATAGCTACCCTGAGATTTCCGTATTTTGTGAAGCGTCCACACGCTGTAATCAGAGCCTTTAAGCGTCGTGGCTTGGAATCAAAGAGGGCCTGGATAAATTCCTCGGGAATCCCCCTCTACGCAGTTTTTACATGAGTCCACAAAGCGTCAAGTAAGGTTGCTGGAGAACCACGACGAACAACTTGCCGACAAAGTATATCCCAGACATTTTATGGGTGATATGTCTGGTGAACGTTCAGGCTTGCACAATCCTCGCCACATGTGGCCGGGCATTGTCTTGCTGAAATATGGCATAAGAAGTTGCCTGAAGAGGAGGCAGTACCTCGGGCCCTTAAATCTCCCTAATGTAGAGATTACTGTTCACATTGCCCTGAAAACAATCTCACCATCTCACCAGGCCTTTGTCCGCTATGTCGGTAAACAATACAGACTCGAAGATTGCGTTCACTACGGTAGCGTCTATCACGTATCCGGCCATCATTGTAGGACAAGTTGAAGCTGGAATCGTTCGAAAACACTACATTTTGACACTCAGCCCACCATTGACGCCGTTCAAGTGCCCGTTGCAGTCTGAGGATTTGGTGGTTTCTGGACAATGGAAGCCAAAGTAATGGCATGTGAGCTACTAGCCCAGCCCTCAAAATACGTCGACGAATCGTTGACGCAGACATTTCCAGAACTGCCGAATTATTTCAATGTTGATTCAGCATTGTAGACGAAGCTGCACGGTCCGCCACTGCCATGTGGACAAGATGGTGGTCATCCCGTGCTGTGGTTACATTACTTGGTCCAGAACCCTATCGTCTCGGCGATAGACTCTCTTCTCTCCACTGGTTCCATACACGCGTCACTGTCGTAGCAGGATGCCCTGTTTGAGCTGCAATCTCGTGGTATGACAAACCTGTACCGCGGAGACCAAACATTCATCAAATTCTAACTCACTCACGTGAGTCCCTTACACATCGAGGAGGTATACTAGTACTAGCTTTCACGTTCCCACTTTGAATTGAGCCTCTTTATGGACTTAGTAAACCACAACACTGACCTTGGTGGTGACACGGACAACGTCGCTTTAGGGGCCTATGGGTACGCCATCTCTCTGAAAACTGGTATATAAATCCCTTGACTTTGGAATCATCATACCATTCTTCATGTGTTGCATTTTTCAAAAATCTGTAGTGTATTTTTGGGGGTAACGGGCTACATGAGGATGATCCAGAAACTGGCAACTCCCCTTTAATGTCGTAAGATTGTAATTGAAAAGGGGTTGAAGTGGATGGGAGAAGATTAAAGCAGCCAAGGGTTGACTAGGACGCCCAATTTTTGGAAAGTGGTAACAGACGGGTCAAAGTTGAATTTAAGGATCCCATCCCGGTGTTTCATTGGGTACTTGTCTCACTCTCTTCCAAATGACGGAAGAGGAATTTTTCCCTTGTGTGTTTGGTGGGAGGGCTACATGAGGGTGAACCTGAAACAGACAACTTCACATTAATATAATAGCAAGGAATTTGAAAATGGATCCAGAAGGTGGAGCAAGTAGGCAAAAGTTGACTAAGTTGCCTTAGTTTATGCCTGTTGTAGTAATATATTTGTCAGTTCCATCACCTTATAAACTAACTTAGATAAATACCGTGGATCGTGTCCAGTGTGTCCAACAGAGATATAACAGAAAAATAAGTTGTCGGTCTAAAAACAGAAAAATTGACTGGGAAGTTTAGTACCATTTCTATATAAGAACGAGGAGGATTGATTTGGGTTCGAATAAAATTTATGATTGGAGGAGGAGAGAAGAATAAGTATAAAATTTTAGGTGAACTTTGAATAGTCCAGACTGGAGATATGGACTAGTTTTCGACAGTTCATAGATTGACAGTTTTTGACGAACAGTTGGAGCATCTATTTTATTATAAAATAAACAAATATGATAATGAAATTGTATGCTGTACTTTTACTTTAAAATGTAAACAAAATAAGTATATCTGATCTCCATAGATAATGTGGCCAAAAATACGGTTGTTTAAACCGAAATTAAAATAGGAAAACATACTTATGTAGCCAGAAGTGAATTTCCTCTTCGAGCGCAGCCATTGTGTTTTAGAACCCACTACGGAAGGTAAATGCAGAGTGTGTAAAGCCGGTACAAATTACTTTAATAGAACTCTATGGAGGTAACGACTATTGTCGGGAGCAGTGACGTCACCACAATGGAATGAACGAGGGCGGAAGAGCATTTTCAGCAACGCTACAAACTGCTACACATGGGGAAAGCTGGAAAACATAATTAACAAAGACAAAGACAACAAAGAAGATGGAGCGACGGAGATACAAGATATTATCTGAACCAACTTAACCTAATGAGTTGCACAACACATAAAGACATAGCGAGCATTTTGCGTTGAATAACTTTGAAATTATAATTATACTCCAATTGTGTTGACCAAGTTATTATTAAAATAAATACATAACGGCTTTAACCGGATAAAAGAGATTATTTATAAATTACTGTCATTGGTCCATTCATATTTTGGACATATGTCATTATGAAAGCAATACAAGTATTATTAATCCATCTTAAACGTCGTATTTTATTAATTTATATTTTTTTCTGAGATGTTGACAAGTTTATTTAGTCATTTATTTCATGTATAAATGTTTTGTGGTTAGTTCGTTGTTAATTAAAGATATGTTTCCTGTTACTAACTCTGTCTGTAATTTTCAACTTCCTTCACGCCACTTGCCTTTGATTCCCTACCGCTGAATTCCACAAGTAGTTGTGTTTTATGTGGAATATAACTAATTGCAAACTTTTAATGGATTTGGAAGCATTATATAAAACGATCTGTATGCCAGAAAGGTTACATAAACATTCTCATACAATGTTGTTATTTTTGTCAGAGAGACTATATCAAATATATTTCAAGACATCAATGAAATTATTTAAGAAAAAATGTTATTTTTCAGTCGCTGAAAATTGAATTCAGTTTATTGATATTAATTTAGTTTAAATTTTCGACAAGTAATTTTTATATCTCTTTCAAAAAGTCGTTGCGTGTCTTAAATTCATGAATATAATGAATTCATTTTGTGCATCTTATTAATGATGGATTCAGGAAGATTAATTTATATTAATGTTAATGTGAAAGTGTATTTGTATTGCATTTGTTATTAAAATAGCTATCTGCTCCTACAGATATTCTGATAAAAAGCTAATTTCATGATGTAAGCTGCCGATTAATGGTACAGAGGCCTACTTCTTGTAAACTGCAATAAACCAATGTAGCTGATTGAGGTTTAGTGCGAGGTGAATTGAACGTCACTTCGCCGGAAGTCTACAGCATCGTTAATAATATACGTTCAGGGATGTGATTCCTGGTTGTGTGTACATACCAGTGCTGTTGATTTTTCACAAATAAAAAATAATTACTCAATACGATTTTAACAACCAAATTATTTGCAAGTATTATTAATATATTTTCAAAATTCGTATGTAGTGTCGAATAAATTAATATTATTAGGTGAATAAGGAAAACATTAGTTTTCTTCACTTATATAAGTAAATCTTATGCAATTCCCTGTAGTTACTATTTTTTATTGGGATCCTTGTTATGCAATTAATACATGTCACAAGAATGAAATCCGTCTTCAAGTATTATTAATCCAAGGACGATGCAGTTATCTAACTTATAAGGAAGTACATTAAACAAATTGGTTATAGTCCAAAGACAATGAAGTAAATTATACCAGATAATTAATTTGGGAATAATAAATGAATCCCATTTTATCAACTCAACATTTATACGATTATCATCATCATCATCGCCGTCGTCAGGTGCACTAGGGATGACTACTACTTTTATACTTTTCCTCAGTAACGTCGTGAAAATTTCAAACGTTTATTTGGTTACATTATTGTTGCAGAATTATTTTAAGATTTTTATAAGTGAAAATGATTGTCCATTGATGAGACACACTACTTTACGACACAAAAAAGTTGACAATCACTCCATAGACAAAAATGTGACCCGTTTGATACACCGAGAAACCGATTCCCCAGGAAACCGTGAGGTCATTATTTCAAATGTGTTTTAATTTTGTTCTAATCCCATACCCTTGACTCCAAATTTGGCAAACTATGCTCAGAAAATAAAAATAATGTGAGTTTTATTTAAATCAGTTTGGTTTCTTTCGAATATATGTTGATTACTATATGCGCAGTAGGAAACGAGAAAGGAAGTATTGTCTTGTGAGGAGGAACTTAACCCGTCAAGCGGTTGATGAGACGCTAGTATAATTGTTAAAAATATTAACTGTATTCATACAAACTGTATATGGGGACTGCGACACCGTTTTTTATAGCATACCCTAAACTTGTAATCTATTGCATTTTACGGATGACTTTCTTGATGTTCAGCATATCCTCAACTGGCAGAAATACGTTTCCTAGCGGCAGTGTTTTCAGAATTTCCTTTACACTACCAAGTTACGTTTACAATGTTTGGAGTAGAACTGAACTCGTCTACAATATGGACGGAGATATCCACAGCGTATCGTGTTGACGCAGGACTAGCTAATTCTCCCGAACAGCACAGAATGGCGTTATAGTGCAGTAGTATAAACAAGTGACTGTTTCTGATTCCAGCCTGGCAAATGCAGATTAACATAGGACTGTTTCAACAGCTGACGCGTCAGTTTTTGATTGGTGCGTTCTCGACCTGTGACCGGACTAGTTCTGACGTAGTGGCTACGTCTAGGTACAATTCTCCATTTCATCTCGGGGAAACTCTGAAACTTATGCTAATTCTTGAGACGGAGAAATATCAACATAAAAATATTTTGAACTCTTTTGCTGTTTTAAGATTATTTAGTTCCACATGTTAGCGTTTTTTTGTATATATATATATATATATATATGTTATAATAGAAGTCTGCGGAATGTATTACAAAATATTTAGACTAATGGTGACTAATTTCGAGCAAGGCAAATTAACGTGGTGGAGGGACGCAGCTTCTGTTCTTCCGGTGGGTGCACAATTTAATTCCTGGTGTCCTGCACGGTTAAACGATTTCCAAATACAGAATCCATTGTTCTCCCATAGGTCAATCTGATAAGGAAAACCCCTGCGTTCTCGCTCAACTGCGCAAGAGAGTTCTGCGCTGTTCGTACCGAAAACACCAGCAGATTATAATGCTAAAAACCGACTAACTAGTTACTTTGGTAAACATCTCGAGAGGACTCGACCATTCAAGAGAAAACCAACAACACGAAACCGTTTTACATTGCAAATGAAGGATCTCACAATAACGTGGCTGTATGTATGTTTGTTGCACCTGTTAAACCGCTTTTCAGTGCTGACATTCTTGCTAATATTGATTTCAGATCGTTTCTCTATACTAACAAAGGATGTATGCCTGTATGTTTATTTTCATATTATTTATACAATTATAAACGCGTGGACTTATAGCAACAAAGTCTAGTACACATATTCTTAAAACACAGCTGAAAAAGACCGTAGGAAGAGAAACCCTTTGTAAAAATATTTAAAGAAATAAAGAATGTGCCAGCACGTCACTGATGATTAAGAAATATAATACAAGAAAATCCACCATTTTTAACATACCCAATATGGCGACTATGTCTTTTCCATTGTGCCACTCCCACAACTGATAAATTATATCCCCAATACAAACTTTAATTATTGTAATTTAATAGTTTTTTGGTCAATTACAAAGAATGACGAAATAATTTGAAGTGAGAATTATAGATTTTGAGTAGTTTCTGTATTTAATAAAAGTTAAATCCGAAACATTTCTCAAATAATATTATTATTTAATAGATTGTATTGATGTGTAAAGATTGACGGAATAATTAAAAGCCTAATTACCAAAAAAATTAAAGACATTACACTGACGTAATTTTGTTTTATTTATAGAAGATTTGTCGGATTTAGCTATTTTTTTACTATGGATCACGTAGCATACAGGAGAAGAAGCTAATAAATAAATGGGAAATTATTTACTTGGTTATTTTATGAGGGGCCACGTAGCTGTACTACCACGAATTAAAAGGAACATTTAAATAAAAATTAATATTTAACTTCTACATTTATTCAAGGCGAAAAAAATTCTAAAGTAAATTACCGAGTTAAAAACTTATATATTGCCGACCGCTCCAGCATGCGATTCTACCCTCACGTTACCGCGTTTCCCTATGGAAACTCGAAAGGAATTTTGGGTAAAAGTTAATAAAATTTGTTCCGCAAAAACTGCAGGAAAGAAACTTCCGACGCTTACCAGAACAGGATTTCTGCAACAGGGCTGGAAGCAAAGTCCGGTTCACTCGGCCATGTGGACATCCATCTGCTCTTTCTTGCCGTCTGACCCGGTCCTTGCTCCTTCAATAATAAACCAAAAAGTGTCGCTCTGCTTCCTCTGCCAATTTTGGCCTCAATGTTCGCTCCTCTACAATTTTCTTTCAGTTCCTCTAATTGATAGAAAACTGGTCTAACTTCAGTATCTAAATCTGTTACCAATTACCGTATTGGTTGGAGGAGTAATTTTACCCCTCTGTCTTCATACTGGCCCTTCCGTGAAATTGTGGGCTATTCTTGGATGAAATATAATTCCGGAAATTCTTTACCTGTGCCTTGTGACGCTTTTAACAGACGTGCATTTAACGTGGTAATTTACGTTAAATGTGCATTTAAAATAATAAATAAAATAATTTCATAAACTGTGAAGTGAGCTATAGAGTTAACCCTGATTCATCCAATAAGTATTTCAAGTTGTAAAAAAATTGGTGGATCAATGCCTATCTAGGTAACTATAAGGAAATCCTAACTCGTGATTTTTTCATTGTTGAAGTTAATTTTTTAAGATTGGAGTAAATGTGATGTCACTCCTAATTTTTAACTGACTTTTAATTGATATTTGTAGTTTCACCTGACGGCCTAAAAATTAAATTAATGTTATTTACCACTTTAAGGAAAACCCAGCTCAGACGATTATCCGTAAATCAAAACTGTTAAGAATCAGGTTTAGGAACGCCACTGATTTTGGCTAAAAAGGCGAATGACAGATTGATAACGCTTAGAATCATTCTTCCTGTTCTGTGTAACAACGAAAGAAAGTGGAAAACAACAAAGTCAACAGACAAGGATTTAGAAAGTGTTGGTTTCTGATTCCCAGATGCAGTAAAAGTAATAAGTTTGTTCAAGAATTGTAAACAGAATACAACTGAAACAAAATTTATTATACCATTCACCAATTTGGAATAAAGTTGACTTAAATGAGTTATAACAGCATAAATGAGTTAGAAAAGCATTCAAAAATATTAATGAAATAAAAATAAGTACGACACATCATTCCTTTACTTGAACCCTTTAAGGTGGAAATATATTAAGGTATACTTCGCCATTTCAGCTGCAATATTTGGGTGAAGCACACATTTTAATTACGCATTGATATAAAAATAAACTATATATATTTATTTATTTATTGGATCTTATTGGATCATACGCCATGCCAATTTGTATATAATTACTATGTTGTAAATTTTATTTCATTAAAATATATTTCTGACAAATTTTTTTGGTTTATTACTTCATAAAACAGAGGATCTGATTCTTTTATGAACAATATTCTTGTAAAATATTATTTTCAGAATTAATAAAATTATGAATTAATATTAATAATTCGTGATTGATAAAAAATTGGGTATATTTTGTTTAAGTAAAATATTTAAATAAATATTTAAAAGTAATTTACAGAATATGCAGTTAAAAATATTTGTATTATTAAACGTACAAAAGACCCGAAGGCGGTTACATTGACCACTCGTAAACCCTAGTACTTACGAATACATAGTAAATACCAACGGCTTATTTTTCATTTAAAACAAATGTTAAAATTCACATGGGCTGATAACGTTTCAGAGGGATTACATTTCGCCAACATTTAAAGGTCAGACCACTCATTGCTGTTAGCATACTTCACATCTTTGAAAGTAATGCTTATTCCATTGATCATTTGCACTTCTATGGACGTTGAAACGTCCATTGTCCTAACTCAAATACACTAATTTGAATTATAAAAATATCATGAGGCTCCAATTCCCGCAAAAATTAAAATTCGAAATGGTCATTGATGAAAGCAGCAATAGCAACATCGATTATTTATGGGGATTAGCGGGATTCTGGCGCAAAGGTTAAATGTAAAATGGCCATTCGCTGCATTTATAAGCTCCCGTGGGACAGGGGACTTTCTGCCCTACTTCCATCGCTATAAAATGGAACTGGAATTGTAGTCACACATGCACAATGTTCCACGGCTGAATTGGAACTATGGAAGAAAAATATGCTGCAGTCATTCGTCCATGGAAAATAAAATGCGAGTTACTCGCAAACAATTTTTAGTTAATTTAATAACATATCCGTTCCTAGTTGTATTTATTTATAATGAAATCTTGGAAGTAAAAATTGAGATACAACACTAAATAATCTAAAATATTCCGCGAAAGATTGTTCAAGTAATGACGTCACTGGTACAGACTTGGAAAGAAAAAGAACAGATTAGTAATTGGAAAGAATTTTTAGTAATGGAAAAAATATGAAAGACTCCTCAAATTAGTTTAAGATTGCAGACTTTTTAAAAACAACGTAAAGTATTTAATATATAATTTAATTTAATTGTCAGTATTTTCATAATTATAATATGAAATATTACTACGTTTCGCCCCTCATTTGACACTTCTTCAGATAAAAATTTAGCTTTACATGGAACACACTCCATGACTCCTTCGGCCAAAATGCCCATTTAATGTAGTGAGGTTCCATGTTAAATTTTTATCTGAATAAGTCTCAAATGAGAGCCGAAACGTCGTAACATTACATATTTAAATAAATCATTTATTATATATTTCATTATCAGAATAACTATTTAATTAAACGTGAAGTATTCTTCACTGGAATATGGCATTAAGAATAAATAAAAGAATTAAATTAGATGATGTCAAGAAATGCAAAACAAAAATAAATTTTATAAATAAAAATCTTTAAGAACAAATTACGGACCTGCATCATAGACAGAAATTGTTTTTCATCATGTTGTTAATGCTAAATTTTTATTTAATTTTTTAAAAATATTTCTAAACAAATATTCACCAAAGGAAAATGTTAATATTCAATACTGTGCGACTGTAATATATAAAAATATAAATATTTAATAAAATAAAATAATGTTTATTTGGTCTGAGTTTAGTTCACATTCATTTAAAAGTGGACGACACAGTGATAGGGATAATTTGCAAGTCTTCAGGTTTTTCAATAATAATAATAAGTTAGTGACCTGGTAGTAATATTTCAGATTCCTCAAAATATATTGACTATTTTCAAGCAAAGTATTTACCAACTCTGTGCATAGTTTCAGTAAACAAATTTACTTATTCACGTTTCTATAGCTAAAATTATTAGGTCAAAAAGGCTAATTTAACGTAATGTTTCAGTTCAAATATGGTTAACAATAAATAAATTAAAAATTATAGACATAATTACACACAGATATTAGTAACTAATAGAATACTATAGAAAAAGAGAAGAAATAACAAATATGAGTAATCAAAAGGTTGGAACATTCCATAATATAGATTTTATTTTGGGTTAACGGCTACATGAGGGTGAAAAATAAAGTAAATATGAAATAATAAATTTGTTAGTTTAACTTTGAGAGAATTTTAATTATATTATTCTTAATATATGGGAAGCTATGGATTACTAATTTCCGTCTTTAACTAAAATTTCGTAACTTTCCCAGTTGAAAGTATGATTTGATGTCTAAAATGTTTTTGTAAATTACAGATAACTTGTAATGTGAAGCTTAATGTTATGTTTATGTTCCCTAATTCTGATGAAAATGGTTTTGTTTTTTTAATGTGGATTAACAAACATTTAATTTTAATTGTTAAACAGATGAGGGTCCATATTTGGACTGAAACAAATCATTAAATGAAATTGATAATTGAATGATATGGCCTTATTAATAGTTTATTTATTTACATTAAGTGATTTATATAACCATGAGCTTCGATATTATACAAAAATATGGAGTTTTCTAAATAGTTTTAGTGCAATAAACATGACTAGAAACACTGAAATAAACTGTTTTCAAAGGGGTTCTAATCATACCGTTTTCCTTTATTCTTTCGTTTTGATGAATCCCGCCGCCCCCCTTAGGTTTACACTTTAATGTTTAAATCATTTCTTTCTTCTCATTATTTACCTTTTACTACATTCCTGTACAGTTTAACTTCCAACAAGAGCAGTCAGACAAAACTCTATTATGAATATTGTGGCGTAATTTTTTATATATTTTTTAATTTTCTAAATATATTAAAGAAATTAGAGCATATATTTAAATGGGTATGCGCCAATAAAACTCAACTTTGATATGTAAATCAGCTTTCGTATTAACAAATGTAAAAGATTCAACAAATTACAATATTTAGAAATTAATTAATTTTATTTACACAGCTGAGTCCTAACCAAAGAAAGAACATAGTAACAGACATTAGTAAATTAATCTATATTATTAAGTGCTGTATGACGCGTTCATAGGCATAGCAGAGCGAGAGATTATTGCTTTTTGTTTCTTACTTTGCATTCACCCTCCCCTAGTTTCTTGGTTGATCAGAAATACTAGTTTCAACGTAAACGCAGCTTCCGGGTTGGTATGTGAAGTACGCAGGCCTCTGATGTGTTTCCTGATGACACTTGAACGAGATCACTTATCCCCTCTGGTTCCTTGAAGTCAGCTAGTCCGACTTTCCGTTTCGCCAGCTCCTCTCCCACCTCTCACTTCAAATTCTCTTTTCCGAATATTCTTTTAGACATCATCTCCATCTCTAACTTACCTCTCCTCAAAAACATCATTGGTCTCCCCGATTTTTCTATCTTCGTCAGGTCCTCCAATGGGGTTGGCGTCTCTACACTTCCTCTCCAAATTTTTAAAATTTGAGAGCGGTCACCCCTAGCCATCTTTTGGTCTAGCCACCTTGCTGACCTGGGGTTTTCGTCGGGCCGCAAATTTCCTTGCAGACAAAGGCTTGAGGCTCCTCAGGCGTCTGTCAGACTTCAAGTTTTCGGCTGTGTTTGTTTGCCAGGTTGCGAATATCTCAGGATCTTTTCTCTATGGAAACCTCGAACAGAAGCATCGTATTGTAAATTTATTTAAATAAATAAAAACAATATACGTCCAAAATTTATACACGTCACAATATTCTAAATCCATCAATTCAGTCCGTAACCAATCTCAAACTGAAATTGTATGTACCACGTCACGGACCGTAATTACAGAAGGAAAAATTTACAGAAAAATAAATTACCCAGATAATAAGTTGACCGGAT
This sequence comes from Eucriotettix oculatus, assembly GCA_034510155.1. NCBI lineage: Eukaryota > Metazoa > Arthropoda > Insecta > Orthoptera > Tetrigidae > Eucriotettix > Eucriotettix oculatus. The sequence continues at coordinate 68,396,693 of CM067378.1, forward strand.
AACGAATTTATTGAAATATTTTTTTTAATAAATGTAATGATTGTTATTTATAAAATATATGGCATGAATTTAAATATCATATTTCTGTATTTTAATATTGATTGATGATTGATTACTATTCCACTGGCAAGTTAACATCTCTTTTCCATTAGCGTCAAATAATTAATTTGAGCGCGTGATTGAAAGGTCGTGCGTTGAGGGGGGAACGGGGGGGGGGGAGATAACTGAAAGAGAAACCCCAGTGTCGCATGAAATCGAAACCTCCTGCTGTGAATGCTATTTGAAAATGTTAACTTTTGAAACAGTTTGTCCTTTGTTAGGAATAAAACAAATTATTAAATCAAAACCCTCTATCAATATTATCAAAACACTTCATTGAAATTATTTACATACAGCAACTTGATTTTAATATCCTGTGTTATAAAATCTATTTTACAAGTATTTTTTATTCTTTCCAGTCTTTAATATTTAGATTTTATTATTTTACCGGTTTATTAGCCGTGGACAAGTTTTTCCAAAACTCCAATCAAGTTTTTGGTTACATCAGTCTCACTAGGATCAATATAAATCTCCTTGTTTGTTTTCTGCAAAAGCCTCTTTTCCTTCCATAAACTACGGTCTAGAGTAATAAAAAGTATTTTCTCTAATATTCTTTGCATAAAACTAAAAATCAGAAATGAAGGCCAATATTGGGTGTTAAGAGTACGATTGTAAGTCAGAATGTTCTATGGGCAAGTGTAATATGACCCCCGAGTAGTTTAATGCATGACGAGTCTCAATCTTGTGCTGACGTCAAAGATTTTCTGATTGAAGTTCTCCGTGGACGATGGTTGCGCTGCCAGTGCTTGGACGCGAAGCTTCACTGCCACGTGTAATATCAGGATTTAGTTGCACTGCTGGAAAGAGGAATTGCGTCAAGATTGTTCCACAGCAGCGCACGTGAATGTATTTGCCAAAAGCAGGAGTCAATAAACTTTTATCTGAGCACTGGAGGCGAAAGAAAAATATATACAAACAAGAAAGAACTGAGAAAGCGACAGACAATCATCTAAAAGACCAGAACTCCATTACATTTTTACTATATGTTATTCATACCGTAGCCTGATTATCTCTCTCCATTTTACATAATTTACTTCGGTTTAAGAAAGAAATTCTGGAAGAAAAGCACAGCCTCATTTCTACCTTTCATGAAAAAGTGTGAAAAATGTTACCGTAGAGAATTAAATCTGTTGCCATGATTTTGTAGATTAAATAATTCTCTGGGTCGATTATGAATGCCCCGCTTAAAATACGGTAGCTGAGCGAGTTCATTTTTGGACTATCAGTTTGCAGGAAAAGAGGAAAGAATAGGAAATTCTCAAATGGATCACTTAGAGACGAATTCTCTAAGGTTAACAGTCTTCGAAGAGCACTGGAATAAAATTTTGAGAAAGGAGGCTTACACATAACCTCTACAGAAGACAGGCAGCAGTAATTAGAATAGAAGATCAAGAAAAGAAAGCCGCAATCAAGAAAGGAGTAAGACAAGGATGCAGTTCTTCGCCCATGCTGTTTAACATATATATAGAACATGCGATTAAAAATGTTAAAACGGAATATAGATAAAGAATCATACTGCAAGGAGAAGAAATAAAAACTGCACTTTGCCGATGACATTGTAGTATTAGGGGAATCAGAACAAAACTTGGAAACTATAATAAATGGCATTAACTTGGTCCTGGAGAAATAGTTCAATATGAGGATTAATAGAGGGAAAACCAAGGTAATGGAGTGTAGTATAGGAAACAGTGAAATAACAAAGGGTGATAGATTGGGAAGGGATATTTTGACGGAAGTTAAGGATTTCTGCTACTTAGGAAGGGTAATAACTAGGAATGGTAGAAGTATAGGAGACATGAGTAGGATAGCACAGGAAAGGATTACAATGACATATTTGACCGAAAAATTCTAATCGTAGGTCAAATTGGAGTATTTTTTTCTGGAGAATCCGAATCTGCTATAAAAATTGGGGTTTTCGTTTAAGATTTTTAACTCTTCCCTCCCAGTGGAAGGGGGGATCGAGTTTCGTACAATTGCATGTCCCCCTTCGAGGCGAACATTCTTCATTCACACCTTTTTTGATCCAAAGTCTGGTTCTCAAGATATTTAAATGTCTTCAGATATCAACGGGCCTCCGTTTTATCCACTTTTCTTCGTTGCTTTTCCGCCTGCACCAAAGTCGGTACTTATCAGGAACAAACTCGTAAGGGGTAATTCTCTTTGTCTCACAACGACCTATCAATAGATATCTTTATTTCCAATGTGGAACCCCCCTCCCCTCCCGAGCAACAACCCATTAAAAAATTTAATTTTGGAACACTTCCAACTTTACGGCCCTGTAGTTCTAAACTAAAAATTTTGAGGACACATGGCCGATTGTAAATTTGATTCTCTGCTATTTTGGTCATACGAATGGGTTATTTTGATGATTTTTCGTCATTTATACAACCTAGGATTGAAAATAGGTTATATTTGACAAGAGAAATTAGATTTATGTGGCTGGAAAACTTGTAAAACGGGTACTTACATGTCACTCTAGCTATACGTGATTCGTCTGGAGTAGAACTATGAATGTAGTTTACCCTCAAGTACTGTAATAAACTTATCTTTAATTGCATTCCTTCTATATTATTTACGTGAACCCGAGCAACGCCGGGCACTTTAGCTAGTGTATTTTATTAGATGAGTTGTAAAGCTATTCCAAGTCTTGTTCAATGAGCAAGAGGAGTTTTCAGTGGCTTTTAAAATTTCTGATTTATCGATTCTGGCGGTAGAAGGTGGCAAATAAAAGTCTACCACGCTAACAGATGTAGCAGGACTGTCGCTGAGCAATTAATTTGACAGGGGAGAGCGTGTCTGCGAACAAATCCCAATCGATAGGCTGAGCAACAGGTGCCGAGACTACTCTCTCTTCATGTCGGTGAACTTCAACTTGTACCCTCGCCCTTGCAGTTCAGGCAATTACTTTCCCCTCGTTCTGTCAACAGTCCGGGTCGTTATTCGTCCCTTCGCTCTCGTACGCTAAGCTGCGTGTGTTAAACGTAACAATAGGCTGCTCCTTAGAAATTTCCTTTCCTTTTACGCAATTGGGAGCTGCTGAGAGAGACGCGAAAAGGTACAAGCCTCCACATTAATTGCGGAAACTGTAACTATTCTTTTATTAATACAATTCCCTGAAACTTCGTCAACTCGATAAGCCAGACAATGGAACCGCCCCTGTAACAAAATTCGGAATGATTCCTTCTCTCCACTGTCTGGAACTGGGGGACTATTTCTCATCGGTGGGGAGGATGAGAATTAAAATTATCTATACAAACAAAAGATACGGGTTTTCAATACATGCTATATGTAATCATTTAAATAGCTACTCTTATCAGCATTCAGATATATGTTGCTGTGGTATTCAGTTCCAAGGCTGGTCTGTTGCAACCCTCCATACTAAGCTGCGCAAGCCTTTTCATTTACTCATAACTACCACATGACGCATCATCACTAATCTGATAAGTGGCCTCTCTCTTTTGTTCTTACCCCACACACTTCCCTCTAATGCTAGCTTTACAAGACCCTCACGGTCTGTTAATCTATCCCTTCTCTTGGTCAACGTTCTTCATATTGTTCGCTCTTCCCCTATTCTGTTTAAAACTTACTTGTTTATGATTTTATCCACCCATCTGATTTTCAGGGCTCTCGTTTAGTACCACATATTAAGGCTTCTATTCTTTTCCTTTCTGCAATTCCTATCAGTTTGCAGAAGAAGAGGAAAAATAGGAAATTCTCAAACGGATCACTTAGAGACGCATTCTCTAAGGTTAACCGGTTTCGAAGAGTACTGGAATAAAATATCGAGAAAGTAGGCTTACACATAACCTCTACATAAGACAGGCAGCAGTAATTAGAATAGAAGATCAAGAAAAGAAAGCCGTAATCAAGAAAGGAGTAAGACAAGGATGCAGTCTTTCGCCCATGCTGTTTAATATATATATAGAACATTCGATTAAGAATGTTAAAACGGAATATAGAAGTAATCATACTGCAATAATAAAATAATAAAAAACCTTACGCTTTTCCGACGATATTGTAGTATTAGAAGATGACTTGGAAACCATAATAAATGGCACGAACGGAGTCCTGGAGAAAGAGTTCAATATGAGGGTTAATAGAGGGTAAACCAAGGTAATTGTAAACAGTTGAATAACAAAGGGTGTTACATTGGGAAGGGATATTTTAATGGACGTTAAGGAATTCTGCTACTTGGGAAGCGTAATAACTAGGGATGGTAGAAGTATAGTAGACATAAAGAGTAGAATATCAAAGGCAAGGAAAGCTTTAGCGAAAAAGACGAATTTACTTACATGTAACATAAGTATGAATATTAGAAAATCATTGCTAAGATTGTTCTTATGAAGCGTGGCGTTATATTGGTGCGAAACGTGGACGATAGGAGTTGCGGAAAGGAAAAGAATAGAATCCTTTGAAATTTGGTGCTATATGCGAATGCTGAAAATCAGATGGATGGATAAAATCGCTAACGAGGAAGTTTTAAACAGAATAGGGGAAGAGCGAACAATTTGGAGAACTTTGACAAAGATAGGTCTTGAAATGGGAGACCAAGGATGAAATACGCTAAGCATATTAGGGAGGATGTGGGATGTGCTAGCTATGCATAAATGTAAAGGCTTGCGCAAGATAGATTAGCTTGTAGGTTTGCATCAGACCAGTCTTAGTACTGAATATCAGAACAAGAACAACTCGGTTAATTTTCAGCTCAGTAACAATTCATTTCTAGAATTTCAAATTTCAGTCCCCATATCCGTTAAACACTGTTTCGTAAAGACGCAAAGTAGCATCGAAACGTCGTGCTTTGTTTTGATTAAAATATTAAAATTTGCCTGACAACTAAGGCCCTTTACCAGGCAACGTCTGCATGGTGACGCTTGAACACCTTGATCTACTGCATGATTTTCCCTTCGTCACGTTTACAAGTTTGTCCGTTCATACAGTTCCGATGGCGTAGACGACGGGCGTCTCGTCGCGTCTCCCGCACGTGTGCAGTGACGCACGGAGCAGAATTGCCGCGGGTTCAAGTGGTCCAATTGTCGTCCATAATAGCGCTCCCTACCTCCCCATCACTTCCGCACGCCATCGTCCCGCTTCCGAGGACCATTACCACCAACAATCCTCTATGTTATTAAACAACTGTGCTCCAGAGTTTCACGTACGAAAACGATTATTTCCCAGTCTTTCATAGCGTGAATTGCTTAACACGCAGTTAGCGCAGCTAATTTTCGGCTTCTGATTTCGTTACCAGTTTTGTCGTTTTTGCGGCTCTTGTATTTTTCAGTCACGTGACCATAGTCAGGTCAACTTGGGTAGGTACTTATTTTATCATTTAATTTTGACCTGTTGGAGTTAAAGTTCCCGCGTAGCCATGAAGATCCGCTCCAAAAACGTGATTGGTGCACAACTAGTGACGTCATAGTCTGTTATAACATTGAAAAAAAATACACACGTACACGCCAAAAAAAATGCACTTAACTTACATTTTTGAAGAATTTGTGCAACTGCACCTGTCCTAGAGCACGCCGCAAGAAATCAGTCAAAAAATAGTTAGTTGAATAACCGATGTCATTTTCTTACTTTATCACATTTGAAAGCTTTTTTAAAGTCTCCCGAGTATCTATCATCTATTCCGAAAATTCCTTAAAAAGGCGAACGAAATTGTAAGTCAAAACTATTCAACATAAATAAAAACAAGCTGATAATTTTTGGAAAAAAAATAATTTCTAACATTTGAATTATAAAACGTTAAACATTAATGTCAAAACTGTATATGGAATGAAGGAAAATATACTAATATTTAATGTAAAAAACAACTATATATAATTAATATATTGTGAATAAAAAGCACAGAAGAGTTGTCTCAATATATTTATTCTTCCGCACAAGACAACAACAAGCACAATGGTTGTGTGATAGTATATGTAAAGAAGACGCTAAGAGGAAAGATCCAGTTGATAATGACTATGGCCGAAACGTCCTGAGAATAAATATATTGGGACAACTCTTCTGTGGTTTTTATTCACAATATAGAAGGAAAATATTTTAATAAATTTGAATATAGGAATTATAAAGTCTTTAAATCCACTTGAAAACTGTATGTGAAATGAAGGAAAATCTTTTACTAAATTTCAAATATTTTAATGATAAAATTATTTTAAAGCTGTATATAATGAAGGAAAATATTTTATTATATAATATATAATTGAACGATAAAATCGTTAAATTACTAAATTACAAATATGTTAATAAATAAGTATTAATATAAAATATTGAAGAAGGTTTTAATAAATTTAGAATATTTGATTTGAAAGCTATAAAGAATGAAGAAAAATCGTTTAATAAATTACAAATATTTAAATGACAAAGTCTTTACACTGATTTGTAAGCTGTATAGAATTAAAGAAAATCTTATACCAAATCATAAATATTATAATGAAATATTTTTTAAATTATTAATACAATTGTTTTAATAATTAAATTTTTTGATAATATATCAACGGCAAATGACTCTATATTTATTTGCAACATTAACTTTAGTAATGGGCATGGCTTGTTCAGGGCGGGGAGGGGCCAGGTTCTGACATACTTTTTGGGAATAGTGTTCCCCTTAAGCCTTTGTTTTTTTTAAATTGGCTATTTCCCTTTGTAATTAGTATTAAATCTGCTTAGTATATTGTTTCACAAATAATATATATATATAGCCTTCTATAAATTCAACAAAAACTGTATCACCAATAAAGTTCAAAAAATTAGATTAGAATAATAAAATTCAAGTACCTATTTGTACCTTCTTCTGGTTGTGACTCAAAACTTATGTAGTAATATTGGAGTGACTGGAAATTGTATTACATTGACATTCCTGTCCCAGAGGCAGAATAACCTCTAAGAACGCAAACCGATCGCAAATCACTCCGTAAACCATCAATCAACACTTCCTCATATTATACCTTTCCCGTCTTGGAAATCTTCTCCGAAAAAACAACAGAATAATTCACGTTACCGTAGATACGCGATTACTTCTTCATTTCTTTTTGAATTCATAACGATATTGATTATCAGTGGACGATTTCACCTTGATTAGAAACGGTTCGTAAAAATAGCTGAACATAAGAAAATTTTGACCGTTTGAAATTTTAAATTAATTGGAATGATCAATTTTATATGAATATAAAATAAGGAAATGAATCGAAATGTGCTTCCTTACCGTTGTATTGTACGTATGTACATTACGATAGTGCATAATGTAAACAACCATGATTTCAACAAACAAATCCGAAATAATATGTCAGAAAATGAGATAATTAACACAATTAAATAATGGAATTAAATCTCATGAAATTGGGAAAGAGGAACAACTTTTTGTTTCTAACTTTGGTAATCATCAGGAAATAAAATAATTAAAAAGGAGACTATATAAAAAGAATCATTTGTGTTGGAGTTAAATATGGTTTCAAAGAAATTAAAAAATAATAATTTCATAGTTCAGAAATGATATAATCTAATTGAAAATCATCTGACATTTCTGAAAAATATTGGATAAACTGCCAAATAATTCCTCATAAAATACTTAATAAAGAAAATACAAATTCTTCATAGAAAAACTCGACTATTTCTCCTCTTCAGATTATAATTAAAACATTTCAGGGTTGCATTTCAACGATATTGATTTAATATTTGTTCCGTGTACTGCCATAGTTTTTCGATATATTAATAATGTATTAATGCAAGGAATCCATGTGACGTAGATGTCTCTCTTAATTAATATCTTATTATAAAGGTGATTCGTCGTGTCTAGAATAATATTAATTCCTTTTTCTCACTAAAATGGGTCTTAAATATTCATTAACATAGTTAAAATAAAGAAAATTTACAATATAATGTATGCCCCTCATGCAGCTTGTAGTCGATAATTTCAACCCAATAGTTTAATTGTTTTAAAAATGTGGTAATTTCTGTATTTGCTTTACGAAAGTCTCTTTCCACTCTCTAGTTTTATTTTAATATGAGTTATATATATATATATATATATATATATATATATAGTAACATGAAAAGTTACGATGAACAATGCAGGCCAGCTTGCGAGTTGCAATTATTGAGGAACTGTCGCAACTTGGGCCAACAATGTGGTCTGGCGAGAGTTTGAGTCGTCATGGGGTAATGGACGGAGCAGGTTGTGTCGGCGGGACGACGAGAGAATGACCACGCCCTGCAGATATAATTTTTTCTCATGCTCTGATTGGAAATTAAAAACTATTAAAATCAATTTTTTTATGAAAAATACCTGGCGTCCTAAAGGAATTAAGAAATTCTCGAATACGGAGGAACGTAGAATCCGCTACAATATATTTCTTTTCCATTTGAAAAGTATATCAGTAAAAAAAGTGCTTTGCATTAAATATATATTCACCTGTTACTAAAAGTAAAGTTCTTAAAAAATTGTTGCCATCTATTTTGCGGGTAATTAAAATACAATAAATATATTCTGTAATTGAATAATTCGGTCGTATAGTATTATGATATGTCACAATTGCTTGTGACATATATCGCTACTTAAAAGCTCTAATATGGAAATATTATTGTATTAGAACATAAGTGAGTAATTAAGAAATATATTTACAACGTCAATACACCTTAAATAACTTGTTAAAAAATATCATTTTAAATTTTTTTAAATGACTAAATCAGTTTGTATATTTTTCCAGTTTTGTAGTGGACGACGTGGACGCAGGGCAAGAGCAAGGAGAAGCAGAAGAAGCAGAACCGGAAGAAGCTGAAGTCCCCCAGGAGCAGGAACCTCAAGCGGAACGAGTTAAGCAAATACAGGTGAGAAACTTCAACTACGCCTAATTAATCCATACAAACGTGTCACATAAATTCGGGCGGCGACGATTTCTTGATGTCCTGGACCTATTAAAAATATTATTAATTCGGCATTGGACTAAATTTAATCTGGCATGTCAAATGAAAGCGTTCTGCGGTTAACGTGACGTCTGTGTAAAAGTACGGAAATTGTGCGTAGAACTGACCGTACGCTTCCGCAGATACTGTCATGAATGGGACTCGAAAAACAAGGCTAATCGGATAAACATGATTCTAATTCACTTTTAAAAGTCTAAATTCGCAATTTATTTCTAATACTGAAATATTAGATCCGTCGACACAGCATCTGAGGACATTCGTTACCTATTATATCTATATTTAAACATTCACTTTTAAAAAATTGATCTATTCCATTTGCGTGACGATGATCATCTTTTTTCACGTTCCATGGGCTGCTTTTCCGTAAAGTAGTATACCTTGAGCAACGTATGTGGTACTAAACAACGAAAAAATGTCTGTTTATAGTTTTTTTTTCAATTTTCTCGCAAGCACGAGCCTAAAAAAATCTAACGAATTATTAAAGGGGAAGGAATTAAGGCACTGCGGGAGTTTTCTCGCATGCGCTTCACTCCAGAGTGACTGCGGGGCTCACCTGATTATGTCGGGAATGCCTCGTACTCCCTCTGGGGTTTTTTTAATCAAAGTTCTCACATGCCGAGACACCTTCACCTATTTTAGGAGGTATATGTTCTGCGGTCGAAGACCTTGGGCATATGGCAAGAGTTGTCCGCTGATTCCATTGGATCAGTCGGCCAACTTCCTCCTGAAACTGGTAGAGACATGGAGAAGGGAATGCTGCGACCCCACAGCAAACTCATCTCCCTTCATTCGGAAGGGCGTGAGAATAGTAGCCAATACCCGACCTACCTGGTGCAGGATTTATAGGGTTTTCCCTGCTTCTCTTCACGTGAAGCATCGGGTAGGATCCTTAAACCACAGCCCGGGGGCCCTAGCTAACCCTTGGCTACCTTGCTCTACCTTCCGCATCCCCCCTTTCAATTTCCTTTCTATGCTATTGAAGGGGAGTTGCCTGTTTTAGGATCACCCTCATGTAGCCTGTTAACCCAAAAAACAACATTATTTCTAAGATCTCTAGATTTGAAAATTGGTTATCACAATGTAATAATAAATCAATTGTAATAATTTGTCAAGTTTTATTTATAAGTATTAAAAATTTGTATGGAATATTTCATATTCTTGATGGCCGTCTCCATTTAAGAATTTATGGAATAAGTAATTTATATTCGTAAGAAATAGGAACTTCTTTTAACGCCGGTCCGGACAGCTATAACAATTTTGTGGCTCATATAAATTTTTGTTGATCTAGACTTCCAGCCTTCAGGATTTATTTTACGTGCAATGATACCTCACATCTCCCTGTTTATCATACTTACAGCCCGTCGATAATGAAATCGGTCTCGTAAAATTCTGTCGAATCCATAGAATTTTATCGGCTTCCTTGAACTTTACAGATCAGCATCCTGACCGAAAAATAATCTACATAAATTATAGTTGTCGAGTCTAGAGCTGATGAGGCTTGCTAGAATCGGTGAGGTGAATGCTTGTCATAAAGGGACAGGGGTGGAAGGGTGCGGTCCCTGACACAGGAGCAGTTTTGTAGTAAACGAGCTATACAGGACGTACACTCACTTCTTCAAAAGATAACCTCTCACCCCAAAGTTGTTGCTTGAACAACTTTGCAACTGTATGACGTGAAAAGTATACAATTAAAAAAATATGTCACATAAACAAATTTATCGAAAATTCTCACTTATGCAAAAATTATAATGATTAAAAAATCATAGCTTCGGTTTTATAAGTTTTTCAAATGTAGTTGCCGTAGTTACATAAAATGAGGGGGGAAAATTTAAGGGTTTAACGAAATCAATAGTATTTATTATCGTCAACTTTTCATGTGTTCGTATTTTGGTTTGAAATATTAAGATTTAGTTCATAAAATAGGTCAAAATCTATTGAATTGACAATGTTAGGCATAATGGTAGCAAAAGTTTACACTTTATATTTATTTCGATGATGATATGAAGGTTACGTTCATAAAATAGATTATTTATAGAAGTATATAATTTGCAAATAGAAGTAACACTAACTACTTCAAACTCAAGAGTATCCTCTGTACCGTGGTTTCTTTGACGAAGCTAAAGCCGAGCGTTACTATATATATATATATATATATTGTAGCGGATCCGTCGTTCCTCCGTATTCGAGGATTTCTTATTCCTTTAGGGCGCCAGGTATTTTTCATAAAAACACCAAAAATAGATTTTAATAGTTTTAATTCCAATCAGAGCATGAGAAAAAATTATATCTGCAGGGCGTGGTCATTCTCTCGTCGTCCCGCCGACACAACCTGCTTTACCAATCACCCCATGACGAATCGTCGTCTCGCCAGACCACATTGTTGGCCCGGGTTGCGTCAGCTCCTCAACAATTGCAACTCGCAAGCTGGCCTGCATTGTTCACCGTAACTTTTCTCAAGACCTGCAGTGATGGCAGAGGGGTATAGAGGCGGACTGCAGAAACGTAAACTCTGATTCGAGTCCCACCCGACACAACTATTTTTATTTGTTTACTTTATTTACATCGTTTGTCTTTACTTTCTAGTATTTTCTGTTTCGAGAATGTTCTGCTTCTGGAATATTATGTATGGAATGTTTGTATAAATAGGCCTGGATTCCAAATCGGAGTCAGTCTTACCCAGTACGAGCTTTGTACAGCACTTCGCCGTTGAATAAACGCATATAACCTCTACGTGTGTGTTATTGAATCTCACGATCCCTTAGAAACGTGACAATATATATCTGTATTGTATTTGTGTGTGTTCTTATGCCGAGGATGAGAACAGAAAGATCGTATGTGACCAACGGAAATAAACTCGAACTGTCGAGAACAATTGCGCGTTCTACTACAAACTAAATATTCGATTGTGGACGTATCTGGCTAGTAACCTATTGTCCCGGTCATTCCCGAAATACAGCTGGGTTAGCTGAGACGCGAACTACCTAAATATTCACGTCAGTCAAATTAAATCACGCGATAGCTGAGGGGGACGACGCGTCGTTTCACGGAACAGCGACAGGGGCGACCTTCATTATTCAAGACGGCTGAACCCTTCCTCTGCGACGATCGATTCAAATAAGAGTAACAGTAAGTGTTCTGAGCACCTCAATTCATTATTTGCTTTAGACAGCCGGCTTCGGGGTTACTAGCGATAGGTCAAAATGATTATTAATGAAGTATAAAGGAACATTGAAAATGAATCATAGTGCAAGGAGAAGAAATAAAACCGTAAGGTTTGCTGATGATATTGTGGTATTAGGGGAGTCAGAAGAAGACATTGAAACCACGATAAATGGCATGAACGTGAGCCTGAGGATTAATAGAGGGAAAGGCGAGGTAATGGAATTAGTGGAATAACAAACGATGTTATAGTGGGAAGGAAGTTAAGAAATTCTGCTACATGGGAATCATAATAACTAGACATTGTAGACGACTATGTCAAATGCCGAATACTCCTCTAAATTTTAATAAGAATTTATAATCAAAATTAAATAATAGTTTTGGTTTTCATTTAAATTTGTCACTGATTTAAAACCAAGGGTTTTTCATTGCTATCAACAAAATTAAAATCAACCATTTAATACAGAAAATTCCTTGAAGATATTATAAAATGTTCTGTTAGAGTCTCTACTTTACATTCCTGGGCGAAATCCAAAACTGTTGTTACTGTTGTTCCGTATTCATATTCATTATAGAAACATTCAAAACGTAAACAAAAAACTTTTTATTGAATTATCATATTATTGTTTTTAATACTTTAATACCTAACTGGTGTAGATTACGAATTAAGTCCGGGAATATAAATTAGAGACTGTAACAAGACTTTCATTACAAGTGAATAGTGCAGTTAAATAAGTACAAATAATGAAAATGTACTGAAACGTTGTTTAGTTGAATTAAATATTATGAATGTCAGTAAAATGGCCATTTAATTTTTCAATTTATTTATTTTAATGAAGGGTTTTTCTTAGTACTTGAGATCAGCTGTTCATATACGAGGTTTCTGTTTATTCGTTGAATATATAGAATTTTTTGTACTTCAATGATTTTTAAAATGAGTTTATTTGCACAGAGTATTCCAAATGATGGAAAGATTATTTTAAAAAATAGCTTAATTTAAGGTCGGTTAAACTGTGTGTTCATTAGCGACCAAACCGTTTGCGGTTTACAAATGTGAAAAAATGAGCTGATTATAATACATTATAACAATTAATTGTTTTTAAAGACTTGTTCACTTTTTTGGGGGGGAGTCCGGTGAGCGGTTAATCTGATTGGTTTGTGTCCCCGACGATATGGCGTCTACATTAGAGAAATTTACTGTAAGAGTTGATCAGGTTTCCATGGTGATAATATTGTTGCAGAGATTGCGAGGAATATCTGTAAGAGTTCGTTAACTTTGAGTGGCCGCATCTTACTCTAGAAAGGACCATTTTATCTCTTCTGAATGCCTTTTAGGGGAGGTGGATTACGGTTTGTGGGTTGAGCTTTATTTTAGAAGCTGTAAATTCTGCTCACAGACATAGGCTACTTCTGGAAGGGTCATTTTCCATACATTCAATATTGTGTTGACGTAATTAGGAAGTGATAAGGGTGGGGGGTGTAAGATGAGTGGCGGTTTTTGCTAGCTGGTTGGCAGATAATCCCTTTTATTCCCTTTGCGCCAGGTTCCAGGCCAATGCGATCTTCTTTCCAGTTGAATGGAGCTTGTGTGGATTTTCCATGGTGATGGAGGATATCTCTTGGGAGTTGTCTTCGTTGGCGATGGTCTTTAAACAGAGAGTGAGTCGGAGAGGAGAGGATAGGGTGGTTCATATTGGAGGACGATGAGCAGTGATCGATAGCCAGATTCATGGCGTAGTTTTTTAAATCTTTATTTACAAGTCACATCTACCGCGCTGGTCATTGGCGACAGACAATATTTGTTATACTTACGAACTGTATAAATTATTTGACATGTGCTTATATTTTCATATTAAATTTTTTCAAAAATGTATGTCCTGGTTGTGAATTTTACTATCAGGTCCCTTGCAGGCTTGGCTGGAGCAGCTGAAATCCTCCTTGGAATAACCTTCTATCCACTTCTTTCTAGCCGCTTTAAGGTTAGGGTAAAAAATTTAGATGTGCGACTGATAACTGTATGTTACAATGATGACAGCTTGGAGGCCGATCGCTGCAAAATAAGAACGAGTGAGTGAAGTTTAAATGCAATGTTCTCAACCAGGATATCACCACCTGACGTCTTCTGGAAAGTCCTTAGGGACCAGCTACTTTTTTAGAATCACAGTTTTTGAGGAAAATTCCGAAGTTTCTTCTTTCAACTTTTTAAGTTCTTCATTACTTTTTGGAATCCGATTCTACGGTTTTTAATTTCGAACAGCGATTTATCTGCTGACGGGGTAGAGATTCCCCAAGGTGGATGTTTTACTTTTGGGCTAATCATTTTTTCCTTTCTTAAAATGATTTCAAGGTTGAAATATATGAGGGACAGTTCTTGGAGGGTCTGGAGAGGCATGGTGAGGGATAAACGTCATGTCTCTTATGGTTTTGTGTGGGGTTTCCCTTGCCTTCATAGTATAAGTAAGACAAGGATGCAGTCAGTCGGACATGCTGTTTAACTTGTATTAGAACAGGCGATGAAGCAAGTTAAAACGGAATATGGAAAAGGAATCATACTGCAAGGAGAAGAAATAAAAACCTTACGCTTTTCCGACGATATTTTAGTATTAGGGGAGTCAGAAGTAGAGTCGGAAACGATAATAAATGGCATGAACGTGGCCCTGGAGAAAGTTATGAAGAGAAAATCAGAATTCTGTTCAATAGTGCCAACAGTAAAAATAACGTCATTGTTTAAATGCCATGCAAAAGTTATCAAATAAATACTAGTATGATCAATAAAACACGAAATGGAAAACTTTAACTTTTCCTAGTCATTTATTTTATTATCAAAATTATTTCTTTATTTATTAATCAATAAGGAATAATACTGAAAGATGAACAAATAAACTTTCACTTTGCCAACGATATTGTAGTATTATGGGAATCAGAAGAAGACTTGGAAACCATAATGAATGGAATGAACGGAGTTGTGGAGAAAGAGTTCAATATGAGGATTAATAGACGGAAAACCAAGGTAATGGAGTGTAGTTTGGGAAACAGTGGAATAACAAAGGGTATTAGATTGGGAAGGGATATTGTGACGGTAGTTAAGGAATTTTGCTACTTGGGAAGCGAAATAACTGGGGATGGTAGAAGTATAGTAAATATAAAGGGTAGGATAGCACAGACAAGGAAGGCTTTCCCGAAAAAGAGGAATTTACTTACGGGTAACATAAAAGTGAATATTAGGAAATCGTTGCTAAAAATGTTTGTTTAGAGCGCAGCGTTATATGGGTGCGAAACGTGGACGATGGGAGTTGGGGAAAGGAAAAGAATAGAAGCCTTTGAAATGTGGTGCTATAGGCGAATGCTGAAAATCAGATGGGGAGATAGAATCACAAACGAGGAAGTTCTAAACAGAATAGGGGAAATGCGAACAATATGGAGGACGATAACTAAGAGAAGGGATAGATTAATAGGCCACGTTTTAAGACACGAGGGTTTTGTAAAATTAGCATTAGAGGGAAGTGTGTGGGATAAGAACATAAGAGGGAGGCCAAGTATTGAATACGCTAAGTAGATAAGGGAGGATGTGGGTTGTGCTAGTTATAAGGAAATTAAAAGGCTTTCACAAGATAGTATAGGATGGAGGGTTGTTGTCTTAGGACTGAATACCACAACAACAACATTACATGTCTACAGTGAGGATGGATGAATCAGGGTAAAGGGGAGACGGAGGCACTGCTGACTCCATCTTGGTTTTCGGAGCCGTCGGTGAATATGAGGTCGACGTTTTTGAACTGGGGGCATGAATTTTGTGTTCCAATCTCCTTGGGAGAGGTATAAGTATAAAATCATATTCCATAAATCCTATAGAGAAGCACAAGCTTCAAGGATGTGGAACGAGTCAGAGATTTTACATAGGGTGCTTTATTAATATTAAAATATACTGTAACTATTCATTAATTTTTAACTTATAATAAGATTTTCTTAAGTTCTATACAGAAGACATACAATTTGTACCTTATATATAAAATTGATAAATATTTTTACATCCTATACTAAAAAATTAGTGTTCTAATAATGTTGTTTCATAATTATAAATATCTACCCTATGATACATTCAGCTCCATAAATTCTTCAACAGAGTAGAAGGAGTGGCTTAGTAAGAACTTAGTTCATATTTGAACTTGTTTGGATTTATTTTTAATTGTTTAATGGAGGTGGGAAGTTTATTAAATATGCTAATAGCTTTGTAATGTACACCCTTTTGTATTACGGTTAGAGACTTCCTTGTGTAAATTGTTTTTACTTCTGGTATCAAAGTCATGTATATCTGAGTTTAGTGTGAAGAGGTTACTGTTATTAATAACAAATAACATGAGTGATTGAATATGCTGGCAAGTGAGTGTCAGTATTCCAGTTTTCTTGAAAAGTCCCCTACAAGATGTTTTTGGTGAGACCTGACATAATATTCTTACAGCCTTTTTTTGAAGTGTAAATATTTTATCTTTCCTTTATGCATTGCCCCAGAATATTATACCATAAGTCATTATAGAGTGGAAAATGCAAAATAAACAAATTTTCTTATGTTAGGATCACTACAACTTACATAATTCTAAGAGCAAAGGTTGCCGAGCCTAGTTTTCGCAGGATAAGATAAGATAAGATTTATTGGATCCATTAGTCCTCTATTGAGGAAATAGGACAAGTCAAAGAATATGTTACATATCACACTAAGAATACGAATATAAGAAACAAAATATGGATACAACGTATGAGTAAAGAAAATTATGTATACAATGATAAATAAATAAAACAAAGCAGAGCAAACAAAATATGAATACAACATATCAAGAATATGAGTACAAAACAATAAGAGAGATAGTAAAAGAAACTATGTATACAATGATAGATAAATAAAAGAAAGTATACATAACATATACAAAAGATATAATTTCTAGAGAAACAATGTCAATTTGGAACACTATAGCGGTATAATAGAGATCCACGCACTTCACACTTCACAATACACTACACTTTGAAGCACACGTGTGTAGATCCGTGGGAAATCAGGCTCCAGCAGATCTCGTCAATTTAGGTCATGAAACAAAGAAGAAAAGACCGTTAATGAGAGGATAACGTATAATATACACCTGATATTGTTTGCATGTGATGACCACTGATTCAGCACTTTTGCAAAAATAGACTTTAATTACTTTCAGACCGATTGATAAATTCAGGAATAGAATAATAAACTCATTCTAGCAGGAGATTCTTGCATGCTTTAGTGAACTGATTATAACTGTTTAAATTTTAATATGATCCTTCCAGTTTAATTTATTGTCCATGGGTATACCTAAAAATTTTGTACATTCAACTTCAGGTTGGACTTGTTATACTCTAAATCGATATGGATTCTTGCAATGTGCCATGGAGAAACATCGAGATATTTGTACTTGCAACCATTTTGTTGGTACAAAAGTCAGAACCGGAAAAAATATTCTACCTGAGTGCAAAGTATTCATTCGTTGGAGTATTCACCCCACATAAATTTATCGATTACATTTTTTATCCTAGGTTCAAAATAAACTAAAAAGGTGTGGCTGTTTCCACATGCTTGAAGCTTTGCTTCTCATGAGGGTCTAATCTATTAATAATAATACTTTTATTGCAGCTAAATGGCCATATACAAAAAAAAGGTATAATTAAAAAGGTGAGATTTACATCTGGTTTGCATAGTCTGTAATTGATTTATTTCTATTGCTACAGAGTTCTATGTGGTAGCGTTCGCACTGTTTCCCGCATAGTTCGCACTTGCACGATTTTGATGGCTCATGGAATGCAGTGTTATTACATACTTTATGGTGGAAGCCATGTACTGCCATTCTTGTTACCACGTGTCTGATCTCGAAGCAAGTTGTTGTCCATTTCCGGTCTATCATGGCCCCTGTCCCTTAAAATTCCGGGGGTATTTCTTCCCTTTTTCTTTTCAGCTATGCTAATAACTTCTCGGAGGCTCCTGTATTCGGTAGAGGTATAAGGGTCCTGAGATCTTCTACGAGGAATGTTTCCCTTTCCAGTAGGTACACAAGTCTGGATCTGGTAGTTTTTGATACTCCTATTGCTCTTTTTATAAATCTTGCTTTTACCCTTTCTAGTATGGCTAAGTTTTTCACGGTGAGATGCGACCATATGACTTCTATCCCATATGTTAGAGTCGGCATGATTTTTGTCCTGAATAGTGTCATTGCTGTTTCTAAGCTTAGGGTTCTGATGAAGTTGATATCATGTATAGCCCTAATTGCTTGCGCTGCTCTCTCCGTTACATGCTTTGTGAAGCATTTGGCACTCGTTTGCAAAGTTATTCCCAAATATTTGAACTCCTTTGTTATGTTTATCTTTCTTCCTTTGATAAAGGTTTCTGCCGAAGCTGGAGCCCGGCCTCCTTGTCTGAAAACCATCATTTCCGTCTTTGTTGTGTTAATTTCAAACTTGTGTTCATGGCACCATTCTTCCATGTCCTTCAATGCGTTTTGTAGTGCCTCTATATTTCTTGATCCGACCGCTATATCGTCGGCGTATGCGAATGCTACTACGTCCCTCTGTTGGGCTATTCTCATTATTTCCTCTGCTGCCAGGATGAAAAGAATAGGGCTTAGAGGGTCCCCCTGCAGTACTCCGTTTGTTTGTAGTATCGGTTCCGATAGAGAGAGGTTGTCTGAAATCCTTATTGTGTTCCACTGAAGTATTTCTCTTATAATTTGTGTCCATTTGTTATTTTTGCCAAGGGTTTCTTCTAACTTTTCTACCACTAGCTATCGGTCTATGAGGTCGAAAGCCTTGGTGAAATCTATAAATACTACGTGGAATTTTTCCTTTTGCTCAGTGGCTTCCCATATGTTTTCCAGTAACCGATCTACTGCAGTTAGGGTTGATCTCCCTCTTCGAAAACCGAGTTGGGTTTCTGGGAGGTGTTCCTCGATTGATTCTTTTATCTTTTCCGTCAGTATTTTTGTGAACACTTTGAAGGGGGTATTCTCTAACGCTATGCCTCTGTATGCATTTGTGTCTTTTGGGTCACCTTTCCCTTTGTATAGTGCTTTTATCATTGATTGCCTCCATCTGTCTGGTATCTTGACTGTCTCTATACATTTATTGTAAAGTTTTGTCCATGTGGGTACTAGCAGATGCGCGGTGTCTTTAAGGTATTCGTTGTAAAGATTGTCTGGTCCCGCAGCTTTTTTGTTTTTTGTTTTCTAATCTATTGTTGGTTTGATTGTTGCAGGTGGAGGCAGAGAGCCGCAAGAGTGAATTCGCCAGGCTGCTGGAGGAACACGCCCAGGTGGTGCGTCAGCTCAAGCAGATGGAGAGTGACGAAGGTCCTCAGGCTTGAACACCCGCACGTCAACATGCGAAAATTCGTCTCTTTATCTCACTGATAAAATGTCTTAACGAATTTGAGAGGACGTTGAGTGAACCGAATTATACTGTTTTAGAAGAAAAAAAAATACGTGCTCCTAATTTCTTATAATATCAATAGATTATAGCTGTATTAAAAGATTATGTTGAAAGGCAGAATGAATTCCAAACACTGAATTGTTACATTTCATTGATCATTGCTACATTCTGATTCCCAAGTTTTTTTTTCTCGTGTGCCTGGATAACTTTCATGTAACCAAATACGGAATAACTGGAAAATAAAAAGAAGCGTTTCATTTGTGCAAAAAGAATCGTGCCTTTGAAGGGCCCCTTTTTTCATAGTTCCAAAGAGCTGAATTACAGAAATAACTTGTAATTAGAATTCGTTGAGTATACCAATATGAAGATAGAATAGAATGGCAAACCAGTCTTCAAATAATATTTTTGATAAAAGAAAGTAATGATTAACCTTACTTTATGAAAATTAAGAGGAAAAATTATGCGTTTCAACTAATATTTCTCTCCGATCTATAACAAATATTATCAGCACGTACGTAAAAATATGGTACTGCAAATGTTTCAACATTAAAAAATTATCCTTCCAGAAAAAGATACGCAAGTCATCTTCAAAAAAATAAAAATAATATCATGAAGAAGCAATCTATTAATTATTTTCCTTGACATTGTTTCGAGACAGTAGAAGTCAAAATTATTTCTATTTCCAAAATTCCTAATGAATACAATAATAATTTCATATAAACCACAGAAGACAAGAGGTTTTCTTTCAATACAGGATCCTAACTAAATTAAAATGCCTTTATGAACTAATTAACTGCAAATTGTTATTTTAAAAAATGAAATACAATATTCAAATTATTTCATTTTTATTTACTGTTATATCTTCCTTAATTTCTAAGTATTTGACTTGTAGTGTGTACATTTGATTTTATATTAAAAATAAAAATTTTAAAGTAAAATCTACTTGAATTTTTGAAATCCTGTATTATTAAGACGTTCGTTCCGATAAAACCCAAAATACTATGTAAAGGGGAAATTTTAATTATTTAACGTGAGTTAAGTAAATTTACTTGATTTTGAAAATGGAAATTTATCTATAATTATTAAAATATGTATGGAATGAAAATTAAATATTTAATTAGCAAACGACCTAGCTCAAGATTAAATACTGTGGAATAGCAACGAGTAGCAAAGATTTTTTTTACTTCTCTCTTGCAGGTATAGGGCTATATCATCCTTCCAGGATGTTTCCCGTGGTTGCAATCCCTTCCTCCCTCAGGGTGTTATGCGCCGGTGGATTTTGCATCTTTAATATCAAAGATAAA
Organism: Eucriotettix oculatus; assembly: GCA_034510155.1. NCBI lineage: Eukaryota > Metazoa > Arthropoda > Insecta > Orthoptera > Tetrigidae > Eucriotettix > Eucriotettix oculatus. Next base: position 68,417,614 of record CM067378.1, read on the forward strand.
CCAATCTTCCGTCTCGGCGGGGTCATTCACGTCTCAGTAGAGTTTTGGCTGGGATATCGTAATTTGATATGCGGCTTTCGTGTTCGCTTTCTACTAACTATCGAAATCGTATTTTTCTTCTTCTTCGCTGCAAACGCACACTGACTATTTAATTGTTCATGTTCCTTCTTCTCTCCTTGACCTCCACTTCTCTCCAAATTCCATCACGCGCTGCCCCTTCTCTCCTCTCTTACTTCCTCTTCCTTCCAGCATCCGAGCAACACTGAATATTTCATAGCCTTGATACCTTCCAGCTAGTCTCTCCTTTACCTCTATAGGAAAACGTCATACCACGTGACGTGTGTTCTCCAATCGTTATTAATTTTTTCAAGCGAGAGATTTCGCACTTACGAATAAAGTGTTGACGTCCCTCGGTAAAAAAACAGTTCTAATCCCCTATATGTAGCAAGCAGACATTCTCATAATCTTGAGTTTCCTACCTCTTGTCAGCTTTTCTCAGAATATTATTACTATCTAAATAATATAAAATAAAATATATTAATCATAAAGGGGAGATGTCCTACTACGCTACAACTGATATAATCCAAGCTTTCAATATAAATCTGTTAGAAACTATCAGATTTCTGAACACTGAGCATTTTAAAATGGAATTTCTTGGCCTAATTTCAATAAATGTAATACACTGAGTCTCAAAATACTTAAAAGTGTCCTCCTGTAACATAAATCATTTCGTCACTTTTGTGGCTCACGCCTCAGTATATCAAATATTTTTACAATAAAAATCGCTATATCACTTGCACGTCACTTCTAAACGCTGGTTGGTTGGCTGAACAGATTTCGGTGGCCACAGGTCGATAGATGGAATCACTGTCTTCGCTTGTGTGGCACGATGAACAGTTGTCACTTCAGTTTACACGACGCTGTTGCAAGTTTGAACGAGCTCAGAAGAAATGACGATAGAATTTTGATGAAGTAGTCAATTATATCCAGGTCGGCTGAAGTTCTACATACGAAATTATGCGTATGTGGCTGAATCGTGTGAACGAAACTATGAGTATGCTTAACTTAATATCTATTTCTTGCTCACAGTGCCAAAATTACGAAGGGGAGGGTAACTACAATTTTTATTTCATCAGACATACTATTTTAAGGATCCAACTTTCTGGTAACATATCAAAGTTTATAAGAATACCATACTCCATTTTTTTGCAAATATAATTGTTTATAGGGAGTCTTCCCTACTGGTAGAATTATGTTGATTTCATGATCAATTTAACAAGATTACTTAAAATCTAGAATCCAATTTAGTGCAAGAATTATCGTGCTCTGTTACATATCTGTGGTAAGATAATTTAAATTCCATGGTTTTCCTGAGGTGTGGTATCTCTGATAATTGTTTTTGTATCTTTGAGTCAATATGGGACAAGGAAAGGGTTTTAACCCAATCATAGCCTTCTTTTGGCTTCTAGTTCTATTAATTATTTCATTCCCGATAGCATTCTTCTGCTCCCCTTGGTATATATTATTCTTCATGTTTGCTGCGTGTTGTGATTGTGCCACGGTAAGTGAATCATTCATTTCTGTGCAGTTTCTCGTTTGGTTTTACTGACCGGAAAGTGAATTAATTTTCGAGAGTAGTTTCTAAAAGACGAATAGAATTCTATAATAATACTGTAGAAATCGTCAACCTTGCGATAAATTTCTGTCTAAATTATATAGGGCTTATCAGAACGATTAGAAAATATATTCGGAACGGTATGGATTCTAGTGGTTGTTCTTAATGAAAGGAAATCGCCGTGTAGTGACGTCATAATTACGTTATGTTATGACGGATGAACAGTGATATACTCCAGTTTTGTTAACAATTTCAATAGTCTGTCTCTAGAAATAATTTTTCTTTTCATTTTACAGTTACATTATTTTAAAATAATTATAAACAAAGCTACAGTTTTGTACAATTGTTACTAAAATGGATATCTGAAACACGTCAGCATATTTTAAGGATTACAGAAATAGGCGATTTTAAATGAAGCCGAAAATGGAACTGGTGGAGTTAAGTTCCCAAGTAAAGTCGTAACCATGAAGCCCCACCCCTAACATGTGATTGGTCCCCAAATATTGACGTCATAATCTTTTAGAACACGTGTAATATATATTTAATCGAAAATGCGTACGTACAGAAAAGAAATGAAGTGAAATTATGAAATTTACTTAGATTCTAGGAGAAATTGTGCAGATTCACTTGTCATAGAACAGAAATCATCTCTCAAAAATAGGCGATTAACACATGTCTTTACCGAATTTCTTCTATATTTTTTTTCTCCTTTCTGAATTAATATACTCTCGATATGTTCTTTGAAACTCTCAAGCACCTCCCGTTGTTCAGTTTCTCTAATTACCTTCTTAAATTACTTCATTTTTTCAGCCTGCGTTTCGTAATCAGTAGATTGCATCTGCTCCTGGGTACGTTTTTCAGTCCATCACCTGATTCCTATATCGCTGTTGCAGAATTATGTAGTCCTGTGTCTCACGGATTCTTCTATGTCTAGAGTTCAATGTCAATATCACTTTACCAGAGATGGTGAATATTTAGTACAGTTAAAATATATGCATAAAATTACATGTAAATGAACTATAGGAACGCAACGCAGTCGCTGTCCATTGTGGACATCGCTACACATTTTTACTGGTGACCATTCAATATTATTAATTTACGAAATTAATTTTTAGTAACTCGATTTATTTTACGTAGTTCTGTAATAATTAGATTTACTTCCGATATGTGGGAGTGGCATTAAGTAAAGAGGAAAAGTCACCCAAGTTCATTTTATTGGGATCATTGAAAGTCACACACGAGATTTATTTTGTTTCTAAACGCGTCTGTTTCTTAACCGCGTAGGTAAATGTGCTGTTGAACAAACATGCACAGGTAAATGTCGTTCTATATTCCAATTTATGACAGCCAATGTTTATTTCTTCCGCCGTTTTGTAAACATTTTCTTCAAACACGAGAGTTGTCGTTACTTTGCAATATTCAGCGTTTCGGAAACCGGCACGTCAAAGGAATATTATACTTCACCCTTCCTTGTAGTAAAATATGTACAGTGCTTAATTTTATATTCTGTAAGTCAATTAGTCGTATATGTGGTTATTCAGTTGATTAAATTCAATCGTAATCATTACGAAAAGTCTCGTCTTCACATTTACTAAATTTAAAATGAACATTTTTTTTCCAGTTCAACTGTTGCATACGTGGAAAAGAAACGAATAAGACTGGAGGTATTTTGAAATAATTGAAGGGTAGAATCGTATAAATTGTGCCAGAGATACGTCACGATGGTGTATTTATGTGAAAGTCTATATATAGATCTAGTCAACCCTTGCTCTACCTGGTAGAAAATACCGTCGGTTTATTCAGTTTGCATATTTATACGGGTTTTTAAAATTATTTTTAATTTTACTTAGTTAATTTACGATACTTTATATTCGTATATGTGTAAATTAATAGATTTGTCTTTATATGCCTTCTGAATTTCTACATCAGGACCGAGAATTCTTTATTATAATTTCTAAGTATATTATAATTACGTATTATAATTTATATATTTAATTTATAATTATAATTTTTTAAGTTTACTTAAATGATTGTGTGTTTTTCTGGCTGTCCATTTTTGCACCTTAACATAATTTGTAATTATATTGCCGTTTAGATTAGTTAGGAGAGGATTTTCCTTCATTTCAGCCTACATTTACAAAGACATTAGGGAAAGATCACTTAGGCGTAATACTATTTTTACTTTTTTGTTTTGTTTACGAGGATTCCAACTACCTGATCCTTGAAGGGGGAATTGGGAAGGGAGGTAAGGACTGCTAGAAACATGCCGCCAGACATATAGCCAAATTTAGAATAAGGACAATTGAAGAATTTCTACTTCCTTGAATTCTATGCGCCTTTGATCAATTTACACAATGTCCATTCTTCACTGGGTTCCTATAAATTAGTTTTTGAAGATTGTGATTCGTATATTGTAGGTAAGCCTAGCTTAGGTTTACAGGAGTGAAGGACCCTCCGGACGTCTACTCGGACTAGCTCAGTGGTAGAGTACCCATCTGGAAAGGGGAAGGACCTGGGTCAGGTCAACATTTTTCCATTTTCCTTCTAAGAGCGAAACTTAAATGCCAAAGACAAACCTTTTATTCAAATAAACTTTAAGGTGAGAAAAACGTTTTATAGGTATCGGTAAAATCAAATGTTCGTAAATGAACAGTATCGCAGATTATTGTTCGCCCATGCAGCATAAATAATTCAAAATGTTACGGTTGCCTAAATTCCTCACTATCGTCTTCAGTCGGGTTCACGGCATTTTTGTTGACTTGATGGTTTATCACCAGCAACAAGTCGCTCATAAATCTCTCGCCACTTCTGCGTTAACGAAACCAATATTTTTAATTTCAAAGAGACGAAAATTCCTGAACTTGTAACGAAAACCGAATGACATTGGCCAAAACCAGTCCTCTTTGAAAGCACCCAAATTTTTTTTGGTTTCGTTTCTCTTCATTGCATAAAAACGAAAGTTTTGGAAACTGGTACCCGTATTTAATGACAATTGTCAAAGAGGTTAGCCTGCCCACTAGCATTTTGCCATCTAATTTCTTGTGTCACGTGGCTGCATCTGATATCCGTCAAGAGTACACGAAGCCAAATTAATGACTCGCGGGAACGTCCCCAATTAACGAGCTCTCCCGTAATCTGCGCAGACGATTTGCTTGGCTGAGGTCTGCTCGAGGGACGCGGCCATAAACAGAAACTATGTCCAAATATAGATCATCTTCCGTCCGTCCCTTCCCTTGCAAGGCCAACTCCACGTTTACACGTGTAAACCATAAACTTATTTATTCTTATTGTCACGACTGCAGCTTCTTCGGCCGAATCGTGGTTGCCCTTCCAGTATTCATTACCTCGAAATTATATAAAATTAACATTCAATTCCAAGAAAGAAAAATAAGAAAATAGAATTTTCCACATATATTTGATTTTACAGTTAAGTTATTCGCTTCAGCATCCTTCAGAATCACAATTTTTATGCCAGAAAAATCCAGTACGGCTGTACAGACAAAATGGTTTAAGTACTCCTACCTACTCTTACTATTATTGATTCACCCTGATTTATAAACAATCAATCAATTTTCCCCATTTTCCATGAGTAAATCATGGAAATTTAGAATTTTGTATTGTCTATATAACGACGTCGACATACTACATTTTTCTTAAATTTTAATTCCACTTTTTAAATAATTCTGTTTTTAAATTTGATTAGTTTTTAGGGAATATCGGATAGTCATTACAGTACATAAAAAATTAACTACTTGATTACTAATTTGGAGATTATATCTTACACCTGAACCTGCGTTTTAATTTAATTTAATTTTATAGACAACTAAGAACAAAATACTCTTAATATATTGGAATTTTTCATTCGAAAAATATCTAGGTCTTAGTTACGTCTTCAAAAATCGACTTTTGTACGGTAAGTGACGTTTGTAGATAAAATTGATACCAAACATCGCCTTTATGTTATAATTAAATGCATTTACACAACATTTATTACTAACCTCTGTAAGCCTAGACAAATATTCAAACAACTTTAAAATTATTAAAATTATATATTTGAAAAACTAGGCTTATATCAATAGTCATCCGTAATTCAAATAGATATACAAAAAAACAACCCGTATAAATTACTAGTATGAAATATTTGTAACGTAACATTTAGATTATTTGCTTAAATCCATTCTATTTCTTGTATTGCATTCTATGTATAGTTTAATACGGAAGGTAGATAAAGAAATCGTCTTTAAAATTCAATGTAAAACTCGTAAATTTTTATGTCACTAAACCGCGTCTCTATTAAAATAATTTAACAGAAATAAGAACCTACCAGTACGAATGAATGTTGTTGTATTCAGTCCTTAGACTGGTTTGATGTAACCCTTAAAGTATTACGTAAAGTGACATAAATTTAAAAGGAAAATATGCAGCCAATTTGTAGTATTTAAAGCAGTGAGTAAATATTGAGGTATAGACAATAAACAAGAGTTTTCAATAAAATTCATTAAAATATTCTAAATTTAGTTAAATTATTGATTATTTAAATTTTGGAAAAATGTAATGATTTATCTATCTTAACAAAAAGGCATAGTACTGTTTAAAAACAAAAATTTTTCTTCTTGGTAATTTGCACTAGACGTATTTTTTTAAGCTTAACAGTTTTTGGATTCTCGTTTGAATTACGAATGGCAAAACTAAATTTGAAAATACAATCTTTTAACAATAAACGAGCTTTAGATCAATATTGCAACTGGCTTGACAGCTACAAATGGTTTCATTTCAGGTGATAATGGCATAATGAAGATATAATAAACAAATTCTTGAGACTGTTACACTAATACGGATATCTAATTTTCTGAAACCTGAGACATTCACATCTCAATCCCACTTTCTTAGACGGTTTACAGTTCTAAATAACTGAATTTAAATAATCATATGTAAAAGGATAATGTTTAATTGCATTGACTATTTTTAAATGTGATTCTTTTCAGAAAGTGTCGGACTGTTTTCTACAAGGCGTCCAGTTCCCTGGCTTCTGTGCAAAGAAAATGATTGGTGGCTAAATGTACATAAAGTGTTAGCAGTTAAACTATGAAAGAAATAACGTAGCGTATAGTCTTAATAGTTATAACTATAAAACTTGTTTTATTTAACAGAAAAATGATGACATTCCTCACACCAAAACCTATTATAAAAAAAATGTGAAACTTGTTGTAATCGTTTTCAAATGTTGTGTCATTAGTAAGGTACAATCACGATGTTAGCAAATATTCCAATTTCACAAATGTAAAGAACTGTGAATATGAAGCTTGTTTTGCGATGGTAATGGTCACCTTAAAATGTTGCATATATGTCTCTTGATGGTTGTATGGTGTTGGAGACAGCAATTTTCCGTAGAAGAGCAGCATAAGATCTGCTGCATATCTTGCTAATGAATTTATCGTTTGCGGTGTCCCAAGCGCCCAGTGGTTATTATTATGGTTATTATTAATGGTTCTACAGATACTTTTGAAAATTTGTTTTTTAAATAAATCATAATTCGTTCATATTTAGTAATTTTGTTATGTCGAGCATCTCGGAAAGCATCAGGGCGATTTTCGAATGGCATAGTGACATCAATGATGTAGGCGATGTCACCTTCGGATATGACCAGGTCTGGGCGAAGACCAGGAATCCCACATTCCTGGTTTTCACTGATGGTAAATCGCGGACTGGCTGCCTTTTTTATCTGCTCTACCACTGAGTTGTGTCGTTTATTAATGAGAGCACTATACATCATGCAGTGATTAATCACATGAGGCAGTGTCTCATCGTACTCTCCACATCGACGACATTTCTTATTCACGTTTGTCCAAGGTCGACAGACATTCAGTGGTGGGAGATTAAGACGTGCACGATGTATGAACCGCCAGTCTGCAAACCTTGTCAAATAGCCAGCAGATATGAAGTGGGACGATTGTCTGGATATACCAACACACTCCATAACTTTCCCTTGGTTCGGAAGAGATGTTAGTCGAGAGAACCCTTAGCCTTCTACATATATTTCCTCGTTGATTTGTATAAAATATTCAATAAGTAATAATAAAAAATAAGTTATCAAAATTAGTTTGTGTTTATTTCGTCTCTGTATTACCAATTTACTGTGAAAGAAATGGTTTTCATGCTTAAATGCACGACAGACATTTTCCTTATCGTAAAATTGCGTCCTGAAATTACTATCGAAAAAATTTTAAATTAATATTGTTTATAGAATAAATTCACCTTGTGAAATTGACTCCACGAAAAATTAAACATACTGGATAAAGTATTTTATCCGTATGGCTAAACAGGTAATATTGATTCCTCGTTTCTAAAAAATAAAAATAAAACTTCAATATTCTGAATGTCTCAGATTTTGCAACAGGGGGCTTCTAGGGTATTTTCCAGGGTCTTTCCGATGAAGCGCAACTATCGCATTTTTTAATCTTTTATACTTAAATATTAATAAAAATAGCAATCTGCAGAACAATCAAAATTGGAGAATTTTTTCTAATAAAAGATATATATTTGATGAAATTGGCAATGAGATTAACAAGTGTCGTCATTAATTTGGAGCAAAACGAAGATTCGAAATTCAATACGTCTAGCATAAGGTCAAAATCAGTCTCCATATTTGTTTGGCAACTTTCATATTCAGCCTTGTTTCGTATCTGTTATAATTAAAACAATATAAGATAAGCAATTTTTTTTTGTACATACAAGTCACATAATTGTGTTCGTAACACAGTGTCACAACTCTATACCGGTTACCAGAGGCTGGTCGTGTGACGTCACCACAAATATAGAATTGGTGTAGATAACTGGGCATATAATGAAGAATAAAGATGGCAAAGCCAAACATAGTAAATTGATATAGATAGGAGAGGGACAGAAAACAGTCGCTGACTTACCTAGAGGCGTAGCGGCGGCGGGGGCGGAGGGGGCGACCCACCCCGGGTGGCAGTTTTTTTTAATAACTGGTAATTTAAACTGAAAATTTGGACCCTGGACAATACACAATAACAAATTTATTTTGGCCGTAAAATTGTGTAGAAATTCTGTAAAAATAAATCATTTTAAGTCTCTCTCCCCTTACCTATATGCAGGCATGCAGAGGTGGTGCATGCGTCAAACATGGCGCTTTGGACGATTAAAAGTGGCGTATTGCACCCTTTAGCCCGTTTGTAGTCCCTTTACATTGTTAAAAAGCGTAGTACAGTTAGATCTGTATTATAAATAAGTACAATGAACGGCCAAAAGTCAGATATTGAATAATTATTCTGACAATTCCAAGTTGGAAGCTGACCTCGCTCTCAGTGCCAAGCAAACGATACTTTGTCAGATATAGCAGTGTTATGAAGCTATCATCCTCTCATACGGGAACATCATTCTTGACTTTTGTAGTTTGGAGCTTCATTAAACTGGCGTAAATTAATTAATTTAACAGCGCCAAAGTTTTTCCTTTTCGTCCCCTAAGCGAAGCAGATTCTATCATCAGACTGAAGCGGAAGAGACTCCCATGCTTCAATTAGCTAACAAAGGGGGAAAAAATTGGAACAGAAAACAGAAAAACTAGTTTCATGTCTATTAAACCTTTTCGTTTACTATATTCTTATGGGGAAAAAAACCTGTACAAGCCTAGAACAAAAAGTTTAATAAACTAATATATGTGCTTGAATCATGTGCCACAACTGAACGTCTGCCAAAAATTTTGGTCAACCCTGATATATAATGATGTTACATATCCTGCTAGATTCCAAAAGTGATACATTTTTTAATATTTATCGAGATCAGTTCAACAAATCCCTGCACTGATCTCCAAAATTATTTATTTACTAAACTCCAAATGAAATGAACTTAACTGAAAAATTCATTAATTCATCTACAATTTATTTTTTAATATAAAACAAGATAAATGTCTTAAAAATAATCAAACATTCATCAAAATTTCTAAGCTCCAAATATTGTTTTTCATTTGCATTTGAACATGTATCCAGACAGTAGCAAAATTTAGAGTAATAAATATCACCGGACTGTATATAAAAGTGTTTTATTATAAAAATGTATATTTTCAGTTTAAATGAGTTCAATATAAAGTTCTCAGGTTACTACATCTATTATATCGCTTGTGAGAAACAGCGTTTTGATATTTATCTGCTCCATCTTCGTCACGTGATTTTGAGGTAATTTTGATGTAAATTAATTGAAATATAATTCAATGTAAATATATCTCTGGATATTTCAATCACTCAAAGCTTAATTACTTCTGAAAGTTTCATCAACCCTAACTTTCCCTTCCAGATTAAAACAGTTTGAGCTTCAAAAGACTAATAACAGAAAATTTTAATGTTTCACTAAACATTATAATATGATTATCTGGCATTTATTCAATCATAATTTGAATCATGAGCATATAATTTTGAGTGATTTGAAAATAGTCTATGTTAGGATGTATGACTTCTTATATTCTGTTCATGCTGAAACTAACATCCAACAAAATTTAATTTACTTTTCATTTTAACAAAATGGAGAAGGGATGTACAGTGATATATTTTAAATGACCATTACAAAGAAAATTGTTTATGTTGCATATATTACAGATTGTTAGTTATACATTTTGTATATAATGTTTGTATTTATATTTATGTACAATATTTTGTACTTGTATATTATTAAGAATATATACTATATATATACAAAATAATAAGTAATAATTTTTGCCAATTTTCCTCTCATTACTTCAGATTTCTTGATTTATTGCTTTACATTGGAAAATATTTACACATTTACTACTCTTGCTACTTTATGAAACAAATTCATTTCTATACAATTGGCACACTAGTGCATCATTAATCACAAAGCTAAGCCTAATGATGTCAGTCTTCAATATAACATATGATACAAAAGTCAATAAACATATCACTGCTATAAATGTGATAACAATTTAAATTAATTTTGTAATTACCGAAGTATAATATAATATATAGATACTCAATAACATTTTGTAAATATCCCCATTTACACTTCTATAGACAAATTAAAATTGCAGATTAATTAAATGTAGTAGTTCACTTATTGGATAATCTATTAGACTACATCTCACAAAAGATACATATATCTCATGTATATTTATTTTCTTTTAAATAAAACCTACCACTATTTTTGTTGTATAAATGAGAAATTCTATAATAGCATGATAGTCAAATATACAATTATAAATTTTCAGTTGACTTTGGTAACTTCATCAATTAATAAAGAACAAATATATTTACATTTAATCATTTAAAGCTGCACACCCCAAAAGTTAGATTAATCCTTTCAAAAATATATATGTTTGTACGAGAATATAACTGAAATTGTTCAAGTACTAAAATATATAAGAAATAAAAGATTTACAATTTCTAAGATAAAAAATGCTGAAAATATATCATGTTCAAGTGAAATCAAAATTTCACTTTGAAAATATATGGGATACTTGGAATTGAAGAATTACACATTTCAAAAACATGAAAAAGTATTTAAAAATGAATAACATTTCACAACACTCATACAAATGTCTATTTCACTAAGAACATGTTATAAGTTAAACAGTTTTTCATCTGAGGATTACATTGGTTTCATATGCTTGTTCCTTTGAGTCTCTATGGGCAGACGAACGCTTGAATGGATTCCATGTCAGTTTTTTATGAGTGTGTCCAGTCACAGTTCCTGCAGGACTTGGTTGTCCACTGGATACTCCAGAACTTGAACTACTATTAGAAACAGATCCTTTTGGACCACCCTTTGGTTGCTGAAATATTAATATTGCAAAGTTAATATTTAAATAAATGTATTAGGCTCAAACAAAAAATCTATGATTTTGTATAATTATAATTTTATAGTAGTCCTTGTACATATGTGTACAATAAAAAAATTGAAAAATGAAACACAGTGAATCCTAAATTTATAAATAGTGTAAAAGAAATCATCTTATACAATGTTGAAAGAAACTAATAATCTTTGCAAGTTTTCTCACCATGCTCAAAGTCAGGTATTGAAATAGTGTGGCATTATGTTCAAAGCCCAAATGTAATTCATCAATGGCAGCTATAGAATCTTAATTATTTACAGTACTGTAATTACCTTCAGATAGTTTCTGTCCATTGGTGTAACTAATTTAAGACTTAAGGAATCTCCTGCAAGTTTGATCAATTTAACAACCTCATCATGTGGAGACCATTTAACATCTCGATCAGCTATCGTAACAATGAAGTCTCCTTCCTTCATACCTCCAAACTGGAATTACAAGATAGCATGTAATTAGTCAATAATTTATCAAAATATGTTCCTGCTATTTTATAATAACAAAAAGTATATTTCTTATATTCCTACACAGGTATAAATAGTATGCAATTTCATACACAATATACTTTTTCAAAATACATGAGTTAAATTGAAATAACCTGTACAATTATTTTCTTAATATACATATAGTCAGTTACTTCTAAATCAAAATAATTTTATAGATAGTATGACAAAATACAGTTGTAACTTCACTTGTTATGCAAGTTAATTAATAATAAGCATAAATAAAAAACATTTTCTTATAAAGTTCATTTAACTTAATTTTATAAAAATATAAGTTATGTTTCTTGTGCTATTTTTAAAAGTATGTCCTGTCAAAAGTTGAATGTACTTCATGCATAGTAGAATTAATTTGTTCTTTTACTGATTTCTTAACATGCTACACATAGAAGTAAGATTGTACTCACATCAGCTAAACTGCCTTGATCAACCCCAGCTACAATGACTGGTCCATCTCCACGTACACTGAAGCCAAATCCTTCTCCACACAATCGTTGTAACTGAACCGATCTCGGTGCTGTCCAGTGATGCTTCGCAGAAAATATAGCTACTGGTCCAAGAGAACGGAAGAGATCCTCCACACGATGTTGTGAGAAATCAGGTGGCGTAAGGGACAGCTGGAATTTTGTAGATGCTGCAAAAATACAACCATAAAACAGATTAACAAAAGAACATATTTTTTCTACTGCTATTATTTTCTTAGCTTACTTGACAACTGAACTGTAAGGTTGTAATATGTAGTAAATTTTAATACTGTTATAAGTACTCTGCACAAAGTAAAAAGCTTCCCATGTAAACAGGTACTAATTATATTTGTACAAGTTTACATCTTTGGATAAAATAAATAAGATGTAGCAGATACTTGTTTAAGACCATTACGATTAGAACCGAAACATTATTCTCTTTGAATATATTCAGAACTTTTTGTAGATATGTTTCTAATATAAAAGCCAGTATAAGAAACAAACAGACAATGATGGTAGGCTCCTTCTTATAAAGCAATGAAGGAATAAATTTATGAATGAGAATGAAAATAAGAAAGAAGGATTTTGTGACAATCTAAAATATTGTGTACAATTATTGCAACCAACTACTTCAAAGTGTAGCTTGTGGATAAATTAAGCCCTATATATATATTATATATATTAAATGAAAAAAAAACAAAATAGGAAATTATAATATGAGTATAACTACAGAATTAAATAAAAGATTAACCTAGTATGTGGGGTGGCTCAAGTAACTCTCGAAAATCATCTTCCTCCTCTGCTCCTGTATAAGCTTCAAGAGTTGCTGCATGGCTCAACTTTAGAACAGCTGTAAGTGCAGCTTTGCCACGTAGTTCTCGACACATTCGGTGCAATCGCTGGCTCTCTTCATGGAGAAGTAAAGCCTCACGTAAATGTGCACGACCTGGTGAAAAGTAAAATAAAAATTAACTTTGACTAACTTACTAATAATACTGACAATATAGTCAAGAATATAATACTTTATATATTATTGCCATATTTGTATATTATTAACATTTTGTTTAGCATGTGCTATTGTTATAGGAACTTTTTGCCATATCATCACTTAAACCAAGTTAAAAATTGTTAATAATAATATTAATGTAAAGAAGAGAAGAGTCTGCAAGAGAAATTTCACTTACCTAATAATTTTCTTTCAGCATTGTCCTGGGGCACACGAATATCAAGCTGTGTACGAGCATCTCCTTCTGCATGTAAGAATTGCAGTGTTTCACGGGTTCGGGGTCTCATATGCTCCAGTTCTTGTCCCAAAACCCCAACAGCAGCATGGAAATGTGACAACGCACAGTAATGTTCTCGTTTCACAAGAATCAGAGAGACCCACGTGTATGGGACATAGTCTTTAACAGGTGCACATGAAATTAAGGAATGGACCTTGCTATAGACATCTGAAACCTGAAATGAAATAAACTCTCTTGTAACTCATAATTTGTGTTCACATTCAAAGAGACGATTTAAATAAATTGATAAGACAAATAGATTTACTATAACAATGATGACAATATTATTAATTGAATCAAGTAAATTTATTAAAAAATTACTTTTAGCCTTTGCTTCATTGGTGTAGATGATTAACTTTTTTAAAAACTTAAAGTATAAATGATGAAAAATGGAATACCTGAGCAGCTTCCTGAGCCAAATCCAATGAAATATCAATGTCCCTGCAATCTCGGGACTGCAACTCCAGCTTTTCAAACAGGCATTCCCTTGCCTGTGCCTGTAGATAAGAAATTTTACAGTGTAAAAGTATTTCTCATTGTTTTCTCTATACATTCATTGTTAACCAATTGGTCTTCTATTAGCTTAAAGTTTTGATGGAATGTAGTTGTTTAAAAATCAAAAGTAGTTCTAATCCTGTAATATTATATTACGATTCTATATTCAAGAAAGATAAAAGTAATCCCAAACAGAATAATCTATATTCATTCAAGACATTTCAGTTCTGATAATTATAAGTTTTTCTCCATTGTAATAAACACAACTAAAACATCATACATTGAAGCTAACTAGACCAAAAGTGTACAACATAAATATGTATATAAATCAATAAAGAAACTGAATATTTTACAAGCATAAATTAAATATAAAAGGCAAAATGGGATTTAGTGTTATACAAAATATATTACATTCAGCTCTATCCGATTAGGAAATGAGACTAATACAATGCTATTAATGTAAGGTTTAAAGCAATACTTCAATATGAAATACTAAATATTATAGTTTTTAACTAACCAGCATCAGTTGAACAAGCATGTCTAACATTTCTGGTCCCAAATCCATGCTTGGGGCATTGGTGAAGTTCTCATGTATGTATCTGAAAGTGCCTGCTGCCCTAAGGAAACTGTCAACAGCATTATCAAGACCTTTAGAGCTTAGCCGGTCCTGTTTAGCACCAATTTGTGTGTACACAGCACCCATGTTGAACAGGACACAAGCTTTCTCAAATGCAACAGTTCGCTGACAGCTAGGAACCCCAGTCAATGAGTCATACCTGGAACAAAAATAAATATTTTATTCAATGTGATTTTTCTTTCACAAATACAAGGAATATAGTCAGAACTGATGGTTTCAGATAGGGTAAAATGCATGGGATCATGTGCAACATATTTACATTTTCATATTATGAAAACATTAAATAATCATTTTATTACTCAATTTACAAATTTGTTATTACAACATGTATATCCACTAAACTGTAAGGATCCATATGCCCATATTATATGTATTTAGTACAAAAAATAAGAAAAAAAAATTTTTTGAGCGATTATTACAAATTTAGTGTTAAATATATTCAATGTTTATTTTACTTTTTCTGTGCAATATTATGGAGGACCTACCATTCGAAATATATTCCCAAACTCCTATCAGGTGGGAAAAATCGTCTCTCTACAAAGTATAGATGATTGTAGTACTGGAACAAAAGGGCAACTCCAGAACTGTCTCTGAGGGGAGTTCGCATGGCCTGTATAAAATTATTAAAATAGATTAATTAATGTTAAAACGAAATTGAAACCTAAATATTAATAATATAATTAATTATTTTAATAAAATGAATCAAAATTTTTTCCATACCTGACGGATATCCATAAACTCTGCAATAGCTTCTTCATACTGACTGCCATCTTCACTGTAGTGCTCCAGTATAAAATCCTGCAAAGTTCATTTTCATTTAAAAATATGTAATTATATAGTATAACTTTTCATTTATAATAGCTATGCATATTCCATTCTCAGATATGAAACTAACTTGAAATATAACAACACAATTTGGCACTGAAGTGGTGAATGCAGTAATATGGATGGCATTTAATGTTGAAATTGAAGCAGTAGCATTTAAATGTATCACGTTAAACATAAAAATATATCAATTCTCGCATCCTGACTAGAAGAACATAGGCTGTATATAATCATGCATAATTCATTACAGAAAATTTAAACTTAGGTAATGCTCGTACATCAGATAGAATGCTTTAGTGGTGTCAACATATAATTGCTACTTTTAGCACATAAACAGTAGACCTGTATCAAAAATGTTATGTACTCTTCAATTAAAAGTTTTGGAAACTAAAAGGTGGAAAAGTTTTTTCTCCATTATTAGTTGAGAATTGTCCCACACAAGGTCGAAAATTTGGTACAAGAATGTTACAACCATGATATGTTAAGAGCTTCGATTAATTCCGCGGCACGGCGCACCTTTGCAAATAAATTAAAACGTGGATGCACAACTCGGTTGACCCAGTGGCCACGAGGTCTGGCTACTTTCACAATGAGTCGCTCATTCTTGCCCATCAACCACGTACGGGAGAAATTCCGCCATTCATGCCACTTCCGCCGGAATGACATTATTTCGAGACCAGGCAAATACTACCATGGAACCTCTAAGTAAGGCTAGACATTTTGTGCAAGATGCTACGAACAATTTAGTTGCCAGTTGGTTGGGAAGTTAACAAACCAGAACGTTGCTTCAATTCGAGGAACAAAATAACTTGGTTGTGATAAATAACAGAAGTTTCATCGAAGCATAAACCTTTACAGACTGAGATTACGATTTACTATTATTCTCAGAAGACTGACCCTCCTATTGTTCCAGCAGCGTATCTATAACACGGCCATCTTGTATCAGGAGGAGGGTCCAATTCCTGACTATGCTAAACTGAGCTGGAGTATTCAGTTCATTATTACAGTGTTATCTACGATGGATTAGTGGAGAGATGCGGCTTCTTCCTTACAATAAGCATATTTAAAAACATTGTCGAAGTCTCAGCCTTCGTAGACAATGTCGATTGTTCGGCAGTCAAGGATTTAGTCTAATCGTTGGCACATCTTGTGACCTTTGCAAATTCAGCAACGTCACCTTGGACATTACAGGAGCTGACGTCCTCCCTAGCTGAAATGATCGTCTGCAAAGTAACCAGTAGATTATGATTACATAAGCAGCGGTCTTGCAGAGATTTTGCGAATGTAAGGCTCCAAGGCTGACTGCTTCAAATGTAATCGACTAAGTTAAGTAATTGTTAACAGCAAGAGTCCTCCGACGCACCTGGATCTAGCTTCGATTTCACATCTTGAAATACCAGTGTACGAACGTTTCCTCGAGTAATCTTTAGTTTGTAACTCGTTATCAAAGTTTAAGAGAATGACAAAATCCGACGAGCGACAACGTGTAAATTTAATCAATTGTTAACGTCATGATTACTTTAATATTGTATATATTCAAACAAAAATAGCATCTCCCCCTTTCTTACCTAATTCGGAACAAAACACTGTTTAAAAAATATATAATAAATATTTTACATATAAAAATGTATTTATTGAGGTTATGTTTGATTTATAAATAATAAAAAACATTTTATATGTTGGGATATTTTAATTTTTTTAGACTAACATAGATTATACAACATATTTTCTATATTAGGACTCGTCTTTTCTAATAAATAACACCATATGACGACCGAAAATTAGTAATGAAATGTAGTGCATATTTTTGGTAAGAATACTTACAATGTTAATGTAATAATTGAAACTAACAATTAATTAAACTTAAATGTTCTGACTTATCGGATAAAATATTCATTTGTTTTTGTGGTAATCAGTCTTCAGACTGGTCTGATGCAACCCTCCATGCTAACCTACCCTGCGCAAACCTTTTCATCAAATCTGTTTAGAATTTTCCATCGTTGACTCCCACTTTTGTTCTTACCCCCACACACTTCCTTCTAATGCTAATTTTACAAGACCCTCATGTCTCGAAACGTATTACATATCAAATAAAATATAAATTTAAAATAAATGGTTCTTAAAATTACTTGTTTCCGTTTCCGTTTCATCGATCATACAGTAGCTTGAGTTACATGTATAATAAAACTTTCTAGAAATCATTGAAACCTCACCCCGTTTTAATTCCACTCAGTGTAGATGTACATCCATTGTTAGAACCAAATATTTAATTTTTGTTTATGTTTCATTTCTAATATCCAGAGGTTTCGCAATAAATATCATTGATTCACTTGAAACCAAATAATTTGTCAGTTACACAAAAATTCGGCCACCTTAAGGAGCGGCTACTAACAATATTATCAAAATCACAAATAAAAAATTTAATTAATCTGACTAAATGGATGGCCAAAAGTCAGAAATAGATTTATTTCAGCAATAAGAGTTGACAATAAACGTTTGCAACAAATAGTTTTCAACAAATGCTCTATAATTTTTCTAAACGTTGTCAACATTTTGTGGTAAATTGTTTCCGACGCTGGTGTGAACGCGGCTTAAATACCGTAATTTTTTTTAAAAAAGAAACGAGATGAATACCAGTCGAAAGTAGAAAATATTTTTTTTTTCAAGTACTGCAAGTTACAATATTTTAATATCTATGCAATGTTAATAATGAATCTAATCGATTAAAAGCACTGTGCCGTTTCGTAACACCTACTATTTTATAAACAATCAATAACAAAAATTATCAAAGCAACGTGATTTTAAGGAAAATAAATTTTTGGAATGAAAATTTATGACAGCAACCAGAATTACAGTACGCTCAATTATCGCAAGGGTAAAGAAATTTTAAATGCGGTCCATTGTCGGCTCTGATTTGTGCGCCTCTCTTGCCTTCTGTCATCAACATCAACCTCGTCATTTATCTGAGAAATATAGATTTATATTTGACAAAAATGATAGTGTATCTAGAGAGAGCGTAGAAGGGGGTCGTGGTAGCCTGGCTTCAGGTGTAGCGGGACAATGGCGAAATGGGTCACGCAAATAAGTTCTAACCGTCCTCGGCAAATAAGACTTTCTTCGGGGTCAACGACCTGTACCGCAGGAAAGCTGCATCAACATACTCGTACCGACAGTAGTCTTCGGCTAGCAGATAACGTCGTAAAGCACAGAGGAAAGTTGTAGACAACACTAACTTCTGGATGGATGGCTAATACAGAAATTTAACCTAGGATTTAATGTTCGTTCACAAACGATATGGAGCCAATTACATGAGATTTTGTTTCGGTATTCCATCATCTGGTAGAAAAAATATACAGGTACAAACTTCTCCACAAAAACTGAATTCTTCGCTCAAAACCTTAAGACATTACATCTTCGTGATTGAGTGAAACAGAACATATCATTTTTTTAAAAAAAAGTTTGAAACGTTTGATTTAATATTTCTTTGCCTTTTCTAGAGTATATTACCGAAAGATAATATACTATGTAATTTGCTGGTAATTTAAAAACTTGTATAATTAATATATTACGATATGCCTTTTCAGCATTCTGACCAGTCAGAAGACTTTGGCAAATTATTTATCGGAACTTACGTAGATCGAAGAAAAAGTTGTTTTTTTCTCAATAGAAACTACATTTCTCAGACATTTTTAAAGTAACGTTCTGAAACGATCCAAAATTAACTTTTTGTTCCCTTTGAGTCTATAAACGTTCCTCAAATAACAATTTAAATCAATATAATGGCCTACTATTCAGAACAACTTTTAATAGCAATATTTCAACGCCTATGAAACTTCCTTCTTTATTTCTACAATCTTTCTCCCCTAATCAAAGAAACAAAAACTCGAGTATGTAATGAAGTTAATAACACTTTTATGAGAGGACCTTTCCAACACTCTGGCTAATCAATTTGAAAAATATAATATTTGAAGCTGATGGAATTTCGTGGAACTTACAAACATTGAATCATAAATTTCGGTTAGTAACTGCTTAAATTATCTGCCATTTTTAAAGTATTTTTTTCAACCAAACCAAAATAAATTTCCCGTTGTAATGAATAATGTTAATTTTAAAAAAATCATTGTATGTTTTACTTCATAATAATTTACAGAAGAAATCTGAGGGTTTATTGAAGTTTGGGAACTTGAAGAAGAAATAGTCAATCTTTTCCAAAATAGAGTATGATCTTTGTCCTTGTCTATTAAACCTTTGTGAATGCTTGTAATTGTGATCTTTGTCCTGTTTATTAACTTTGTGAATGCTTGTCGTTGGTTAAAAAAATAATTTAAAAAACGGAGTGTTTCAGTCTGAAGTACATACAAAAAAAATAGAAATTTGATAATCTGTCACAGTCACCAAAGATCCTCGGCCGAGTTATTATCAGACATGTATGTGTTTGATATTGACGTAACCAATTGATAACTTTTTTAAAAAAGCAATAGAACACAACGTTTAAGTCCACAAACAGTGGTTGTTGATAATTTAAATAAGTATAATGGACAACAAGTCAGGGCAAGTTTAATACTAAATGTCCACTTCATTGGGTACATTGACATTAAAATGATTACAAATAGAAATATCATAAAATCAGTGTTTCGTCCTTAATTTGGAACTTTGTCGGATAGTTGAAAATATGAGTTCTAATAATTTTTCTGATAATTTCTTCAGTGATTTTAAATTTTTGTAATAATTTTATAATATGAAGTGACAAGCTCTTTATTTCTTTGGTAATTTAAATATATTTCATTTGATAGTAAATAATTTTGAATAATTTTAAACGGTCCTCGGCACAGAGAAGAAAGAAAGAAATTGTGGTAGCATTCTTTACAAGAAGCGTAATTATTATTATTGCTTCCATACCAGGTATAGTTGAATTGAGAACGTAATTTAATTGAAATTCAATGAACTAGTGGAGCTAAATCCCCACGTGTAAGCCTCGTGACTCGTGATAGCAGCACAACTAATGACGTCACAAAAGTGAATAGATTAAGGAAAAACGAGCCACGTCCTGACGTATACGTTTGGGGACTAGTTTTCCCCTTTAGCTGAATTCAAAATATACTTCATTAATTAATAACGTTTTCGTAAATATTTTCTCCAGGACGTTATTGATCATCGATTATTAAAATATTTTTAAAATTATAATAAAGTCTATTAAATTAGTTCTTAAAATATTTTACGAATAAAATAGACGTAAAATTAAAATAAGTTTAAATAAAAGTTCAACTATTATGAATATATTGTGAATATTTTCGATTAAACTTTATAATTATAGATCACAATACTCATCTACTGATAAACCGTTCCGTTTCTACATTCGAAACCGCTTCCTCTGTATTTGTGTGTTGTCCAGTGCTGGAAATGGTTTGCGAACGGAAGCTGTTCCTTGTAACTGGCGACACAAATGGCTCACAGCCTCTGGGCGAGACGGAGACAATACGGCACAATTCATTTACGAAGGAGCGTCACACAACACAACGCTCCACGTTACCATGGAAAAGAATCAAGTCTGACGACTTATTAGAAATTGTTGTCCGCGAAGTCATGGTAACATTCACGACGGAAGCGAGAGGGGAATCTTCATTCACTATTTGGTCCAATAAAACTAACTGGTATTGAGAAACCAAGTGTGATTAAAATCAGGTTCCGAAAACGGTTGAGACGCGAGAAGAAGCCATCCCTGCCTGTAGGTGAGTTTACAGAAACTTTTACGCTAAGGAAAAATAACAAAAAATAATTACACCCGTATCACTTCATATGAGAAAAATAGTTTATAAATAATACACAATAAATGGCCCAAAGTCAGAAATACAAGGTTTTTAATTGAGAACGAGACGTTTCGTCCACAGTTTCGGGACGTCTTCAGTTCTATAATTAAAACATGCTAGTGCAATAATGGTTTATTGTAACGATGGAACAGAGGAGTTCACATAAAAATAAGTTTTTAGAAGAAAGACAAGAATGGAAAAATGTCGACAGGACCATGGACTCGAACCCTGACCCTTCCGATTTCCGGGCGAGTCTCCTAACCACTGAGCTAATCCAAGTTGACGTCCAAGGACCAATTCAACATCCCTCCATTCCTGTAAACCTAAGCTAAGCTCACGTACCAATTCACTAATCACATTATTCACTCCCTAATTCTAATATCTATACGCTGCTTCTTGAGCTTCCGGTGAAGACATTTCTACTTTCTTAGACTATAATCAATGCACCTGTGATCAATTTACGTAATGTCCATTCTTCACGTATTTACTAGACGGTAAGTGAGCCTAACTTAGGTTTACGAGAACGGAGGTATGTTGAATCGGTTCTTGGACGTCGACTCGGAATAGCTCAGTGGTAAGAACGCCTCGTCCAGAAAACGGGAGGTCCGGGATTCGAGTCCTTGGTCCGGTCGACATTTTTCCATTCTTGTCTTTCTTATAGAATATCCATACGCTCCTGATTGAACTTCCGGTGAAAGCATTTCTACTTCCTTAAACAAGTTCCTTTGTGAAATTCTAGGTTGATGACCCGCTAGCCAATTTTTTTTAAATTGGCTATTATCAGTATTTTTGAAATCATCATATAATAATATTACTGACAAAGTCAGTTATAATAAAATATTTGTTAAAGAAATTGCAATATATTCATGGACAAACATACTCTTTCGTCGTTAAATTAGGAACTCCTTAGGTATTAATTGCGTTGGTCTACAAATGTGTGTAATTTCTTTAAACGATTAAGTGCTTGTTCTTTTTGTCTCACTGAGGCCTATCAGCAGATATCTTTATTTACAAAGTGGAAAAACCCCATCCCCTGAGCTAGAATACACTAAAAACCTCAATTTGGAACCCCTCCAACTTTAGGCCTCTGCAGTTAGAAAATATTAGAAAAATTCTGATGACACGTGGTAATTGGAAATTCGATTCTATACACTTTTGGTCATATGACCGCTTCTTCCACCGGAAATGGGTCGAAATGACACCTCTCTATAAAAACTTCCATTTTGACCATTTTTCGCCATTTACACAACCTAGGATTGAAAATAGGTTTTATTTGACAACAGAAATAGGCTGTAGTGTAACCTCAAGTACTGTAATAAGTTTATTTTTAATTATATTCCTGCTTTATTTTTTACGTGAACCAGATCAAAGCCGGGTACTTAAGCTAATATTTATACTGCATTTTTTTCCAAAAGGGCTTGGGGGAAAAATTTACTTTGTTCTGCTACTTCTTTTGTCATAAAGTGGCAAGGAGTAGTTGTAATTTTACAGTAAACCTTTTATCTTATCCTTTCCTTGCATAAAAATTATTTATCAACTTTGACAACCTACTCGAACAAACAAGGAACAACAGTAACCACTGAGTTGACCGCTTTTTCATACCTGACGTGGGAACAATGAATAATAAAGGCAGTTCATTAAGAAGCGTCGGGTGGAATATAATTAAGGTAATTACTCGGAAAGTTGGATCATTGTGCTGTTATATAATGCTGAAGAATAGTCGATAATCAGTAGAAAATTAAAAAAATGCTTAAGATTCGGTCAAACCCAAACTTAGAAAAAAGGATGAGCTGAGGAACCGTAGGAAGAAGTGGATGAAATTATTTGATCTGAAACGCGGAAAGAGTTCCGGTGTAGTGTGTAACGATACAAAGAAGCGACAGCCTGAAATGAGACGGATCTAAGGGAAATTTTGAGTTCATCGCGTAGTTGACTTCCGTCTCTGGATAGACCGGAGGTCGTTATCTTAACACAGGAGGCCACTTAATGGAAGAGGCACATTTCCGAACTTTGCATGTCTCGGACGTCACGAGCTCCTACGCTCAGACAGAACAAATCTATACCAATAAATAAAATTGAGAGTGTCTATCTGTCCGTAAGTTTGTCTCGAATAGACTCCGAAATGGCTCAACGGATTTCAATGAAAATTTGAGGGTTTTAAAAACGGCAATTTAACTTTTATATTCGTGTATCCTTCATTTCGATGACGATATTAATATATATATATATATATATATTAATTCTACGTTAAGGTTTCTTTTCCATACGTGCGTTGAAAATATGCAAAGTAGGTGGGCGTAGGCTATACTCTTGATCTGTTTCTGCTACGAAAAGGCTAAATTGATTTCAATGAAAATTTCAGGTATTGAAAAAGGAATTTTAACTTAAATTTTCGTGCATGCTTCATTTCGATATCTTGAAGAATCCATTTAATTGCCGCGCGAATTGCTCATTTTTATTATATTTATTTATTTAGTTTTGGTTAACAGTCTGCACGAGGGTGATTCTGAAACAGGCAACTCCCCTTTAATAGCATAGGAAGGGAATTGAAAAGGAGGGGATGCGGAAGGTAGAGCAAGGTAGCCTCGGGGCTATAGTTAAAGGATCCTACCCGGTGTTTCACCTAAAGAGATGCAGGGAAAACCCTAAAAAATCTGCATCGGCTCCGAAACTAACTGCGAGTTATTAGGTTTGGCCTGTAGCGATCATAAATATATGATACCGTACTTTTTATATATTAAATGAATTAAATATTATCAAAATTCTGTACGTTCTGTACTATTTCGGCGGTAAATAACTCGAGGGGGTTAGATAGTAATAAAGACGGCCAATAAATCAGCATATAATTTTAGCGCTACTTAATTAGTATAAATGTAACGTTTGGTATGCATTTCGAGACTTCATCAGGCATACTACAAACATAACATTATAAAAGATTAAATGTGGGTACTATGTTACAATTTTTTATATATAGGAATATGGCTAATGTCTAGCAAATTTAACAACTCCCGTCCTTCCCTCGTCCGAAAAGATTATTAAAAGTATTGAAGTGAGAGGAATTTAGACTACCTCCCGCGATATAAACGAAAGGACGTATTCTTGGTTGAAACCACTCAAACAAATAAAGTCTCAATGATTCGGCGAATACATTATTATGAGTATGGTAAATTGTAAAGCAAATTTTCCAGCAGACAATAATCTTTATATTACGTTTTGCTTCTCTGGTTACATAAGTGACTTTGTATTTGCAAAGCCAGCGTTTTACAAAAGCCAGCTGTAGCCATTACGGAAGACCGTCTGCACGTGAAACGAGCGGCGGTTTCAGTGTTTTATTACACCATAACGCCATAACGCTGCTCCTCGATCTGCCTACAGACTACGCTGGAAGAGTTTTGTATTAATGAATCCCTCTGCGTTACAGATTTGCGTCAATACATCTTTACAGTTCGCTTGAGAAACCGAGGCGAATTGTTATTTTTTTCCTGGCTCCCTTGCCATTTGCCGTCGAATGGAAAGGATTTCTTTTCTGCAGGTGCAATGTGGGACTTGTGAAAGGCGCCATTACAGATGTAAATAGCTCCGAGTTCCCTTCCCACCTTACTCAACTCTCACAGCCGTGCATAACTAATTCCATACTTCAGGAGTAGCCCCAGCCACTCATTCCTATTCACTCGACTCGTAAATGCTAAACGGTTCTCAGACTCTGTCAAAAAGCGTTTTAAGTGTTCTGAAGAGAAACTCACGCGTGTTACAGTTGCCTTCAGTTTGACGAAATGCATAAATAATTTTTAAATTATCATACGGAGCTGTTTTTAATGAATAAACAAAGGAAAATGGAGCAATAGGTTCATTTGGTCGGTAATCAAAGCCAGGAGGTTACTTGAATTGTTATGCGCTTTCTAAAATTTTTAGGTTGTGCATACGATTTAAATTTTTATTTTGTGCTGCCTCGAAACTAATAATTCAAAACTATGTGCGTCCTGAGCTTAAACGACATTTTCTTCCTGAATGGCTGAAGAAAGAGACAAGATTCCTTCGCGGCCGTACATGGTTCTTACCTTACCGCTAACATTCCAGAAAGAGGTTAAGGTTTACTTGTCACACACATATAACCTTTAAATTTGTTTTCGTATTGAACTTTTATAACCGTTAAATAATTTCTCTTTAAATTTTTTTATGTATAATTTTGTGTTTCTATATTGTAACGGGAACGTTACTCTACCTCGACTTTGCTTTATCTTTCCACTATCGTCTTTCAATAAAAATAGGGCGCCAGGTAATATGTTTAATTAAAACTTACCAAATACTTTCATTTAAAACAAGACAACATTTAATCGAGCCTAGAGATATAAGCGGTCCCCAGGGCGTGGTCATCACGCAATCTCAATCCTTAAACAACTCCGGCAATAAACTTGTCGACGTAGCGTATTCAAATCCAACTCAGTCAAACCCTAACACCGTGTCGGCGTCTCACCACCTACTTCCGTGGTTTGTTCGAGACCCTCTACAACTACACGCGGTATTGAGGAAGACGTATTCAGATTACAAAGCTACAACAACAACTAACCAAATCTACAGACTTCTTATTCGGGGACAGAAGGATGAAGGCACAGATGAACAAATCGCGGGTAGGTTGCGCGCGAATCTTGATTAGTGCCTCACAAAAAAGAAAATAAAGATCTCCCCTGCATGACCTATCATCCTTACAGTTCTTCGGAACCTTGTATTTAACTGTAATACAATTATAAACGTATATACATGATATATTGTTGCTTGCTTATTATTGTGACTAGCCATACGACAATCCTCGCGGAACTCATAATAACTCAATTGTTCTTAGAAGACTGTATTATGTTTTAAGTATTAAGTTTTTATTATTAAAGTGAAAAACACTGTGATACATTGAGTGTATTTAACAAAAATACTTTTAGGTGTATAAAATATTTATATAAGGATTACACTGTTCGACAGCAGCTGATAAATTAAGAAATTATTCAATTGGTTTTCGCGTCTTTTCCTGGTTAGTAATATAGATTGAATAGAATATACAGAGTCCTTGATTTACTAATATATAATAATAAATAAAACGACGATAAACCTCAAAACAACAAAGTTTTGCTGTTGCGAAAGAAACGGTAATTGAATACGAATGAATGGCAATCTATCAGTACTGTATGAACACGTCCGTTCAGTCCAGTGGTTGACAAAGAAAAGAGAGTAAGGGAGATTATTATCGCTTCTAGCCAGACCTTATAACTCGCAGTTGATTTTGAACAGGTCCGATTTCACAACAGTTGATGGATTGACAATGATAGCCCACCGTTCTCTCTCTCTCTTTCTTTGATACTGCCAAATTTAGGTTTATAATAACACAGTAAGTGCGATGAATAGTCTAATATTAACAGGTGCCTGTGGGAGTTTACTCTCGCATATCCCCCCCCCCCCCAGGGTGACGGCGGGGCTCACCTGAATATGCGGGAATGCCTCGTACTCTGTTTTTTTTCAAAGTTATCACATGCCGAGACGCCTTTCATCTATTGGGAGGTTTATGCACTGTGGTCGAAGACCTTGGGCATAAGGCATTGGATCAGTCGGCCAACTGCCTCCTAAAACTGGTGGAGACACGGAGAAGGGAATTCTGCGACCCACAGCAAACCCGTCTCCCGTCATTCGGAAGGGCGTGAGAATAGAACTCAATGCCCGATCTACCTGATGCAAGTTTTCTAGGGTTTTCCCTGCATCTCTTTAGGTGAAACAGAGGATAGGATCCATAAATTATAGCCCAAGGGTCCTAGTCAACCCTTGGCTACCTTGCTCTACCATCCGCACCCCTCATTTTCAATTTACTTCCTATGCTACCCTGTTAACCCCCCCCCCCAAAAAAAAGAATGGTATAGGACTTTAACTCGTTATGTTTTTCACGCCGCCTTTCGGGTGGAAATTCAATAGATTTATAAATCTTTACATTAATATCTTCAGAACTGTGCAAGACATCGGAATGAAACATACTCGGAAATGTAAGTTAAAATTCCTGTTTTATTCTCTGAATTTTTCATTGAAATCCGTTGAGGCGTGTTGGAGCATAAACAGATCAAGAGTAGAGGCAACCCGCATTCACTTTTGAGATTTAAACGCGGGGGTGTTAAGTAGCCTCTTCGTAGAATTATTTTTAATATTATGAGATTTCAAAACTTTCCCGTACAATTTTTTAAAAATTTTCATTTACACAAAACTTGTCCTGGCAAAAACGAACACAAGAAAAAAAGAATTATCTAACTTGGTGCAGTCATTCGGTAGTACATATATTACAGCGATTCATTTATATATATATATATATATTCATTGACTTGTCACTTGTGGCAGTGTTTGTCTGCCACTTCTCTGCTTTTATTCACTGAAAGTCAGAACGGCTCCCATTTGAAAAACAAAAAAATTTCTTCAACGCCTACTCATCACTTTATCGTGTAATTATTTTTAAAGTTCTTACCATTTCAAGTAATGATTCGTTACACGGGCATTAAACATTTTATGATTTTATACATTTTTATTGAACGACAATAGGATGTAAGTTTTATCAACAGTAATTCTCAAAAAAGTTCTCTCATTTACTATCTTTGGTAAGGTATTTTTATAACTTTATTAATAACTTTCTTTATGAGCACTAATTTAAGCGCGGCACTCATAAAAGCAACAAGCAGTACTCTGTTTGTAACCACGGTCCGTAAACCATCTAAGCGACAGCCTCGGTCGGCTAAACTCTCACGTACATCCCAGCAGCAATAATAATCTTCTTTATATGGCACCAGAAAAGATATAAACGTCGTTAAATCTTATATGCGTGTCGCTCCACAAATCTTTCCTCAATCAGTTACGAACAAAATCTAATAATAAAACTGTTCCATTATTTTTAGATTTTTGACAAAAATTTGTCTATGATGAAGTCATCAACTCGGTTCATACTTGTATTTTCCGAAACGACGCAACTGTATTGTTCTTTAAAATATCATCGGGTTTCTGACGGTGGCAGAAGAATGAATTTTGAACTCGAGACTTTGGGAGGAAACGGCTGCAGCCCATAAAGTGTCGCAGTAGCAGGATTCGCAGATTTCCAAGCCCGTGTAAGTTGCACAGCTCGTGCGAAATCCGTCGGTCACAGATGGTGCTGCAACGCCTGCCTGCCTGCTCGATGTGGCGAAATGCAGGGCCCGGAGCCTGCGAAGTTCACAACAAAATTCGCGCAACCTGTTAGTCACAGGCGAAATCTGGAGCTGTGCGCTGTCGGCAGGTTCATTGCCCGCAAGCAAACATTGGAATAAACCCTGAGACTTACTCGCTACAACCAGATGAATGTAGACAACTACAAATTAATAATTCGGATATGAATATAAAAAATAGTTTAAATAACATGTATGGTACATTGTCATTGTAAATTATTTTATCATTTAATTTGGCATATATCAACATATTTTTATCATCTTTAATATTAACAGACATTATGGCATTTGTAGATATAGAAAAAGCGTTTGATAATGTAAACTGGAACACACTATTAAGAATTTTGCGCTGGAATAAAATATCGAGAAAGGAAGCTTATACATAGCCTCTACAGAAGATAGGGAGTAGTAATTCGAATAGAAGATCAAGAAAAGAAAGCCGTAATCAAGAAAGGAGTTAAGGCAAGGATGCAGTCTGTCGACCATGCTATTTAATTAATATATAGAACTAGCGATGAAGAATGTTAAAAACGGAATATGGAAAAGGAGTCGTACTGCAAGGAGAATAAATAAAAACCTTATTCTTTGCCGACGATATTGTAGTATTAGGGGAATCAGAAGAAGACCTGGAAACCACAATAAGTGGCATGAACGGAGTCCTGGATAAAGAGTTCAATATGAGGATTAATAGAGGGAAAGCTGAGGTAATGGAGTGTAGTTTGGGAAACGGTGGAATAGCAAAGGGTGTTAGATTGGGAAGGAAGTTAAGGAATTCTGCTACTTGGGAAACGTAATAACTAGGGATGGTAGAAGTATAGTAGACATAAAGAGTAGGATATCACAGGCAAGGAAGGCTTTCACGATAAACAGGAATTTACTTGCGGGTAATATAAGTGTGAATATTAGGAAATCGTTGCTAAAAATGTTCGTATGAAGCGTGGCGTTATATGGGTGCGAAACGTGGACGATAGGAGTTGCGGAAAGGAAAAGAATAGAAGCCATTGAAATGTGGTGCTATAGGCGAATGCAGAAAATCAGATGGGTGGATAAAGTAACTAACGAGGAAGTTACAAAATAGAATAGAGGAAAAGCGAACAATATAGAGGACGTTGGCCAAATAAAAGGATAGATTAATAGGCCACGTTTTAAGGCACGAGGGTATTGTAAAATTAGCATTAGAGGGAAGTGTGCGGGATAAGAACAGAAGAGGAAGGCTAAGGATAGAATATGCTAAGCAGATTACGGGGGTGAGGGTTGTGCTAGATATGAGGAAATAAAAAGGCTTGCTCAAGATAGGTTAGCATGAGACCAGACTGAATACCAAAACAACATCGTTCATAATAAAATTTAGACTCCATTTCATTGTGTCTGCATTGTTGGTGAAAAGCACTAGCGTTTAGTATTTCTTTTCCAAAATAAATTAATGGTAATTTCTGCTTTATATTCTAATTTTTTAATATAATAATTGTTGTCTTCATATTTTTAGATATTCATTCCTGTAAAATTCGTGTGTACTACATTTGTAATACTTGTACACCTGGGGAGGTTTTTTTTAAAAAAAGGAACAGAACTTCGTTCTATTTTTTATTTTCGGAAGAAGAGTTGAAGAAAACCTTTGAGTTAGTACCAAACATGTCATCACTGTCCAAATCAAAATGCGACTCTGAATTTGACACTGATGATACATAGACGTGTACCACTCTGGCTCTATGTTTCGTGAAAATTTGTATGCGAGATAATTATTAAAATATACAGTTGAAAATGGCCAACTTTAAGAGGTTTCCTTTTAATTATTTTAATTTTAATTGGCTATAGTCGTTTGAATCAAATTTAATAAGCGCAATAATATTAGACAATGTCACTTGAATTTTGTTCGACGGCACAAGGTAGAGCTTCAAGGGCAATTCGGCTCCCATTTGAAAAGAACTGTAGTAAATTTACTTTTTATTAGAAGGTAAGGTATCGTTGCTTGGGGCACCACAGATTTTTTAAAAGTACGTCTGACGACGTGAATGTGCAACTTCAAACAAATATTACGGATTTCGTATAATATACAGACATAATACTGGACTCTGAACGGGAAAAACTTTAGTGGTTAAGTAACGCGGAAAGAAGAGTTTAGTGGAAAGTTCCGAGACAGTTCAAATAAATTAGAAGTAGAGATAAGTTAAAAGCTGCGACGGTGTAGCTGGTGCCGAGTCCACGAGGATATATTCATGCAGACCGATGTAAAACAACCAGGACTTCCGGTCTAAAGTCGTGACGCAGCAACTAGGGAACGCAGTCCAGAGATCACAGAACAAAGGTAGATGTAAGTCATTATTGTACAACGTATATCTAACACGAATTTGAAAATAACGAAAGGAAATTTGCTTCAGTATAAATTAACTTCCCAATTAAACACTCGGAGAGATCAATACTCACAATAAGATTTAAATTGTAAAAGCATAAAAGAAATTACAATTATTATTCGATGTTACAGTAAGTATAGGACTGATGTTTATATAGTGAATTAATATTATGAATAACGCTGCCTAAAAACATTTAGGGTCCGACTTAGTGACATGGTTTGACTTAAAATATTTTAGCTTCAATTAGTGTTAAAGTATTTGTGTATCCAATATTAATAGTAGTATTAATTTATAATATTCCTTAATTGGAATATTAAATGTATATTGCCACCATTGTGACGAAATAAATGTCACTGACTAATGATTCTTATGGGCATTTATTAGACTCAGCTTTCGGCAACCATGACCATGACCATTTTGACAATTAGTTATGGGTAAAATCTAAATTAAAAAATTGAAAAAGACGAAGAACGGGTAAATAAAGTAATATTGGTCGAGTAGTTTTTTATAATCAGATACTTACTATCGGAAAATTTGTCGGAAATTTTAATTAATTGTGCATTTATAGGCTGACGTGTTTGACAATATTTTAATTAATTTTTCATTATCAGATTTGTAAAAAAAATTATTGTATTATAAATCATAAAATAATAGAATTCTATAAGCTAATGATCTGGTCTAAGAACTGGGTAGTTGAATTTAATTTAGGACCCTCTAACAGATTTTTAACAAAGAGAGAACCAGTAAATACCAAATGAGTTTGATATTACTCAAATAGCAGATAGATGCGGAAAATTAGATAATAGAGAATAATAATAATTTAATAACTTGTGCAAATATATATAAGCATTTAACTTTGCAGCTTACCATGAGAATTAATCAGATAGAATAATGAAATGTGGTGAAAATATGAACAGTGTTATATATTAAATCGAATAATTTCAACACTGTGTATTTGTATTTTAAGTTCCAGCAATAAATAATATAAAAAAAGATCCATTGAAAAATCTCGATCGGACCGGGACTCGAACACGGGACCTCCCATTATCAGGTGGGCGCTCTACCGTCTCAGCCATTCAGAGACGACTCCTGAACCACTGCCAGCTCCCTCCGTTATATAGAACTGAAGTTCAAGCTCATGCACAATTTACTTCATCACATTATTGACAGCTTAATTTTAAGACATAGCAGATGACTGAGATTCAATTGGAAGAAATTATTTTGTCTTTGAATCAAAATGGAACTGGCGTAGAGTTATAATCTCCACATATATGAGCCTAGCTCATGATTGGTGCACAAATAGTGACGTCACAATCAGTTAACGCGTATAGAATGAAGGAAGGAAGGAGCCAGGTCGTGACGTATACATTTGGTCGTTAGTATTCCCCTTTTCGTCAAAACGTAATAAATTTATTGCAATATACAGATATGTTAAAAGTTTGGAACGACTCCAAGAAAACTATCTCCATGTTTATAAAATAAAAATTATCAGAAAGTGATTTTTTGGGAGGGGGGGATTTTAACAGGTTACATGAGGGTGATCCTGAAACAGGCAACTCCCCTTTAATAGCATAAGAAGGAAATTGAAAAGGGGGGATGCGGAAGGTATAACAAGGTAGCCCAGGGTTGTCTAGGGCCCCGGGCTATTGTTTAAGCATCCTACGAAGTGTTTCATCTAAATAAATGCAGGAAAATCCATAGAAAACCTGTTCTTTTTTTGGGTTAACAGGCTGCATGATGGTGTTAACTAGGGCCCCCGGGCTGTGGTTTAAGGATCCTACGAAATGTTTCACCTAAAGAGATGCAGGGAAAACCCTAGAAAACCTGCATCAGGTAGGTCGAGCAATGGGTACTATTCTTACGCCCTTCCGAATGGCGGGAGACGAGTTTGCTGTGGGGTCGCAGCATTCCCTTCTCTATATCTCCAACTCTCCTAACACCCAGACATACTCAGATTAACCAGGGCCGGCAAAAGGAGTGCGAGATAGAGGACAATTTGGATCGACGTGATGACTGACTATTTCAAGGTGATGTCATGGTACCGGTATAAAATATTCCCATAACCGGAACATCAAATTCCGTATACAATTGTTGCATTAGTGGATCCTTTCCCAAAGGACTCGGTTGTCGGCCTAATGACTGCAAATTGATTAAATACTAATCCTCACTGCGTACACAACTATAAAAATTATTAGCCTGACCAGTCAACCGAGTATAGATCTATGAAAAACTTGGGGACCGATTTGGACCCTCGGAAAGGAAGATAAGAAATGACACCGGGGGTCGAACTCGGGAGCGCCGAGAGTATTGTGGCTTCCTTGGCATTCCTCTCGCGCGTAATTGGCTTCGGAACCTGTCTCCCTTGCGAGTAATCACAGTATTTATAGGTTATTAAAGCTCCCCACGCTTTTTTGTTCGGGGACGGCGAAATTAACATTTTAAATTGAAATCCAGTGTCGGGTGACCTCCCAAGGAGCTGCACATCAATACGAGGTCATACAAGTCCTGCCCAAATTAAAGATACGTCAAATCAAAATAGGATAAAGAAAGGAAACCGCACGAAGGGTGGACACGGATAACAAACCGTAATTTTAAATTGGTATTTAATGACGACGATAAGTTTACAGAAAAACAAATCGGCACTCAAATGTGCATTTAAAGTGGTCACATTAAATAGAGAAGCTATTGGGTAATAAAATGGGTATACTAAGCATATGGACGTGTACGAAGAAAATAGATAAATAATCGTGCCAACCGACACCGTGAACTGTAAATGGACTTCGCCTTCAGGCAGGAAATGATGATTCAATTCAAAGCATAAGCAGTCTGAAAGCTTTATACGTATTTATGTAAAATGACAACCTTTTTTCTATCGTAATTGATATAAGTTTCTGATGTTATGAATTCTCCCTAGAAAGTCACGACATTCCACTAATTCGAATACAATCAATCACGACATATCAACATGTATTATTGTACCATTCATGTAATTATTTGATATGAATAAAGGTTCCGAAAATAAGTGTTTCATTACAAAACACATGAAAGCTACTCGTTTCACATTTAATAAAAAAGCAGACTAACGTGATATATAAACTAGAATGTTCTGATTGAGATAATTATTTTAACTGGCACACTGGTGTGGGTGTAGAAAATAGAATCTATTTTCATTTAAATAACATGGAACCGTCTACGAAGACTATAACCTCTCTTTTGCAGAATAAGCTGCAAAGTGGGCATTCGGTTGACGTAAAAGCGGTAATCTTCCCCATAGGGAAACATTTTAATTAAAAGGTAAATAAAGGAAGGAATCTATATTTATAAAACAAATTAGACCATTCCCATAATTATAAAAATGAGATTGGAGTACGCCAATGTGCTTAATACGCTGCTGGCGACTTAATAATAAAATTCTTATACCCATGTCTGGTATTTGTTATGTATGAGCTAATTGATTTTAATTAAAAATAACGACTGGTTGTATTGTATACACCCCCATACAAATATTGTAATTAATTTTTACATGCATATTATGGAAATGTTTTCAGTGTTGACGTAGGGTAATGTTGCCATTATCCGACGCTAGTGTTTTTAGTGGTAATTGTGATGTGTTTATACCAATGAGCCATTCAACATTGTACAGTTCAGGAGAATTAGCTAGTCGTGTGTGAAGACGATGCGCAGTGGACAACTCCGCCCATAATGCAGTGGGGGTAGACATTAGCTCACTTTTACTCAGATTTTTTGTTGAGGCAGTGATGGTAGTGTAAAAGGAATTCTGAAAATATTGGCGTTAGGAAATATATTGCTGTCAGTTCAGTACGCCAAGAAATGCATCCTTAAAGTTTAATAGATAATAAGTATAGCGTGTGTTAAAAATATGTCGTCGCAGTAGCCATATCCAGTTCCTATGAAGGCAATTAGTGTTCTTAGAAATGATAGCAGCGTTTCACCAGGCCAATTGGAGGGGAAGTTCCTCCTCAAACGACAATTCTCCCCTTACTTTTCTTATATTTCCCAACTGCGCATGTAAACATGCCACGAACTGTAATACTGGTACGTTGATAGCTGCCCAGGATTTACAGGTGAATATATTACTTGAAATAATGTATTTGTTATTATTATAATCGCCACATTAATTGTGCAAGTTTGTTTTAATTTTATACGGATGATTATGTCCCGATAGAGACAAGCTTTTTTTACAATTGACGAACAAGAAACTCTTGTGAGCTTCAGGACAGGCAAATAAATGTTTTTAATAAACGTATTTAGGTCATTTATTAAGCCTCCTTGTTGCCAGAAAATTATTTTTAAACAGTGCTGTTGGTAAATTGTTCCAATCGCTTACCGATCCGTTAAATTTACCATTACGTCAGTTTTTCGCAGTCTGTCTTTGATTTTAAAATTGTGGTGACCTCGTCTTTCTAACTTATCCCGTTTATCTTTCCATGCTTTGATCATCGTGAATGATTTAAATAATGCTAAACTATATACATTTTACGTTCACATCTCAGATCATTTTAATGATTCAAATTTAGAGCTGACAATGAAGAATTTCAACTTATGCACATCACTCACTATTTAGATTAAATTACCGTTTGAATTTAGGCAAGGAAAATTTTTG
Source organism: Eucriotettix oculatus (assembly GCA_034510155.1). Taxonomy (NCBI): domain Eukaryota; kingdom Metazoa; phylum Arthropoda; class Insecta; order Orthoptera; family Tetrigidae; genus Eucriotettix; species Eucriotettix oculatus. The sequence goes on from CM067378.1 coordinate 68,453,285, forward strand.
TAAGGAACTAAGAGTTTGAGAGTTGTAAAAGGAGACATGAAATTCTGGAAATACCGAACTATTGTGAAGGAAAGTGTAACTCACCTTAAATGGATCTCTGAAATCGATTTCCTTGGTCTCCTTCAGTCCCAGAGGAATCATCGGCATTATCGGTTCGGTACTGGAAATAAGAGTTAAACCATTAGTGAGAACTATGGCGTTATGTTCTGGAGGAATTTGGTTCTCAGCTCACCTGTCATTCTGGTAGAGTTCTACCGAGCTGTTGAGTTCTGCCAGTTGCTCCTTCAGAAGTTGAAGGTTCGAGTTCACGAAGCTGAGTTCGAGGGCAACCGTCTCACGTAGCTTACGATTCGTCGTAGCCCTACAATCACACATGAAACACTTATCGTGAGTCGAGAGGGCACCATATTTATCAGCAATTAAGTATTATGTAACCAATATTAATATTATACTAATTATATTTATAAGTAATACAAAAAGGAAAATTATATATTTCTGAAAAGACAAAAATCAAAATTATGTTATAAAATGCGGACATGCAAATTTTAAATGAATGTAACAACGGGACACAAAGCACAGTAAATTCATGTAGAGAAACATTTAATTTTCACGGTGGAGGAAAGAACAGCAATTTTTTATTTTTCGTTTACCACGTTTCTCTCTTGAAGGTTGATCTGGTGAGGCAAAATGCATAAATGACAGTAACTAAATCAAGAAAGAAAATTCACCCAATATATTAGCGATCACGATTTCATTTTGCGATCAGACCGCCATGTTAAAGAAATTCTGTTTCCCTAAGCGGTTACAAAAAGAATCATACAATTGTTTAGATGTTTTTTCAGCGATTAACAATATAGTAATTAAATAATTATCTGAATAGACAAACAGCCGTTTTGGACAGTCTAATTCACTTCAAATACCATAGAAATAAAAAATGTCATGATATATCTGGGCAATAACACCAATTTAATACAAAAATTAGTTTAAATTGAAAACAATGTATTTTTCAAAAATTTCTCATCGTGGAAATAAACAATGTTATTAGCAAAAGGATATCAACTTTAATATGGACCATAAAATCAGCAGCATTAATATTCAAATATACCAAAATTTTAGGGACGTTAAATCGGTAAAAAGAAATAGTAGCTTAAATAAAGCCGGAAAATTAAAATTAACGTGTTGAATGCGAAACCCACAAAGGCTACAAAGTTTTTAAAAAATTAAATAAATGTATGTTAAAATACTTGAAGACGGTCGCCTTATTGGACATTTGAAACAGTTATGTTAACATAAATATTAAGCTGTCGCGTAAAAGTAAGGAAAATATTCATCCCTCATACAATCAGATTTTGTTTGAGAAATTAAACAGTTTTTTGTTGAGGATCCAATAAACACGTCAGACGCCAGTAGAGGAACTTCATAGGATACGGATCCTGTTTCAATTACTCTGATTTCCATTTTAATTTGTATCCGAAAATTAATCAGTCGCTTTCTGAAAATGGATATTTGTGTAAACAGAGGCCGCTGGAACATAAACTAAATGCGGGACACTTTTATTTAATGACATTTAAAATAAATGCAAAGCTCTTTTCTTGAAAACCCGCCAAAATTACAATTTTACATATTACGTTAAAATATGTATTCCGCACTTTGCGTCGAACTATACTTAATTATCGACGAGGCTCCGCTGATTAATACTGAGCACTATTGAGAAGATATTGGCAATCACAATTTCAAGTTGAGCTCATGTATCGGCGAACCTACGCTCATCAGAGTTTTTAATTAAATTTCATCGGACCTTCTGATTGCCCCGGATGAGGCGAAGACGTTAGCTTTATCCAAACAAAATTCAGAGGCTCACGCATTGTGGAAATAATTATCAGACTAACAAAAGAAAAATATGATATTCAACTGCGATTTGGAATGAAGAGAACGGATAAAAATTATGTAAGATGCAAATTTAGTTTCATGCATTACTCCGAGGAGCTTTGGAGGTGAGAAACTTAGTGAAACGGCAGAGGTAAAAATACATTACTGGAAAAGCGATGGAAATTACTCTGTAATCCAATAAAATAATTAGAACTCCGCCTTTCTGTAAGATGGACAGAACACTATTAATGAATCAAGAATTTGAAAAATAAGCGGAAATATAAGAGCATAGACTTGAGATTATTTAAAAAGTCTGATCAGTCAGTGGAAAAAAAGCACACAAGATTGTGGATGAACACTCAAAAAGTTTCAACTCGTTCATCAAATTCGTATTTTGAGTTCGTCAAAATGATCAAAAAGACAAAGTTATGCGTCCTGACATAAATTCAAGTATTAGATGCACAATTCACTAATTAATAATTCAAAGAATACTTCCAAAGAAATGTACATCATTAGGGAGACTGCGCTCTAATTGCATTATTTTTTCTTTTTTTGGATCGGTTGTATGGATTGCTGCTTCGTTTCTAGGTTGTAAGTAAATATCCACTTTCTATCCAATATGAAAATACTCTTTAAAAGACTGGAAACCCCGACATTTTCCACAAGAAATCTGTTGTTAACCCGGTGATCACTTCTGACATCGATCCTTTTCCGATGGAGCGTAGAAACATTGACCCACTGAAACTGAGTCGATCGGTCGAGTATTAAATTAACTCGTAACCACGCAAGTTCTAAATAGAACTCGTTACTTCTCTGTCTCGCTATTTGTATCCAAAAGATGAAATAACCCATCGGATTTGCTGATGGATGAATAATCTCTAATTCATTCACCTTTTCCTATACGATTTCCTACTGATAAAATAAATATAAAATACTGAGGAGCATTACACAAAAAATAATTGTCTTTAAAAAAACTGCACGTCTGCGTTTATTCTATATCAAAAATATTTTGCAATCACGCCCTAATTATTTTTTGTGAAAATAATTGTAATTATCGGAGAATATAAGTTACTCTTACCCCGATTATTTTGTAAGTTTGAAGTGACGTCGTAGAGACCTATTATTACACAGAAAAAATATATAAACATTCAAATTAAATACAATTTTTTCTTACGTATTAAACCCACTATTTTATTTTATTTCATGCTTTTATTTTAATTTTATAGATGTAGACAAAATAAAATAATTTTATGTAATGAGACTGCTATTATAAAACTTTGACATGATCGAGGTTTAGTTTGTCTTTTAAACCTTACTATGTATTATTTTTTATTGTTACCCAATTTTAACAACGCTAAACAAATAAATTGGTCATTTGTCAGAAGAAAATTAATAAAGAAAGTGAGAAAATAATACAACTATGTATCGTCATCAAGTGTACAGTGGACTTAGACCAGAATGAAAACATTAAATAGATTCCGAATTCTTCTGAGAAAATTTGAAAAAATAAACTGACGTTATACTTAGTAGGTTGTGAGTACAATATCCAAGCAACGCTCCAGCTGGCTGTTTAAACCGAAATCTTTATGTATAAAAATTATTTATTCGCCTGATGAAGTCCTAAAATGAGAATGAACCGTTGTAGTGTGTATTTGTCAGTTGCTTTATGAATTATTTTTTTCTGACTAGTGGATGAATTATATAGTTATTGTTATTTATATATAATGTTACATAATTAGCCAAAATATAAGCATTATTTTATTTAAATTAAATTAAATTTTTATGAGCTAAATCTCCTAATTTTGCACTTCATATTTTTATAGATGCAAACGAATTCTAATAATTATATTAATTTGATTATTTTGAAAATAATTTATTTACCCTGCAGGAAGAACGCAGGATGAACTTTTGGCAATTCACATAATAAATTCTGCTGAATAAATTTTATTTTTTATAGATGCAAACGAATTCTAATAATTATATTCATTTGATTATTTTGAAAATAATTTATTTACCCTGCAGGAAGAAAGCAGGATGAACTTTTGGCAGTGCACATAATAAATTCTGCTGAATAAATTTTATCTGTACAAATAAAACCGGGTATGAGAAAGACATTCGTGTCGTGTAGGTAAATTGTAGCTTGAGGAACGTTGCTTTTGTCGAGTCTCCCGGCGATGTTTATTGGGCATGGCGCGGTGCAACGGGCTTGGCAGTCGCTTCCGCGATGCAGATGAAGCCAATCTTCTGGACAACGTTCCTTTCTGCCGTAATGGAACCTGAAACCTGTTCCGATCGCTTTTTCCCTCCCGACAGAGGCATCAATTGAACTCGAAGGACTTTGATGGCTTAATGCGGCGTACGTGGATTCGGTAATCAGGAGTGATCCACGCCTCGCCAAAACAATTTCCACAACTTGTCGAATATTAATAACGCGAGGAACAAACACGCCGGCGATAAGTGTAATTAAGAAAACTATTAAGTAGTCGCGAAACAATTTTCCCTGAGATGGAAGAGGAATATTAATCTTAATTGAACTTTGGACTCCCAATAAAAAGAGGCACGGCTGTTATTCACAGTAGATTGCGACAGCCATAATGGCATCGATCGCACATAAATCAGTGCCTACAAAAATTTGCTTCATTTAGAAACTTTGGCCCCTTTGCCTTATTACTATCATCTATCTCGTGCCAGTGCCTTGAAATACTTTGAATGTAGACCTGTCGGGATATTATCTTGATAACTGCGAATGTTATTTTTAAATGTTACATCAGAACGCGCCATAACTTCAAATCAGACCCTGAATGGATTAAGTGACTGGAAATAATTTTCTTGCCGCCCAACAGCCCATTATTCGCTAACTGTGGTCCAGATATCAAAGAAAACGATAAGGAACTATTGGATGTTTTGGAAGATCAGCTTTTCCAATGGATTGCCACTTTGGTTCTGGAAATATCCACGTCTCATCAGCTGTAATAACTCATTTGACGTTTCATGTTTCATGAGAAGCTGTTATCAACGCGCTGATCAGTTTTCCTACTCGACAAATTCAAATTGTGGCGTTATGTCTTACCGTATATCGACTTGAACTCTTAATTCTCTACGTATGAACATCAATTATATGTACATAACCAGTATAAATCTTCATTTACTCTGTTATCTACTCAAATCTAATTATATCACTTTATCAGTGAATCCCTATAGTAATGAGCCGGTCATTCGTACCGAATTCAAAAAATAATCTCTGCATGCATTCGTACAAACGGCAACAATATACCGTTGACCCAAAAGGCGCCTGAGGCTGGTTAACGACAGTTCGCATGTCGCTCTGTTACGTCACGAGCTCTTTATATATTTCTCTGTGTTAATTTAGTTATAAAGTATAATCCTCGCTAAATTTTGTGGAATACGAAACAAAATAATCGATATCTTTTGTTCTACTAACCTGTTCCCCTTTTACTGATTTCCATGTGCGTTAAAATTTAATCATTATGCACTTATTATGGCTACTGTCGTAATTATTGTCATTTAGTATTTAAAATTAAACTCTTCCAATGGTATAAATTCTTCTCCCAAGTGCAGTAAACATAGAATTATATATTTAAAGAAAATGCAAAATACTTCAATACAAGCTTTTACAGTTCTAACATTACTCTCAATACCAGCGATCATTTTTATCATCTAGCATTATAACTCATTCAGACATGGTATAACACTGCTAAACAAAATATATTATTATCCTACTAATTTTAGTGTCACATTATGCAATGTTAGATTTAGTTACATTATAATAATGCAAAAAATATTGTCCATAATTATAACTTCATATAATTGCATCGCGATACACTAATTTTTTTAAATGATTATATACCAATAGTTTTCTCTCATTTTGTTAAAAACATAAAGGTGTTATCAATTCTTTTGATTGTCATAACGTTGTTTACTAAATTTTTAGTAATAATATTGTTATAATGATAAGACTAAACGATCTCTGTCAACTACGGTCAAGGAGCACATAGCAAATTTAAAATTTACGTTCTCCTTTTACTGAGGTTTGTTTGTAACTTAATCACTCTTTTAATATTTATAGTACTCTTATTTTATATAAGAAAGTTAAAGTAAGTCTCTGAAATGCTTCGTATTAAATCTAAAAATCTTTCCTTAAAAAATGAAACAAGACTCCACAGTTGAATTCTATGCATATTGGTCTTTTAAATATTCTTTGTTAGCTATGTGTGTTTATATTCTTTGAAACCTTACTGTCTTTGTTCACATAATGGCAGTCTGGTCAAAAGTGATGATCCGAACGTCTACTCTGTTCTAAATTTTTGTAGTAATTAATCTCTCTTGTAATTATCCGTTATATGGGGCGTTAACAAGTGTTTATTTTAAAAAAATTAATTTTTATTCCCGAACATGTACATACATCAACGGTCAAAAAACAAAACAAAAGAAACTGCACTCAGTTAATACTATAATACGCCATCTTACACGACGATGTGTATAGAAGTATTCAATTGCTCACCCACTGCAGCTGAGCGATCAATCGACTTGTTCCTAGTCGACGAGAAAAGTCGAGCACAACAACACAACACTGAAAACGTATCCTAAGTTACATCATCAGTTTTATTTTTTACCGCTGAATATGCTGTATTCTACTTAGTAACATTCCATTGATATTTGACTTTCCGAATGTGCGTTTTGAGAGCGCCGTACGTCCAAACGGTATCCATAATTACCCGAAGAAACGCTTCCGCTGTGGACGAATGAGAATGGCCGTAACCCTTGAGCTACCTTCCTGTCAGTTATAATAAGATGTTTGAAGACGGGGGAATGCGCTTGAAGAGCCTGTAGCGAGGTATTCTATCATTCATGATTGTATAGTTGACTCAAGCCGTGCCTAACTGGCACTTATATATAACTCCACATTTCGGCCACTCAGAGGCTGGAGGGAAAGTTTTCCTTACCTACAACACAGATGCGTTTGCTCAAAGTCAACGAATTGTGCAACTATTAGATCATTGCCGAGAAAGCTGTCACACTATACCAGATCTCACGTTTGGATCAGTTTTATGAATTTACTCAGAGTGAAATATCTAAATGTATCAAACTAAAGGTAATGAAATTTAAGCTAATAAGTTAAATAATATGAATTCTCTAAAAACTGTATTCTAAAACGTCTTCAACTGCCCTGAAAGACAAGTCTAATAATTATAATACTTCGATAAAATGTGTTTTTCCTATAAAATTCTCGGAAAGTTTTCTTAATTAAAATTGTTTAATTAAAAGTGGTTTATTTTTTACAGTTATTTTGCAATACTACACATCTTTATCAAGTTAACAAATCTGCCAATACGACATCAAAACACTATATATTTAAGTGTCACAACGCAAATATTATAATTCAATTGTATCACTGTATTAAAATTGATTTAAACTAAATAGTTAATCAATTAACAACTGTATTTTAATAAATAAATCGAATATATTTACGATCAGATAATAAATTTCTATTTATAAGGAAAAATTTCCGACCAATTTCGACTTCATTTTTAATTTTAACAGTTTCCAAAGATGAAAAACAACGTTTCAATACTTATTTGTACCTTTTTCAGGATATTATCCCCCAAAAATTTTCAAATTACTGTAAAAATTTGTGGTTATGTTCATAAATATTGTATTTAAAATGTGGCAATTGATGTATTGATTATTAGATAAGTCTTCTCATTTGTGTACCTCTTTTTGTTTAGTTATACTACAAACGTTTTGGGTTTTCATGTTAACACGTGGTTTATCAATGTTTCTCCACAGGATAATAACCTGAAGAAGGTACAAATAAGTACCGAAACGTTGCGTTTTCCTTTTTGTTAATTGTTAAAATTAAAAATAAAGTTGGAAATTGGTCGAAAAGTTTTACTTATTATTACAAAACTAATAAAATCACAACCTTTAAAGGTTTTTATTTAGTTGAACCGAAGTTTCATCACCACATTTGGGACTTCACCAGGTATTCTACATTTTGTTGAAAAAAAGGAAGGTTAGTCTATAAAAATATAACTTTTTGGTTGAAGCTGCCCTTGTACGTAGTTAAGTTCATATTTTTATTCATTTTACTTCCTCCTTTCCGTCAAAATTTCAATATTTAACATACCTGATGAAGTCCCAAATATGGTGACGAAAAGTCGGTTCAAATAAATAAAATCTTTGTGCCTGGTCTTACATTTATTCGATTTGATTTAAATTGATTTTATATAATTCATTTACGACCCCAGCTTGCAATCAGTTAACAATACTACGGAACGTTTAACAAATCAGCCAATATGACAGAAAAAACACTATATATTCAAGATCGTGGTTTTACCAGTAATTCTGTTGGATAAACAATTCCTGGGCTTCCAACCGAGTTACAATGGAATTAAAACGACGTTTCGATGGAAATCTCACCAATCTTTATCAAGCGATTCAATATGGGTGAGATTTCCATCGAAACGTCGTGTTTTAATTGCATTATGACCCGGGTGGAAGCACAAGAATTGTTTATCCACAATATATCTAAGTTTATTTACGACGTTTCGTCCAGATTTTTTGGATTTTTCAGGTTACAGACAACTAAACAATCCGATGTGAAGCTAAATTGTGAAAGGATAAAAAAAAGGATCAACAAAATTAGAAAATTTTTGCTCCCTGACAGCGTCTAACGACAGTTATGTATTTTTATTAATTCAAAATGAAACTTTAGTTGGAATTCGATAACTTGTCTCTTCATAAAATCTGGAGGAATCGTCGTAAATGAAGTTAAACATATTTCTTTTTGCCGACATATTTCTTCAGTGGCTTTTCTCCCTCGTGGCCAAATATTTAGTTATTGTAAAAATTTTCAATGGTAATTAAGAATAAACTTAATCAACTGAGAATCCTGTGGATGTTATTAGACATTAATCGTTCTGGAATAATTTTAAAATCTTCTTTACGTGTCCAAGGATAGTAATAATTTCCCACGTTAATTTTTAATGATTCACCCACCTTTACATCGCTTGCTTCCAATTCTGAAGCTAATGCGAGTGATTCTTGTCTTTCATATTCCAATCACTCATTTCTTCCAACTCATTTTCTAATTTCATTAGACGCAATTATTTCGTATCCGACGTACGAGGCTCAACACATCTTACAGTCCTTTGGAAATGATTTCAAAATATTCTTTAGATATAGTTTCTTCGAATCCGAGTTGCAGTTGGAAAGTCCTTAACCGTGCTTCAGAGGGTTTTGTTTGAAAAATAAATACTCTCGGAACACGTTCTTACCATATGCAGTCCACTCAATTTAGAACACGGTGAAGGTAATTACATTTTATAACTGATTGGTCTGTATTGGCATTGTGATAATGAATGTATGAGAACAAGTCTTTAATAACTGTCGTTAAAAAATATATATTCACGAGCTCATCACACTTCTGAAATGACTTGTCGATTAATCAGAGCGCGTCAAGTTCAGCTGACGGGGGAAAATAAGAAGAGTCGTAAGGATGTGTAATAAAGATTGGCGAGAAGCGTGTTAGACATCCTTCACTTACCCTTAAAAACATCTCTTCCTTTATTTCAATACTCATATTAAATTTTTAAAACGTTATATTAATTAATGCCGAGACACTACAAATGCTTTTACCGAGGTCAGATAAACATCTTGACGAGAGCTCTATCTATTTCGTCGTAATAAAACTGTGCAACATCCTGCTTGCAAAGATCCCAAGACTTGTAAAATTATTCCGAAGTGCGGCTAATTAGCCCATTAAAAAAATTCTTCAGCGGTAACTAATACGTTAAAAATAGCCTAATAGACTTTTCTATCTTGGTAACTAATACGTTAAGAAACCAAACATTATTATTATTATCCAGAAGCAAATTTTAGAAATACTCATTTTCAGGTCATGTTTCTACGCTTTTTGATTTCTCCAAGCAACATATAAATTTTATGAATTGGGGGTTCTTGCTAGAGATAGGCGATCTGATCGAGAGCTGATTCAAAGAACAAGCTCCCTCTGCGGAGTAAGTGATCATTGAATCGGAAGAAAAGAGCGGTAGCTACTTTGGTTCACTCAGCTCCTGTGGTCTGAAAGCTAGATATCTGCTGTCTGAATCGGATCAGATCGCCCGGCAATGATCCCGGAGCAAGGGCTGTTTGAGTCATTCACTAACCAAGAGAAAATCAGAATTCTGTTCAATAGAGCCAACAGTAAAAATAACGCCATTTTTTTAATGCCATGAAAAGGTTATCAAATAAATACTTGTATGCTCAATAAAACACGAAATGGAAAACTAAAATTTCCTAGTCATTTATTTTATTTTTAAAATTATTTCTTTATTTATTAATAAATAAGGAATCATACTGAAAAAAGAAGAAATAAAAGCTTCCACTTTGCCAACAATATTGTAGTATTATGGGAATCAGAAGAAGACTTGGAAACCATAATGAATGGCATGAACGGAGTCGTGGAGAAAGAGTTCAATATGAGGATTAATACAGGGGAAAACCAAGGTAATGGTGTGTAGTTTGGGAAACAGTGGAATAACAAAGGGTGTTTGATTGGGAAGGGATATTTTGACGGCTGTTAAGGAATTCTGCTACTTGGGAAGCGTAATAACTAGGGATGGTAGAAGTATATTAGACATAAAGAGTAGGATAGCACAGGCAAGGAAGGCTTTCCCGAAAAAGAGGAATTTACTTACGGGTAACATAAAAGTGAATATTAGGAAATCGTTGCTAAAAATGTTCGTTTAGAGCGCAGCGTTATATGGGTGCGAAACGTGGACGATGGGAGTTGGGGAAAGGAAAAGAATAGAAGCCTTTGAAATGTGGTGCTATAGGCGAATGCTGAAAATCAGATGGGGAGATAGAATCACAAACGAGGAAGTTCTAAACAGAATAGGGGAAATGCGAACAATATGGAGGACGATAACTAAGAGAAGGGATAAGAACATAAGAGGGAGGCCAAGGATGGAATACGCTAAGTAGATAAGGGAGGATGTGGGTTGTGCTAGTTATAAGGAAATGAAAAGGCTTTCGCAAGATAGGATAGCATGTAGGATTGCATCAGACTAGTCTTAGGACTGAATACCACAACAACAACATTGCACGTCTACAGTGAGGTTGGATGAATCAGGGTAAAGGGTCATTAAACGGTGGGTTTTCGAAGAGACGGAGGCACTGCTGTCTCCATCTGAGGGATTATTCAAACGGTCAGGGAGTGCGTGATTTTTAAAGTGATAAATCCTTAAAAATACATTAAAAAATGTCGGATAAATGGAAAAATGAATTCTGAATCTCGACAACCGGAACCAATTATATCTAAGAACTATGCAGGTGACTCCATAAATATCAAAAAAAGTCTCCAAAATCGGTCAAGCGGTTTAGGAGGAGAAGAATTACGAACACACGCACACCTGAATTTTAACCCCCATTCAGAAGTTTCGTGACCCATCAAGAGGTCGCGACCCACAATTTGCTAAGCGCTGCTACTCCTGGATGTTACTGACGTAAGGCGTATTTTGGAAGAACCCTGTGGTTCGCGGATCATCCGGTTATTAATAAAAGAATGAGAACCCTTCCCGCTGGTAGGTGAAGCAGCCGGAGGCGCGCGAGGCCTTGGAAAGCACCGACTCGGCTCCGTTATTCCGGCCCTGTTCCGAAACTGGAATCGGAGGAAGAGATAAGTCCAGTGCCTTGACCCCCCGCACCCGGGTGCAAGTGTCGTGTCGTATTCCAAACTCGGTCCCCTGGGTACTGTTAAAGCCCTCAAAACTACTGACACACATCAACGACCAAGTGAAAGGTCGCGACATCAAAGGTCGAGGCTGGACACTGGTCGCATCCTCAATCTGTCAGGTCGCGCAGTATAATATACTCAAGGTGGTCGACCTCGACTGTTTACACCCCGGCCTACCTGCTAGATGACCTTTAGAAATCCGTTTCATTTGCAGTAAGTGGTAAATAATTGAAAACGCGACAGGCTGCATATTTACAACGTGAGAGGTTTTACAAAACTGGAAAGATAACTACACGGCTTGGCTGAATTATTATGGTGTTATAACGGTGAGGACTAAAACATTAATATTTTGTGGTACGTAAATAGCAAGGGAAAGACAAGGATGATCCACCTCGTGTTTTATGTACTTCGCCGTCGTTAAAAACAGTAAATTGACATGTTTTCACATTCAAAGTACTTTAATAAATCGGAGATAAAGATTTGATACTGCATGATACATACAGGGTGTTTGAGAAATAACTCCCTAGTTTTTGTGTATCCTAGAATGTGTACTAAATGACATACACTATTCTAGTTTGTGGTGTTTGATTCACCAACTCTCCAAGTTTGACTCCCCTTCATTTGGCAGGTCATTTTAACCTTGAGATGGCACCAGTGCTGTTTTTACCTCTGTGCTCTCAGTTCAGTTCAGTCCAGGTGTGCGTGCAGTGCAGAGCAACTTAGCAACAATTTGTACTCCGCAACAGAAAGCGTAGCGTTATTTGGCTTATGTAAACTGAGCCAGTTAAAACAGTGTAACGCAATTTTAGACGTCAGTATGGTGGTGAACCACCTACAGCAAAAAGTATCCGTCATTTGCTAAAGTCTTTCAAGGAAACCGGTAGTGTTTTAAAAGCAAAATCACCAGGCAGACCGAGAACTTCTGAAGATAATGTTGAACAGATCCGTGTTTCGTGTGTTCGGAACCCGAAGAAGTCATTAATTAATTAATACATTTTGGATTTGAAATTGTGGGGGAATCCATAGTAGATATGATTGGCCTATGTTGATTTCATTAAAGAGCGTTTAACAATTAACCTAAATTAAAAGGCCAGACATTAAAATATAACATACTTATGACCTGACGACGAACAGAGTTTTTCTGTTTAAAAATTTCTCTCCCTAATTTTTCCTGATATATTCTTTAACTTTAACTAATAATTCACTTCCAACTGCGGTTTATTATTAACCCCTTTAACTTCAAGTAATCTAGGCAATGGAAAACCCGAAAATAATATCAATTAACTAACAAAATGCATATATGTTTTATTTTATTTAAACGTTGCTGTAGTTTCTTGAACGCTAGAGTGAAATAAATCGTGACCGCGTTCATTTACGCAAATTTCAGACATTGGAATTAACATCTGGGCGCCACTCCTGCATACGGGGTTGAAAATATTGTAAACGGTTTGAAACGCTATGGCTAGTTTCTACAGCAAAGCTTTGTCTGTAAAGCACCCTATTGATATATCCGCTGCCAATATTTTTCTTTGAATGCTTATCGTGTATCTCATTGTTTCAATATCTATTATTTTTATTTTATAATTAAAGTTAATATCTATATGTATATATTCAGTGACGTCAGAAACTTTCACATGCGTATATTCATAATTTTTAACTATAATTCCTTCCAGTTTTTTGTGCTGCGAGCTTCTCACCCAGAGTAACTTTACTGGAGATTTTTGGAATTTTGTACCAAGATTTGTTGTAATGTGTTTAAATCTGTATGCACATTAAATAAACATACAAACAAATATGCGTACATCATTTTCTATTATATAGATTTTAGGTACATCTATTAAATTTTTTTATGGTTATCTCTCTTTACAGAAAATATTATATTTTCGCAGCAATGCTGTATCCAAAGCTTTTATTTAGTCGCCAGCGATGCTTGAGCTTTGTAGAAGATTCCTCGTGTTTGAATAAACGGAATTAATTTTTGTGCATTAAATTCTTCGTAAAATTTTCGTCGAAAGAAAAATAGAATTGTGGCGATTTGGGAAAAGTTTGGAGATGCTTTGGAATGGGTGTCATGCATACGACGAATTGAAGGGAAATAGTGTAATTGAGTTTAAGTGAAAAGACACTCTGGGTACAGATAATCAAAGTTCCACTTCATAAGGCTAAATAATAATAAAAATAAATATAATAATATTACTCGTAATTAAAAAGAAAGAAAATCCACTTATGTTTGTAAATGAAGTGCTTGTTACAGAAGAGATCATACTTCGACAAGTAGAAAAGAAAATATCTATATTTCTATCAGAACATTCTCTGTCAAAATAAACAATCACCTCTCCCAACCACACTCAATCGCGGCGGACGTCCCCCAAGGAAGTGTCATTGCCCCCTTCTTATAAAACATCTTCTCCCACGATATGCCATAAGATCCCACCCCTAGCATAATTTTTTTCACATACGATATAGCCATTTCCCATTAAACCTCCTCTCTCATCTCCAATTTCCAACAATTCCAATCAGCGCTCAACAATCTAGAGCAATGGTCCAAACAATGGCGTATCAGTATCAATCCCACCAAATCAATAACCGTCTCATTCACACTAACCAAAAACCTTTCTCCCCAAATCCACCTCTATCTGAACAATTCATTAATCCCTAAAAAAAACTATCTGTCTAGGAATCATGTTTGATCAAAACTCTCGTGGAAACCTTTTATTAATCTCCTCACGAAAATAAACCATAAATTCAGTACCCTATATCTCCTCCTAAACAGAAAAGCCCCTCTTACCACAAACACAAAACGCCTCATAACACAATCCAACTGGTCCTATGTCTCGTCCATATAGGGAACAACAATCAAAATACATTCAAACAAAACAATCCTACGCACCATTACAAACTATCCCTGGTACCTTAGAAATTCAGTCATCCACCATAACATCAAACTTCTCAAAGTATACTCCGTAGTCACCAAATCCATAACCTCCCTAATTAAAAGCGCTCTCAGTCATCCGAACCCCACAATCCAACAACTCCATGACAATCTTCCCCATTCTCTACGCTTCCGTCGTGTCAAAAGAAAACTCCCAATCGACCTCATCCTTCCCCTTGAAAATTCAGGCATATCCTAACACACCTTACCATCATGTCCACAGACCACATCCTCATATATTCTCCAATAACCAGTTCACCACCTGTCAACCCTCACCCACCCACGTCATATGCCTCTCAGATACACACAAAAAACCTAACCCATCTGCTAAAGTAGGTTAATCACATGTTAATTTTATACACTTTTATAATTATTTTAATCTTTTAATAACTGAAACAATTATTGTACCAACTAAAAATCTTACGATAAAAGTTTTTATATGAAATAAAAAAATCTGTACAGCGTTCACACAAAAATGCAGGTATTTACAAACGTGCGGCTCGGCTGAGTGCATTTCCAGGATGCGTGCGAGCGGAAGCGAACGAACGCCCTGCCCTCGACTGGATGAGAAAAGCGTGAGCGGACTCACCAAACACAAACAGTCGTTCAACTCACGCACCGCACTACGTATGGAATATATTCAACAGTGCCGTAGACCATACTTCGCTGACAGGCAGTAAGAACAGACATTTCAATCGCACAATTCAATTAAAAATAATAATTTCCCATGTACGAAGAATAACCGAAGATTAACTCCGAATCATTTAAATTAAATGACCACATTTAATATCACAACATTAAATGAGATTAACTATTTCTCAGACAAATCAATTAATTGGGGTCAAAACTACTGGTCGGAATTTGACAAAATTTTGCAACGTGTTCCTCAAGGCCCAAAGCTGTCCATGATCTTAAATTTAGTAAATATTCATTTTGATGTATATGAGTGAAAAAAGTGAAGAAAAAAATTACATAAAAGGTTTTGTGTCCCTTGCTCATAGTGTATGCAGGCTGCCTATAATCTTGATCTATACTTTTTAAATTACAAACATTTCGCGTCGTAATTAACCTATCGTTAACAGAGAGCTAATTCCGTTAGAAGCAATAGACTTTTTTGGATCATAATTACGTAAAGTAGTGTCATTTTTCACGTCGGGTAAATTTTAACGAGTAATTTCACATCAAATGTTATGAATTTGATAGTGACATTCATCACAGGTAAAAGTATTAAATTAATTAAATATTAATAACAAAAATACTGCATATAGCTGAAAAAGTCAACAAAACTTTAATTTTTTTTCGCTTTTGAAGTTTTTTTTCGCCTTTACCAAAGTCCGCAGAAACTTAAAAAAATATTAAGGGTTTATTCTCTTTGTCTCACCGAGACCTATCGTAGATATCTTTATTTCCAAGGTTGACCAACCCCCACATCCTCAGCTACAACACAATAAAAACTGAATGTTGGAACCCCTCCAACTTAAGGCCCATGTAGTTCGTAAAGGGAGGATTTTAGATAAAATTTCAGGAAATTCGGTTCTGTACAATTTTCGTAATATGATCGTTTCTTCTCATACCACCAGAAATGAGTCAAAATGTCACCTCTCTGCATTAATCTGCAATTTTGACGGTTTTCTGCCATTTACACGACGTAGGATTGAAAATACGAAATAGATTGTAGTTTACCATCAAGTACTTTAATAAACTTATCTTTAATTACATTCCTACTGCTATATTTACGTGAGCCCGAGCAACGCCGGATACTTCAGCTAGTTAATCCTAAAAGAAAGTCCAAAAGGGTATTTAAATGTATCTTTCTGCTATTCTTTGTTTGTCTCAATTCGTGGACGAACAGACCGAGATGTATTTATTAATATAAATTTAATTAGTTGTTTTTATTAGTGAATATTAAATCAATAATCGTACTTAATTGAATGTGAGTTTTATGTTTTATAGGCAATTTAATTTATATCTGAATAGATTCTCATGTATGAACGAAATGCCTTGAGAAATTTTAAATCTTTTTATTAAATATATTGTTCTTACTTATTTTTGCAGAGCTGTATTATGTCAAGGAATGCCAGATAATATTCAATTTAAAACGACTGCTTTTTCAAGTTACAAGAAAGCAAATGAGCGCGGGTCCGGCTCCATGTAAAGGCTGTGCTTAATGTGACCTAACAAGGCTGAATTGGAGAAAGCAACCGATGGCCGCCTTACGCAAGTGTGTGATGTGCACCTTACTGCTCCTGAAGGAGAAAGCTGGGGACAGATGCTGTGACGTAAGGATACGGAGACCTGCTGTCCGGAGGTGGCCTTTCTCAACGGTGGCCGGCAATTTATAGCGACGCACAGGAACAAAAGGACCTTCGCAATGGTGCACAGAAAGCGAGAGCAACGAACTTCAGTCCTCGTACAGAGAACGCCACAGGTAGGGCCAATCTGTTCGGAAAGTTTTTTCTGTGTGCATTCGAGAGGGATCTCGCTTCTCACACCTTTCTCAATTTGCACGTAGACAAACACACAAATCCCTACCAACAGACTCAGGCTATTTTCTGTTATATATGCTCCAGCACATCGTGAACCGTAAATATTCTTGACACGAGAATGTACACAAATCTCATGAAGGGCAATTTAGTGAATGAGACGGCATCATTAAATATGAAAAGTTATATAGTCTAGCGGAAGTTTTATAACCTGCGTTAAGCGACACGTTTGGCCTTTATTTTATCAACATGATGATTTCTCTTAAACCCATTTAGACTCGGAATGCCAGTTACGTTCTTTATTTCATAGTACCGGGCTAATTTTCCCTTGACAGGTTAATTATTTATTCACGTATCATTAACTTTCAAGGGAAAAAAGAAAAACCATTATATTCAGTATGTGAGTCTATACTATGGACCTTCTTACCTGTGTTGTTGTGGTATTCAGTCCTAAGACTGATCTGATGCAACCCTCCATACTAACCTATCTTAAGCAAGCCTTTTCATTTCCTCATAACTAGCACAACCCACATCCTCCTTAATCGTCGCCTCCCTCTTCTGTTCTTACCCCACACACTTCCCTCTAATGCTAATTTTACAAGACCCTCGTGTCTTAAAACCTGGCCTATTAATCTATCCCTTCTCTTGGTCAACGTCCTCCATATTGTTCGCTTTTCCCCTATTCTGTTTAGAACTTCCTCGTTAGGTACTCTATCCACCCATCTGATTTTCAGCATTCGCCTATAGCACCACATTTCAAAGGCTTCTATTCTTTTCCTTTCTGCAACTCCTATCGCCACGCTCCAAACGAACATTTTTAGCAATGATTTCCTAATATTCACACTTATATTACCCGTAAGTAAATTCCTCTTTTTCGCTAAATCCTTCCTTGCCTGTGCTGTCCTACTCTTTATGTCTACTATTCTTCTACCATCCCTAGTTATTACGTTTCCCAAGTATCAGAATTCCTTAACTTCCGTCAAAATATCCCTTCTCAACCTAACACCCTTTGTTATTCCACTGTTTCCCAACCTACACTCCATTACCCTCTATTAATCCTCATATAGAACTCTTTCTCCACGACTTCGTTCATGCTATTTATTATGGTTTCCAAGTCTTACCTACGAGCTTTAAATTCGGATATATTTTTCTGGCAATTTTTAGTTCATTGTAGAATTTCTCTGTGCCTTACAATTTCATTTTTAATGTAGTTTAATTAGGCCTCAGTATGTAAATCTATTGTTCTTGTTGATATTAATTTATTTGGGGCCCAACTTATGCATCTGTTTTGCGTTTTTGAATAATATTGATGTAACTTTTTGCTGGTGTACCCAAAATCTGACAGCCGTAAGTAAGTAGTGGTCGAAGCATAGTTATTTTATGCCGCTTATCTAGGTGTTTAGCCCTGAGCAAAGGGTACAGTTATGTAAAGACCAACACTGCCGCTGGCAAATAGAGGAATTAATTGTAAAATGGAAGCTACTGAAACTGCAGCACACCATGCGAATCGGAAGTTACTTTTCACAGACTAATCAAAAGCTAAATTAACAGAGATTGGTAACTTTCCTATTTGGAATTTGACGGTAGTAGTTGTACGAAAGAAAAAAAAAATTGTCCCAGTTCAGATCATAGTTTTTATTTTCCTACTGTAATAATCCCATCACTTTTTCACGTGATATAGACAATTCAATAGCAACAACAGAGCCACATTTTTGGAATTCTTTGAAGGGAAATTTCTCTCCCTGGTAGAATAAAAGTGCCTCCAATGATAAACAGAATCGCCTGCGGATACGAAGAATATATGGGCTGTTCCATAGCACAATAAACTATAGAGTTAATGGCTTTCGGAGCAACCGTCAGATACGTAGCGGTACAGCGGAGGCTGCAGCTCTTAATCTTACTCGCGTTACCTAAATAGTTTTCTCAACGAAACATCTGTGACTAAAGTGAGTCATAAGACTACGCTGCCTGCAGGGAGTAGGGAACGGTTCAGCAACTCGGCCAGGAACTTAAAATAATTTTAAATGGCTCTCAATAAATTTATAAATTGAGGTTAATTAGGCATGTGAGGCAGAGGATAAAACGCACTACATTATACACATTGGGTATGAAAGATTTTTTTTAGATTGCTTGAACGCGAAATTCTTCGTATTTTAACATTTATTTACTAATCGTAGAAGAGTAAAAACGCGCTTTCCGATACAAACTACTTAATCTTCAATTGTAAATGATCGACTCGTCCCATATTCCTCCACGTCTACTTAGCACATGAATATTTAAAAGTAGAGGGGAAAAGGAATCCGTCAATCACTAAATTATTGTGGTGGCATAACACGTAGTAATTTTTTATGAATATGTGAAGCCTTGCATTAATCAGGAAAGCGTTACGATCTCGACACAATATTTGCGCACAAAATACTGAAACAAAAAGGGAATCGACGCCACTTTTGTTAAACGGGATGTTAACTTCTAGGAAGGAAATCCTCGGACAACTTCGAAACGTTGAATAAATAAAATAACCAATCAAATACTAAGTAACTAAGATATGATCGGTAATAATTTGCGGGTACCAGTGAATATTCTATTTTATTTTCAACACGACTATCTTATGTAAAAATTGCAACCGAAATTTCGCATTTTAGTCCGGATAACAATGCATTTCGTCGTGCACTGGAATTCATAAAAGTTGGGATATCTCCTATAATGCATTGCACGTTTTTCTCTACTCAATACGATGAATCCAATCCTGAAATTGTATCATCATGTTTTGTTAACCACTGTATAATATTCTGAAAGAACTGTAAGTTCGATTCCCACTACCGATAATTACAGCAATAAAATAATGAACGTGGAATCTTTCGTGTAAATAAAAATAAATTAAACCTCAGTACTAGGACAAATGCATTGTTCTTTCCTACACTCATTTTTTATAATAGATATATTTGCTGCACATCTCAATGATAGAAATAAGAAGTAAAATACTCTTTAAATTTTACATTTAGTCTGTTTTTTTAGTTCTATCAGGACAAACTAAACGACCATTTTTATGTAAGTTAGTAAAAAATTGAATTTTTTAAAGATTTAACTTTATATATAGATAAATTGTAATAAATTTGTATTTGTAATATTACAACAATAAATTAAGAATTGCTGTGTTATTGAAAATACTTCAGAAACAAAATTTGGGCGATACGCTGCAAAGAAGTGAAGACGGAATCACTTTCACCAATAAAACGTTCTACAGAAACGGCGAACCATGTTCAGCAATATTTGTACTTAATTTGCGGAAAGTTTCAATATTCAAGTACAAGATCGTAGAGACTATATACGTTGGACCAGGTTCCAGAAACAGTTAATAAATGTGTTCCAGACTAAATCAGTTCCATTTTTATTTATTTATTGTTCAAATTGAACGACCTCGAACATGCAAACGGAACCCTTCGATAAATTCTCGGAATAGCAGTGGGCGTCTACAGCAGCACTAAAAAAATGCTTAACACGCAAACAATGCGCACAGGGCAGTGATTGCAGTTTTGTTCGAGTTGTTGGTAAACATCTTTGCGAATGTGGCTTGCTCAACTGGGATTGCCTTAAGGGTTCCGTGAAACTATTCGCGTGTTCGGCGGCCTTCGACCTGTTTCGACTTGAGTTCTAGTCTCCCGAATTTACTAACGAAACATCAGTCCTCCGAGATTGAAATAAAATATTTGAAAAACCACTGTCCGGATTTTTTCTATTAAATGATTACGGCGCTGTATTTATTGAAAACCTATTTTTTTATTTAATCACTCGTGGATTGATAAACTTCGCGTGTTCGGGAAATATAAAACAACTATTTGGAAAATAGTTCTGAAACGGTCAAATAATAATAATTAAGTTTCTTTTAAATTAGTAACTACCTTGACGCTCTTAATTTTGGAATCTTAACAATGTACAAAATCTAAATACGCTGAGCGTCTCAAGTTTAATTACGGGACCAATAACAAAAATTTTAACACAGCAGGTCATGCACAGGGAGCTAATTTTTTTAAAAATATGTAAGAAATAGTCCCATTGCCCATTCCTTATAAAAACTAAATAAATATCTCAACGGATCCATGATCACGACCGAGGTACTCCAAGGACCAATCGTAGGGAAATTCAACCCAACGGAAATGTAGTTGATCTTCGAGAGTGCAGTGAAAAAGTTGTATAGCAGTTGACAGAAAATACTCAAATTTTCAATCGGCGGAGACAGGCGAGTCTTAAATAAGGAACTATTTATGGCTGATCCACATTCTTCTGGAAAACACATGATACTTCTTCTTCGCACCCCAAGCAAGCTGTACTAAGTCGTGTAAGGGTTTTGAGTTAAAAATTTGGCTACTTGAGTTTTGTACTGAGAATATGAAAAGCTACTTGTTGTGGTCTGAGTAGCTGTACATTTATAATCTATTAATCCAGTTAGTCTAAGGCATTTCCGAAGGATATCATCAGGTTCGTGTACCACATGACGGCAGTTTCAAATATAAAATAGCAGGTAGCAGCTACTGCTCCAAGAGCAGGTAACTTAATTAAAAATTTATTCTAAAATTTTCGTTAATAATAAAAAAAACAATAGATGTTTGCTTTTAAAAGCTTCTACTAGTAATATAGCAAAAAGTTTCCCTGAATAGAACATAGTTTAAATTTTGAGCTCAATTTCAGAAAATTCTACGTTTCTTGCATTATTGATTAGAATTTATATATATATATATATATTAAATAAAATACAACAAACAGAAGTATGATCAACACAAGTCCAATTGTTAAGTAAGCCTCTGGGTAGATACTCGTTACCTGCTGATAGGGCAACTCCGCGCTACCTGCTATTTTACCGCATTTAAAACTAACCTCATGTATAGTCATGTCTTAATTAAAAGGTTTAACGTCTATTATTTAGTTTAAAAATGCGCAGCTATTGGAAAAAAAATAACTAATCGAAAGATAATGCTGTTTGTTTTACAAAATTAGGAATGTAGTAGTCGCCAAATGGCGTAATACCGGAAGCTGTAAATAAGAAAAGCATTAAGTAAAAGTTGACCGTGCATGAGCAAGATTGTTCAAGTACCAATGAAAATTGAGAGTCATTGTACCTCACAAACAGGTCACTAAAAAAGAGTTAAGGTGAGTAAGACTAAGTTACTCGAGTATTTTAAAACTATTCGTACTGGTATGAATAATTGCAGACATTTTGTTGGTAAGGTATTGTGTAATAATATAGTTCCATTAATTGGTTACCAACTCCATTTTTGGCGATTATTTCCACTTGTTTAAAATAAAGGCCGTTCAATTACTGCGACAATTTTATTTCTGCAAGGACCGGTTGTATTGACCGGTGACTGAGGACGAAAAACCGTATGGTTATGAAGATATTGCATGGTTGATTCAACTCACTTGAAGAGGTTCTCAGCTCCAGCGCGTAGTCGCAGTTCCTTGTTGATCTCCTGGTTCAGCTTAGAACGTTTACTTTGCAGTTTTCCTCGGCACGTGGCTACTCGGGGATCCGAGCCCTGCAAAACAATGGACAAAATTCAATCATTAACTTTTGAAAGAAGTAAAAGTTCGAGCTAGTTGTGCTTGAAATACAGTGAGATATACAAGTTTAGACATTTAATATTTATTCAAAGATAAGTGTTGAAGATTCTCGATGTTATACGAATGAGCAACGTGAGAGAATATAATTTCGCAATTTGCTAAGGTCTTTAAGGAAACTGTAGTTTCTTTCAGCTATATGAAATCCTCTTGTGCATCAATGGCTGAAGTCTGTAACACAAAGCAGTAAACAATCGACGACTGTATAAAGGAAAAGCAATTCGTTCAACTCCAGCGTTAACGGATTCAAGATTTCTTTATAACAAAGTGTCGCGTCGCTTATGAAGTCACATTGACGTAACACCGTTTTGTCTGTCTAGATGAGGAATGTTTTGTGGAAGACGGAGTAGAACTGTTGGAAGATTCTTCGAGGGTCCGCTGCCCTTGTTGACACAAGCGTCCAGTTGGCCTGCGTAAAGCAAACGGTGGCGCTTGCCTTGCAAACTAAGCGTAATTGCCGTTTTAGGACTTTCGCCTTTATGAAGCAGCATTATATGAAAGGTTCACCTTATGGTCTTTGAGAGTCCTTCAGCAGTTCTGTCTTGATGACGAACCAGTGAGAAAAGACATTCATAGGCAATTCTGTAAAGAAGACCCTGGGCTAATAGAGACAGTAGGACCCGAGCCAGGGCTGATCATAAGTGGTAGACGTGGTAGGCTAGGTAGGCGACTGCCTATGGCGGAAAAATCACTTGAGCTAGAGTGAAAAAAATATCGAAAACGTCTTGAAAGATGGTTATTCATCCGATATTAACGCTATGGATCTGAATGACGAAATAGGCCCAGTTTTCTGACAGTAAAATACTGTTTAAATTCATAAATTTCCCTAAAATTGGCCCAAATTTGAGCAATGCTTAAAAGATTTGTGTAACGGTGCCTATTGGTTAAAGAACATTTCGGTATTTTTAAAAATAATTATTGATTATTTAAGAACCAAACTTAAAATCGTATCAACGGGTTTGTTCATTTTGACCATTTATCATGGACTGAAAAATAAATTAGACCTGGAAGACGTTATTCGCAATTTTTCAGAACACCTTAGCTTAGGAAGAGAATTTTTTATTTATGTTAAGACTTTGATTATTGATCATCAAGTTTGTTTACTGTTTGAAAAGCATATATAGTAGGTAAAGTCACTGCCGTGCGCTCAAAAATAATATAAATTTATTTTTAATTAAATATTTCCGTCAATTGTTGAAGTAATAATTATTGTCTTAGTTCAATTATGTCCTTTCTTGGTAACACGATGTCTTGTATACTCTGGTCTATTTGAAGAAAATTGAAGTTTCTTTTCAACGGCGGCAAACTTGCTATTGGTAGGTCCAGCCAGGAGATGTGAGGCTGAGCATCGTGGTTCTGTCCCAACAACAATATATCATTAATTTTTCTATGGGGCCTTGTTGGTAATACTGCTAATAAAATTTAAAAGTCAAAGATGTCAAACGCATGAGAAGTACAAAGTCAAAGAGGAACACGACAGCAATTCCCCATGTGGTTAGACTGATTCAGCCTATAATGAAAATTATCTAATTGTTATTCAATGTTAAAAATTAAACGAAAATGTATAATAAGCAGATCTTCCAGCCAATATTTCTTACACCTCTTATAAACATTGGTAGTGCAATACTACGTAAATTCGTCGGTGATCATTGCAGTTAATGAAAATGGTGTATATAAATAGTCTAGATTGTAGTAGCTAATGCGATTCAGTTATCAGGGCAGAAGTAACTACTCTGTGAACCGAGGAACACAACTGATGGATGCTAAGCAGTGAACTGAAGAACTTAAGCTACATCTGAAAAGTTATATTATGTTTATGATTCTTTTTTCATGTATTGCACAACGAAAACCTACGCAGAGGAAATGAAAGGTGGCGCCCTTGGTCAGCATAAAGAGTTTCCGGTCCGGAGAAAGCGACGCTGTTATGCAATCCCAGGAAGGAGACTGAGCACGGTCATCTCACTTCACAAGAGATACAAGCTTCAGCAGTGTCATCGCACGCACAAACCTCCTAACAGATCATCCAAAAAAAATTGCGTATGTTTATATAAAGCGAAATTGTAATGTGTTTAAAGAAATGTCAATCTGGTGCGCATGTACTGAAGTTTATTTCCTAAGTTATCCATTCTGAAAGAGTGCTGAGCCGCTTTCCAATACTTCAGCCGTTGTCTTCACTTCAAGCTAAGTCCGCGATACGATTTCTCTTGCGAGCTTATTTCGATTCTGGGAAGACTCCAGGAATGAAATCAGGTGAACACGGAGCAAGTCGTGGTAAAGTCATGACAGTTTCCATCGCGCTTTGTCACGCAAACGTCCGACAACTTGAGGCCCGATTGACTGGTTAACATTCTTACCGTTAGGAACGATCTCGGAGTAAACAATGGCGTTTTGTATCAAAGAGACAAATCAGCATCGACTTTGACTTCAGGGTCACTTGGATCATCTTGTTTCGGGTAGTAATTAGAAACTGTCATAGCCGCTTACCAACGTTGTACCTCTTTGGAAGTGGGTGAAGTGTCATTTTTGGTGGTCAAGAGTAGATTGGACTCACGCCCTTGAATTACATATGTAAGGCCGTGTATTTTATGCTTTAGTTTTTGGAATGATTCGATCTGAACCCGGGGACTAGCCGGAACAATTAAAAAGCAAATCAGTAAGTAATAAAATATCTGCCAAGATCAGTTCAACAATCCAATTCTGGAGCACCATGATCAATCTGAACGATAATTCACCAATCCTGAAGTTGGAAAATATTCTTACAGCTTACTAACAGGGTAATTGAAATTTATTTAACATAATGAATCAGAAAAAATTGTCAAATTTATATAATAAAATAAGAATTGGAGCCTCTTCAGATGCAAAATTATAAATATTTCAAGTCTTATATAATTTATTTCCTAATTAAATTCCTGAGGCAAAAATCCCTGTAGAATATTTCAGAGTCGAAAAAACTTTATATTTGCACCTTAAAAGGTTTCAAAAAAGATTCGTTGTGGCGATCATTATTTTATTAACGTTTTCTAATTTTCTATTTTATTAGCATATAATTCTAAAAATATTTTCTAGTTTATTAAATTATAATTCATGAAGTCAGATAACTTTAAATATTAATTGCAAATGCCCAATGATAGGCAACGACGTAATGGAGATGAAACCAAATCCTGGGTTGAACAGATTGGAATAACTTACCCGAATTCTTTTTTTGCGTCTCTCTCTTACTTTGTTGTTTCTAGAAGTTAGTCTTTTTAAAAAAATTAAGGAGTACTTGATAAGT
This sequence comes from Eucriotettix oculatus, assembly GCA_034510155.1. Lineage (NCBI taxonomy): Eukaryota > Metazoa > Arthropoda > Insecta > Orthoptera > Tetrigidae > Eucriotettix > Eucriotettix oculatus. The sequence continues at coordinate 68,479,213 of CM067378.1, forward strand.
TGACGATAATGTAGTTATTGTTACGTAATAGTGAAATTAATTGCATTCAACGACAGTGTTGAGACTTGTGGTATGTAAATAAAAATAGTACCAACAAGAACACTCAAGGTTCAAAATGAAAAAAGCAGAAATAACTGGAGGTTCGCCTGCAGCATCATTTTACGGGACATTTGCCACGGACCAGGAAGCTACGAGTGCATCCGCCGAAGCCTGTTTAATCTGTCGCACGCGCAATAAAATCATCCTGTCGGAAATATCCAATCGAGTGTTTCAATCGCAACATTCAGCGAATGGTATTACACATCCTAAGACCAATATAAATTCAGAGTAGCTAAATAAGTGTTCATTGTAAGTTCAATTCTGATATCGTACCAACTGATCCATCTAATTCACATTGATATTGGCCTTTAAGTTAAAAATCAATTTCTTCCACCTGTTTGCAGTTTTTTGGTTGATTTAGTAACTGCGCAGCATTCAGTGTGTAAATCTTTTTTTTTGTAGCCGGAGGAGGTACAAATTTTTGCTGTTAGCTTTCTCGGAAATATAAAGTTGCGTCAGCTGAGAACCTGATCCTTACAAGAAAATAACTGTCCCGTTGGAAACTCTGAAGCCTTGCATAACCTAAACGTGTATCGTTGTAAGACATTCCCAATTTCACGTGTCTTTCTTTAAGAAATGTTGATACGAAAGCCTTATTAAATGTTGCAAGGGTTCGCACCAATCACTTACGTGTGTCATACACTCGTAAGACAAGCATCGGAAGGGGTTATTTTATAATTTCGTTTATTGGGAGATGCTCAATATAAAGTTTTGTAAATATTCGCGTTGATAATTTGAGACTACGGCGGAATAATTTGTTGAAGTGATACCCCGTCACTTGGAGGTAAGCTGGTGTTACGAATTTGACAAACGGAAGTAGACAGCAGCGAGAATAGTAAACCAGCGAGTCTCGTACATAACAAAGGTGTCTCCAATTAACAGATTCATTTTAGTTTCCTGTCTGGGTTTTCACTCACCGTCTAACGTATTCCCGTCTACTTCGTCTGTGTTTAAATACTGTTAATAACGCTTACAATAATTGTACATAAGAGTTGCTACATAAAAAATTTCACTAAACAAAAGAGAGCCCTCTAATTGGAATAATTTAGATTTAATATAATGACAAATGGACAATTAAGTCAGAAAAATAGGTTACGGGCGTTGTGAAAAAATACTAAGTTATGTAAATTATAAGACACTAAAACTTATCATTCTGTTGTAAATTTGGAAATGTTGGGGCGAGTATTGAATTGCTTTATTTTAACATCATTTATATGGAAGTTACAATTTTTTTACAATAAAATTGTTTTCATTTTTGGAGAAGATTAATATTGTAACACCTGAAGATGTTTCAAATGTCGGGTTAAACTTTGTGGGAATTTTCTTTGCTTAAATTGTTCACTGTAGAGATTCTGATTGTCATGTTAATGTTTTCGTACAAGCTTTCGTACGATAGAGAGTTAATTGTGACTGCAGGATATAATTGATCAAATGTGAGAGTAGGATATTAAATATGACGGATTTCCCTGTCTCTCTGACGTCAAAGCCTTACGTATGCTGGAACATTTACAATACTTCCACCATTGAGATAGCAGTTCATTTGGCCACCAGCGTTTTTATGGGTTTTTAAGAATATGCTTACCAAGTTTTGTAGCAATTTCGTATTCGTTTAAATTTTCATTAAATGTATACAGATAGACAAACAAAAATACGTCCTGTTTATTTTTTAGATTAAATTTAATTTTTAGTAAGCAACTCATTTAAGAACATTTTCTGATTTTTTATCATAAAAATTAATTTTAATTATATTGTATTCTGATCCGAGAGAAAATTTTATTACAGGAAATACATACAAATTTATTAAAAATATACATTTTCAATATAATTAAGACTATATTTTGGAGAAAACCGTATTTATCAGGTTTTAGTATATATATAACATTATAAAGGCCATGATAGACAAACTTTAGGCGTTGACACGTCACATACCTGACGTTTCAATGAAATATTCGATTTGAGTTCAATTGAACTTATTCCACAATATATACAAACACCTGTGTTCTGGATACACTTACAATTTTCAATGCGCCGGTGACTATAACGCTTATTTGGCAGAGACTTCGCAATAATTGTGTCTTAACAATGGCAGAGAAAGCCTCGCGTCATCATAACGTGTCGGACATTGTGGTCCAGCGCCGACAGATGACGGATGACGGGATTCGAAGCGGAGACGCGCGGGTAACGGTAGGCAGGCCAAGGACGCGGGAGTAACGGGAAGCCAGGCTGCCACAACACGCATCTACGCACGTGTGTGTGTGGTGTGGTGGTGTGTTGTGGTGTCGAGTCGGGATGCAGAAAGTGCTGCGAAGATGCAACGAGGTCGCAGGAGAGTAATTTCGCGAGTGTAACGGTCCCTTCGGAGAGTTCGTTCACCAGGAAGGCGCACAATGGGGCCGATAAGACGCGTGGATCGCTCCATTATGCAGGGATTTGATCAAACTCTTAGGTCAGAACCCAGAGGCATTCAGCCGGAACGTAACAGCTGAGGCTATTCATCCGTTCCGAGCACGATTTACTTCCCCAACCTCCATCACTCCAAAACTATTTTGTGTGACGTAAAAACCATACCGAAACCATCCGAGGTCACTGCGAATTACACTTGGCGATGCTCAGAACAGCAGAAGAATCTTTCCCTTCTGTCATCTTGCTACTGTTTTATTACACGAACTTTCCATTGCAAAGATCTTACACCCAAAGACTCAAACACAATATGATTTTAAGTTGTACTAAAGCCAGTAATCCGCTACACGATCTTTGATGCCTCGTATAGACAAGTGAACAACATTTCACAGCTTAGTAACATGTCCCTGAACCTTCCTCCGAAAATATTTGTATACGATAAAAATAAAGAATGTTAGAAAAATAATCATCCGATTTCAAAAATTAATAACTCTTCAGCTTTTAACTCGGTGTGATCGATCTGTTAAAAAGAGAAAATTAAATTTTTACCACGTGGTTTAAATGATAATCCTTCCTCAACAATGGATCGACCGTAATGTGAAAAATTTAGTAATAAATCACTGGTCTCTAATGTCATTGGACATGACAGCGGGGTGTTATATAGAAGACTCCCCTTCAAGCAAGAATGGTCGGACTGTGGAACCGCATAACAACTGCCGCGGGTGCAGTAGATCAATACATGCTCCCTAACCAAAAAAAATTTGCACCGCACGGGAGGCATGTTAAGTTATGTACAAAACAAGTTTATTTCATTTTTGTAATATTTTGTACTTACATACATTCAAACTGTTTGTAGACTGACTGCTATTAGGTTACCATGCGATCAGAGTTCTAGGTTTGCAAAGAATGTTTCCTTTTTACAATGATGAAAAGCAACTAAGATATGAATCACCTATGTTTGTCGACACACGGAACCGACAAATCTACACTAGACTCTCGACTATCTGTCCTAACATGGAGGGAGGGTTTACCAGATCACAAATTAAAGTCGGATATGCCTGAATTTTTAAAATATTTTCTTTCTGCCCTCAACAATAATAAAATTCCTTTTCCTCTTTTACGACCACTTAAGGTAAGCTAGTAATAATATTTATGTGCACAATGGAAAAAGTTCTCCGTACGTGCTGTCACCTTGACAAAAATAAATAACAGTAATCTTCGTTATATTGCAGAGAATTATTTTAACTACACCGTATATTATGGAGGTGGATAGTCGTGAGCGAGGTAGACGAGTCTGTGATGTTTATACATATACCAGAACTTCCTTCCCAGGGTTTAAATTTTACTTTTCGATCTATATTCCCGTTTTTATCCTCACGGCTCTTCTAAAAATTCTCACTCTTTCTCTAGTTAACTTTTAAATTCTCGATTTGATCCCCTCATGATTCTTCTGAAATTTCTCCGTTTACTTGCTTTCATTCTAAGCTTATCCTCATTCATATAATTTTTAAGTTTTATTCTTACGATCTTATAAAAATTCTGTTTCATTCTCAAATTTAGCTTATTCTCAAAATTCTCTACATTTAGTTCTCAAATTTTTCTGTTAAATTTATATTATTGGTTTTATGCCCCAGAATTTTCTCAAGACTCTCTTTTCTTCTCTCATTGAAATGTTTAATTCGGCTCTTCCTTTTTTATTCTCGGTTTCATCCTCACGATTTTTCTCAAAATTCTCTTTAGTTCCTAAATTTTACTCTTCCATTAACATTTTCGGTATCTTCCATACGATTTTTCTAACAGTTTTCTCTCTTTCATTCACAGACTTTACACTTGAAATTGAATTGTCATTTGAATACTCACGAATATTCTCCAAATTATCTCTCTTTAATTCTCTTATTTAGTTCTTTGCTCTTCCATTTAAAGTCTGTGTCTCATCCACAAGGTTTCTCTCAAAATGATATCTTTCTTTAATTTTAAAATTTCGGCCATAGATTTAAATTCTCAGTTTCATTCCCATAATTTTACTTCAAATTCTGTCCCTTTCTCCCTTTAGTTATTCAATTATGACGCCATCCATATCGATTTCTCACACAATCCTCTATTTCCTTTAATTCTTGTCGATAATTCATACAATTAGCGTTTAATAATCTGTTGTATTTTTCTGTAATTTTTTAAAACTCTTAACATTAAGAAAACAGTTCTGGTCGTCGACAATATCGTTTCACGATACCTTTAATAAAGCGTAACAGAGAATCATTTGTTGGCAGGGGATTTTTATTTTGTGCGTACCATTGCCAAATAAGAAAGGTAGCACTTTATTCCTGATAATTTTCTATGCGAAATCCTTGCGAACCGCGTTTGATGACCCGCAGAGCCCAGGGAGCAAAAACAGTCACTTCTTACCCGCTTGTCCGTCGCGGACTTGATGTCTGCTCTTCCGTTAACTACGTGGACGGAAAACGTTTCCTTCAAAACAATCTCATTTACCGATAAAAATGAATCAAGCGTCCTGAAGTGGTTCTAAGCTGGCTGTGTTGGCTGACCCGCAATACAAACGGAACTAAAAAGTGTAACTTTTTCCATAGGCGGCCTACATGCGTGTTCTTCCGTTAACCACTCTAAGGTACTGGGTTTGTTTCCCAGGTTTTCTGTTTGCTTAAAGACAAGACATATACCGTAATCAAATAAACTATAAAACATTGAAATTAGTCTATTTTTTATTAAATTAATGTATTATTCCTACCGTGAAAAGTAAGGAAATAATTTAACGGACAAGGAAATTTTTCATCAATTTTACTGGTGACTGA